>CM050933.1:62900275-63500275 GCA_027789145.1 Solanum arcanum
CACGAGCACGACGAACCATCACAAGCTTTGTAGGTGTTACTTTTCTGTATTTCTTGCTCAAAAACCTCCGCATTCATATTCTAGACATATTTCCTGCAAATAAAGAGAATCTTACATAAAAAATAGTACAAAAAGGCTTTTGGACACACTAAACTTAAGGAAAAATGGTTAAAAATATTGTGAAAAGACGGTATATCAGCCATCAAAGACATTTCATCCATTATTAAGGATTGACGATCGTTAGTCAATACATAACCCAACCAATGTTTGGGATAGTTCCGACAAGGAGTGGTACTGAGAATAATTTATCCAAGCCCAAATCTAGCCCATGCTAGTCAAAGCTATTAGAAATTATCGAATAAAAACATAGTAAATTAGAGGGGTGACACAAAGGTAAATTAACAATGGGGGGTTTTGCAATCAAATTTACAACTAAAAATGGTTAACACAATAAGAGAGACTCACGAGGAAATAAGATTCTTGGGATGTGACCAGGATATGAGATAAAAGACACTGAAGGGTAGTTGCTATTGGTTGTACATCACCGGATATATGTAACTAGGCTAGACTTTGGTGGGGTAAATTATCTCTCGAGCAACTTACCCCGAATCAACTGTGAGTTGCAGCTTTTAAGCACAACCTCTACCTTAAGCCAATCATTCCTTTGAGATGAAAGTGTGGGAGAGGGACTAGGATTCACTCTATCGAGCTAAACCCATGACGACCAAATAACCACCGGCTATAAACTTACATTCTTAGTTTTAAAACCTCTTTCTCTACCAAGCCAAAAACACTAAGGTGACATCGTACTTCCAACTACAACCTCATTTAGTTCAAACACAACTATTAAGTGGAATCACATTTAAACAACTAATATACTAACAATAAGCAACACCGAAAAATATATTTAACTCATATCCATAAAATCGCACTCTAAGAATGCGGATTTTAGCTAGACATAAAGAAAAGGAAGAAAACGATACCAAATTGAAGTAAGATCAACTGGGTACTATTTATTTTTTCTTCAATCAAGTCTAGGATGATGAATTTCCAACACCAACGTAACTTTAAATTCAATTGGGTACTATTTATTTTTTCTTCAATCAAGTCTAGGATGATGAATTTCCAACACCAACGTAACTTTGAATTTCTTCAAGATGAGAATCTTCAAATGTCCAAGGTTCAAAATCAAAGTTTCCCAAGAGCTATCAAAAACTCAAAATAGAAGCTAAGTATAAAAATTACAATTCAAAACTATGAAATTTGATAGTAAGCTAAAAACATCAACAGGTATTTATAGTTTTCAAAAGATGTGCTACAAAGGACCATTCGGCGCAGTTAGTCGGGATCGCCGATCTACTCGGTGATCCGCCATTTGGCATGTTTATCACCATCTTACATTAACCTTTAGGATCTTTGCATTTTGGATTATTGGGTGACATCATACTGTTCAACCCCGATATCTTTTCCTTCAAGGCTCAGCTCACTGGAAAAAAAACCAGGATAGGACATTTTGGCGGTGCACGGAATTGGTTCGGCGATCCTCAAGTTTTCACTTCTTCATTCTTTCAGCTCCCTTTGTTCCTTTTTGCTTGATTTTTTCCATGTTTGTCTCCAAGTATATATACCTGAAACTCAAGGTATTTTATCAGTTTTCAAGACAAAATATGCATTTGAGGACACTAAACCTATAAAAAATATCCCTAAATTAGTTTAAATTGTGGACTCATCAACGAATTTTTTTTAAAAAAAAGATAACTCAAGGCAACATGGAAAAACTAGTTCAACCTTGAATTTGATGATAATTACTAATCTTCTAAATGAGATTTGTCAATAGCCGATTGAAGATGTTTTGTACCCCATAAAATAAGAGCAAGTGTAGTACCACTACACAACCACAATATACTGGTAGGATCACTCATCTATCCCAATTAGTGCAATATAAGTAGGTCATTAGAACAACATAAATATGCATACACCGAACATATACAATATCAATATCATTTCAGGATCAATTTACAATTCCAAATTCTCAACAATAAGAGTGTGCATAACAAATCATTAGTACTCTCATTAAACCCAAACCCAAACAGCTAGTGTGTCGAATTATGGCACCCATTCCAAGTTAGTGTGTCGGATCGTGACACCTATTCCAATATTCATGTATGTGTGTTTTAATCCTAGTTAGTATTAGAAAGTGACACCTGCTCCATTCAACAAACCACAATCACAATGAACATTCTCACAATTATGCAACTAAAAGGTCATTCATGACATAAAATATTTGTTCATACTTATTTACGATTAGTGTGATCATTAATGCAACATTGGCATATATCAATGCAAATTAAGCAATTACAAACATATATCACACAAACATGAAATCACAACCATCACCTACCTTAAACGAATCTTGAATCCCCTAAGTAACTTGATTTTTTCCTTTTTCAAATTTTTTTCTACTTGTTCTTGGTCTACAAACAATCATAATAATGCGAGGATCAATAAAAAAATCCAAATTTCTGGATTATGATCAATAAAATCAACCCTAGGTTGAACCCTTGATTCCCATACCAGATTAAGATTTTTTTCCACCATCAATCCCAGATAAAATCTTTCCCCATCGATAATTATCCCAGAAACTAAGTTCTATAGATCGAAAAAGGGATTCGGGGAGTGAAAATCTTATTTTTACCCTCAAGAATGGTGAAAAACTGTCAAGAAATAGTTGGAGTTGTTCCTTAGATCTCAAAATTGAAAAGTGCAAAATAATACCGTTTTGGGGTTTATTTCCAACTTATGTCGTGTCTGTCCCGCCACAGCGTTCCTCACCCCCATGCAGCGGCCTCGCCTTGGAAGCATAAATCATTTCATAGAGGCTTGCACGGAACAAAGAGCTA
Source organism: Solanum arcanum (assembly GCA_027789145.1). NCBI lineage: Eukaryota > Viridiplantae > Streptophyta > Magnoliopsida > Solanales > Solanaceae > Solanum > Solanum arcanum. The sequence continues at coordinate 62,903,176 of CM050933.1, forward strand.
AATAAAGAATTTCTAAACCCCCATGTCAAAACACACCTTCATCCCACGACACTCAAAAAATACCCGTACACGCTAAATCATTTTTTGGGATTTCTACTCGCCCGAATTCAATTTCGTTAAGTCTTTCTAGTTCCTTAACATCTTAGGTACCTACTCATATGATCCAATTCACAATTGGACCTCCCATTTGTTACCAGATTTCCCTAGACCTCATTGACTCTGATTTCATACTACCGACAAGTTTTTTGGTCCCAATTTTTTCTCTGTTGGCTTTTCTATAACGAGGGGAATGGGTCATTTCAATAGATAAAAATTTAACCATTACTCATCCCTGAATTACAATGTAGAAAAAAAAGGCTAAATCAAGAGTGGAGTAGTACCTAAATCATCGAACAATTGGATACTTGTCTCGCATGTCCTTCCCAATCTTACAAATGGCTTAATCAACTAGAAGATGTTTTCATTAAACTTTCATGGACTTAATATCCTTGGTACTAAGCTTTCGGACATCACGATCAAGAATAGAAATAGATTCTCCCTCATACTAAAGGTCTTTGTCTAGCACAACTGAGACACATTTTACTATGTAATATCTATCACAATGGTATCTTTTTAACATGGATACATAAAATACCAGATGACTTTTCGTTAGCGTAGGAGGTAATATAACCTATACGCCACTAACCCTACACAGTCAAGAATCTCAAATGGTCCAAGAAATTAGGAGTTAAGCTTTTCATTCTTACTGAATCTCATCACCCCTTTCATAGGTGATACTTTAAGAAAAATGTTCTCACTAATCTAAAATTCCATATCTCTTACCTTATGATCTGCATACTTCTTCTGTCTACTTTGGGTCACTAGAAGCTTATCTTGAATACTCCTTGCTTTATATTTGCGAATCCTTCACTAAATCAAGCCCCAAAGGTTTCATATCTCCAGCGTCAAACCATCATTTTGGTGATCAACATCCTCTCTCATACATTGCTTCAATAGTGCCATATCAATGTTGTAATGATAATTATTATTATTATAGGAAAACTCACACAAGGGGATGAACATATTTCAATGACCTCCAAAGTCAATCACACATGCCCTCAACATGTCCTTTAATACTTGGATTGTTCTCTCGGACTATATGTCTTTCTGCAGATGAAAGGTTGTGTTAAAGGGCACTCTGCGTATCCTTACTATCTCCTTTACAAACACCTCAGCCAATCGTTTTCATTATAGTTTATTTTGACTGGCATATAATAGGTTGACTTAGTCAATCTGTCAACCACTACCCAAATAGAATCAAACTTCCCCAAATTCTTGGGAAGACCAACCACGAAATCCATAAGTATCATTTCCCACTTCCATTCCAAAATTGGCATTCTTTCAAGCAAACCGCTGGGCCTTTGGTGTTCATATTTTACTTGTTGGCAATTTCAACATTTAGCAACAAACTCCAAAATATCTTTATTCATGATAGAATACTAATAAATTTGTTTCAAATCTCGGTATATCTTAGTCACACCTAGACGAATGGAATACCTCAACCCATGGGATTCTACCAATAAATTTTGAATCAAGTTGCCCACTCTAGGAATAAAATTCCTTTCTTTAAAATTGAGTACACCTCCCGCATTAAGAGTTGTCTCTTGTTTCTTATCATACACTATTTTATTTGTGAGCTCTTTTAAATGTTCAACCTCCTTGATCTCTTCGATGAATGAAGCCCTTACTTCAATCCTAGCTAACACCCCACATTTTTCTGAGATGCTCAACTGCGTGAAATAAGATTTCAAATATCGAATTTCTTTAGCCAAAGGTCACTTAAAATACACTCAATCAAGATAAACTATTCATAACACCCTTTTCGACTTAGTGCATCTGCCACTAGGTTAGCCTTGCCAGGATGATATTGGATAGTCTCTCTCTCTCTGAATGTGAATTATGAATTCAAGAGTTGTAGTTCATGATAAGAAAGATATCATGATGACAAGGTAGACTCATGAATACCCTGCTCTCTGCAATATCTATCAAAAGGACCAATATACTCACCACCATTATCTGAGCGGATGCATTTCAATGTCTTCCCTGTTTGTCTTTCAACCAAGGCCTGAAAACTCTTGAACACATCAAGTACTTGATCCTTGGACTTCAAAGTAAATACCCAGAGTTTGCGAGAATGATCATCAATAAAAGTCACAAAGTAAAGTGCACCACCATGAGATCTTACCTTAAAAGGACCACACAAATCAGAATGTACCAACTCCAGCAAATCAAGCTTTCTTGAAGGCGGATGACTAAAAGAAACTCTTTCTCGCTTCTGCGGCTAAGCAATGAACACATTTCTTCAACTTTGCTTTTTTCACTCCAGAAAGCAAATTTTTCTGAGCCAAACTATCAATCTCCTTCTCGCTCATATGACTCAGCCTTCTATGCCATAACTCTGATGAAGTATCATTCTCTACCAAATTTACTGAGTCTCTGGACATGGAGCCATGAAATACATACAAGTTAGACAACTTGTCACCACGGTCCACAACCATCAAACCTCTAGTAAGCTTCCACTGGCCAACACCAAGTGTATTAACATAACCCTCATCATCAAGAAATCCCACAGAAATCAAATTCAAGCGAACATCTGGAGCATTCTTGACATTATTGAGAACTAGTTTGGAACCATTGTTACTTTCCAAACAAACTGTCCCAATGCCAATAACTTCAACTTCATGATTATTGCCCATTTTCAACGTTCCAAAATTACCTGGAGTATAAGAAGAAAATAATTCCTTCTTTGGCGTGACATGAGAAGTAGCACCAGAATCCACAAACCAGCTAGACTCATCACGAACAAGATTAATGGCATTTGCATCACAAGAAACAAGAAAATCATCATTAGCAACAACAGCAACACGATTTTCATTATTGCCTTCTCTCTTTTGTTATCTCATATCTCTCTTGTGCTTGTAACAATATTTCATTATATGCCCATTCTTGTGGCAATAGTCACATATAATATTTTTGTATTTAGACTTTGACTTGCTTCTACTTTTACCTCTATCATTCTGACCTCTGGACTTGTTTCTCCCCCTATCTTCAGTAACCAAAACATCGGAGTGTGAAGCTGAAGAAGATGAGGCTTGAGATCTTCTTCTCATTTCTTCATTCAAGACACCACTCTTAGTATATTCCAGGGTTACAACACCACTGGGAGCAGAATTAGCAAAGAAACTCGAAGAGTTTCCCAAGAGTCTGGCAGAGTATTAAGAAGCCAAAGTCTCTGTATCTCATCATCAAACTTTACACCCATTCCGGACAGCTGGTCAAGAACACCCTAAAAATCATTAATATGATCAGAAATAGGAGTGCCCTCTTTATACCTGATATTCATTAATTGTTTCAATAGGAACAACTTGTTGTTGCTAGTCTTCGAAGCATAAAGTGTCTCGAGCTTGTCCCACAAACTTTTGGCATGTGTCTCATTCACAATATGATTTCTAACATTATCTTCAACCCATTGTCTAATATAGCCACAAACCTGCAGAAACTCAAATTCCAATTCTTCATCATTCAAAGATTGAGGCTTATTAGAAGCAAACACAGGTAAATGCATCTTCTTGACAAATAGAAGATCTTTCATCTTGTCTTTCCAAATATGATAGTTACTACCATTTAAACACACCATTTTGCTCATATTTGCCTCCATCATTCAAAACGACAATCAACAATAACCAATGCTCTGATACCACTTTGTTGGGAAAGACAAGGCACTAACAAAGAATGTCTGACAGGATAACAGCGGAAGAATACCCAAGTCTATACTTTCCCTTCTCGATTTGAACCAAGAGAAGACAAACAACCACAAGCAATATGATAGTAAGGCAGCAAGTAATTCAACCAAACAAATATAACAAGGCAATAATAAACCAATCACACAAGACACCAAGATTTACGTGAAAAACTCTTCGATGTGAAGAGTAAAAAACCACGGGACCAAAAGCTCCACTATAATCACCAAGAGTTACAATATTGTTCTCCAAAATTGGCCACAAAACAAGTGCCAAACAACGAGCAACAACAAAATAAGATTGCACCAAATCTAGAGAATTAAAGGAGCAAAATCACCAATTTCGCAGCCTCATCGCTCACGACAAAGAAACTGAAGTCGTAGGCCACCAAATCCAACTCATCAGTTCCTAATCAAATATTGAGATGAAGATAATATGCTGTCCAAAAATCAGCTCAATCGGACAAGAAAGCAAGCGGAAATCGCAATTTGAAGTTATTTGTTTTGAATTTTATTTGCAACCGCTCTCTTTCTCTCTTTTTGGTTGCTGAAAAAAACTCTCTGTGTATTTGAAAATAAGACCTAAATAGGCTTATATTTGCCTCATAAGAATGGGCCTATGGCAATAATGGGTTGGTCCAAATTGGGCTTTTATTTATCCACATAGGAAGGGAAAAAAGCCCATAACCCAACACAAAGTTGGATGATATTGTAATCAAAAAACAAAAAGAAGTGATATTTCCAAGTAATTTCCCAAACATGATGACTATCTAGGGAAATTACTCATATTCTCATAAGAATACGCCTAATTTTGTTTTAAAAATTAATTTAATATACAATATTTACATTGCGCGCACAATCAGATTCACAATAAGCTGCATCTTTACTATTAAAATATATATTTAAAAAGAACTTAGTATTTAAGAAGATCTCAATATTTCATACTTTCATTTTGTTGAAGCTTTAATTTAATTGCATAAAGGTTAAAGATTATAAATATATGTGTGAAATATTAAACCTAATGGTTATTACTAACGAGCTATATCAACATGAGAATTCATAAAAATTATAATATATATATATATATATATATATATATATATATATATATATATATATATATATATATATATATATATATATATATATATATATATATATATATATATATATATATATATATATATATATATATATATATATATATATATCATTTCATTACTGCTTAATTTTCAGGAAAAATTAGAAAAAATTAAAATCATTCTTATAATTTGATAATCAAGTGTTTGAAATTGTTTTTATGCTTAAAATTATCATAATCATAAAACTTTTCTTCGTTAAGTTTTATTTTTGTTTGTGTGAGAGTATTTATGATTTTGAATAATTTAATAAATAAATAATTAATACTAAAATTTATTATTATCAAATTTAGATATATAACTGAAGTTATATATTGATTTGTATTCACATGTATTCTATTATAACATGTCAAATGTATTAGATGATAACATTCTCTCATATAATTTTTATAATATTATTTTCTAATAGTTGATTTTGAATTTATCAATAAATTACCGTGCAACGCTCGAACACGTATACTAGTTTATCATAAAATAAAAACTAAAAAAATAAATATAGTAAAAGAAATTAGACTATTTTTATAGCTAAGATGCATTTTTGTTAAAAAAATATTTTGAGAAGTAATTAGATCTTATGGGAAACGAGAATTTTATCATATAAAGTTTCCCGTTTTATCATATAAAATTGAACTTTTTGGTCTGATTTGAACAATTTTCTTTTTATATATTTTTGAGTGTAGTAATTTCTTAACTGATATAAAAAGAACATCTCGATTTTTTTTCATCTGAAAGCAAGCGGAAACTTGATCATAATGCATTGCTTAAACTTGTATTTATGGTCTCTTTCCTGATGACATAGGCACAAGTATGACATGATGGGTGAGAGAGTACTTTTTTACAAACAATATGTGGATTCTATTTTCTTATTTACATTATTATTTCTTTTCGACTTTTACTTAATTTTTATGAATTAGTGGGGTCCTATTCTTCTTATTTTGCATTAGTATTCTCTTTCCCTTGCGTAATTCTTTCAAACAAACCTCTTAGTGCGATTGAATATTTTTAAGGGGATACTTCATTTTATATAAATAGCAAATCTTAAACAATGATGGGAGGATAATCCAATCAACAGACAACCAATCACTCAAATTTATTTCAATTCAGTTTTGCTTAACAAGAATCCTTGTTTTCCTACCATTAATTAGCTTAGTGTAGGTCCTAATGCTCTGGGAAAAAGTTTTGGCATAGGGTGTGTTGAAGTAAAAAATGTTTTTGTTTTTTCAATTTATGTGACACGTTTTGTTTTTAGAGTCAAATAATTTAAGTTTAATGGAAATTTGTCCATGGAATTTTCAAAAAATATTTTAAAATGAAATATATATATATATATATATAAACCTTTAATTGTCTGATATTTTTTTATATATAAATAAACATATAATTATATATAGATAGATAAATAGATAGATATAAACTATGTAACAAGTACTATAAGTCACAATAATTGAAAAATTAAGAAAAATTTAAAAGATATATGAAGACTTAGTGTCAAAGATAGACTAGTTTAAATCTTTAAATCCGAAATGTGTCATATAAATTTAGACGGATGAAATATTAAATTTATAAGTTAGTCAAATATTACAAAAAACACTCTATAAAAAAAAAAGATCCTTACAAAATAAAGAAAATGGTAATGAAAGTTGGCAAAAAAAGATAGAGTAAAAGAGCACTTATTTTATTAGAAAATATTTTTCAACCGAACACACCCTTAGTCTTAATGCTCTTTATCTAATAAAAAATGTTGTTTAATGTATGAACGTGATTTTGGACAACGAAACTGGGATAAAGCTTTACTTTGATTTCATGTGTATATGTTACAAACCATTAGGTATATTACGTATAACTAAACATAAAGTTTGTTTTGCTCATATATTATAACATTTTGTTGAAATTAAAGAGATGTTGATAGATAGTGAGTGTGAATGAGTTTTTCGGTGCAAAAAGTAGAGTGGTTTGAATGGATAACATTAGGTAGTAGAAGGTGAGTCAGTACCACATGTGATTCTTATATTCACTTATTGACTTGTCTCAAAACTTGTCAAACTTTGAATAAAAACCATCCCCACACATCTGAATTTATTTTATCTACATTTCATTCAACTATGTCTTGCAAGGACCATCTCTCCTATTTTTTATTTTTTACCCAAGGTTATACATTTCCCATCATGGGTTAATTTGAGCATGTTATGTTGTTAAAATAGACTGCACTGCCTTTAAAAGATGTGTCATTATTTTTTTATTATTTTTTTATGTTAAATCTAATAAAATTATATTGTTTCTTAATTATGATTTTTGATTCTATTTAACATATCAATATCTTTCTGAATTTTGTTTTCATGATAAAACAACATAACAACCCATTTTTATGGGCTAATATTGTTTATTAGTGTAGAACATAAATTTTGTTGAATTCAATTCATATAAAAATTGAATTAAAATTTACATGCATTTGAGTTGAATATTTAATTTGAACTTCACAAATAAATAAACTTATTTTATCAGTTTCAAGTTCAAACTCCATTTCATCCTAAGGTTTAAGCTCACTTCACGTATCAAGGTGACTTGACATCCCAATCTAAGTTTGAAACCAACAAGAGGATCTCATTTGTTCAAATGATGTGGTAATCCACTTCAAAGCTCAACAATCAATAAAAAGCTACATTATCACATAATATATGTAATAAACTTGATGACTTTCATGAACCAATTAAAATAAGAAACCAATCAAAAGAAGGTATAAGAGTTCATTCATATTTGGGGTGCCTCTCTTATACAACTATAAATATGAGAGTTGCATAATTTTTTGTAGGAAAAATAACTTGTATCGATACCTTTTAATAAATAATTAATTATTTTAGTGACATTTTATTTATTAAAATTTATAACAATACATAGCAATATTATGTTAAATCTACAATATGTATTTAAAGTGAATTATATATACATATATGTGTGTGTGTGTGTGTCTGTGTGTGTGTGTATGTATGTATGTGTGTATGTACGTATGTATGTATGTATGTAAACTGTTTTTAAAAAGGCTTAAGACATCAACAACCCCTTAAAGTTGTCCGCATAATTCACTTAAACACCTCAACTAGGACATATACCTATTGAACACCTAAATTCTTCAAATGTATGTTATGTGGCGAAATAAGTGTATGTCATTGCTACTTAGCACGTGAATAGAGTAAAATATTATTTTTTATTTTTTTTTTGTTAAATGGTTCCTATTTTTTGACTGTTGACATGCATTAACTAAATAATTAAAAAATAATATTAGTTCCTATTAATTTTCTTCATACCAACCCCACCACACCCCATACCCATACCCATGCATCAGTGGTCATCTTCTTCCTCCATCATTCTAATGATTTTAAATTCTTAGCGTTTTTTTTCATCCCTTTTTTTTCTTCATTTTTTGTAATATAAATTTACTAATTTAATATGTTAGAAGAAGAAAATTTTTGAAAACTGGAGTTAAAAATTGATCGATATTCGTCCATCTCTATTTCGATCACTCCGATTAAACAAACATCACCACTCATTACACTTACTAAAGATGATATTAAAAAATTCAAGATACTTTCAATTTTTCTTCGTCACGAATTTCAAAAATAATTTAGTGACGTTTATTTATTTTCACAAAAAACTCAATACAAATGGAGAATAACGGATCTAGAAGAATATATTTGAGCGGGGGAATTTTTATTTTTGTTATATTAGTTAACAATAGAGAAATTGATGGTGATTGCAGGGTTCACAGGGTAAAAGGAAGAAGAAAGGTAAAAGGGTTAGGTGGAGCTGGCAGAGATTTTCTTTTTAAATACTTTTGTGATTGATAAATAAAGGCCGAAAAGTATTTTTCATTTTTAAAAATTGAAAAATATATTTTATTGCTAGACTGGGACCATGTGCCAAGTGTCCTTTTTTATTTGTCATTGTTTTAAGATGATGCGCGTGAATTACACGCAAAACAATTTTAAAAGAAGTTTTCGTTTTATGTTCAATAGATACATATTCTTTAATATTAAAGTGTCTAATAGGTAATAGTCTTAGTTGGGGTGTCTAAATGAATTATGCGGACAAATTAAAGGGGTTGTCGATGACTTAAGCCTTTTAAAAATATATTATGTTTGTTCGATGAGAAATTTACACATTGTATTATATGTATATTAAACTTTGTGACAAATATATATTACCCATCAAGAAAACTTTGTATTATATATGAATATAAATTATACTTTGCAATATGCATTAAAATTGCATTATAAATCTATGAAAAATAATCTAGTGAAAAAAAATTTATTGCTATAAATGGTAAATATTTTTTAAATATAGTATATTTATGTAAGTTTTCCATTTTTGAGGACATTTTGTAAGCATTGAAGAAAGCTACCACATGAACTACATAATTCTTCAAAAGTGTGATCAACGAAATTCTTTTTCGAAATCGGCATGAAGATGAAGTGTTGCCCGACGTTTTCAAAGATCTAAATCATCCTACATTCGATAAATACACTATTGTCAGGCCTCGGATCATGAAAAATATTAGGAGAGAAGAATCAAGAGAAAGACAAAATTGTACTCATGAAGAGTAATCAATAAATTAAGAGAACAACGGAATTGTACTCATGAAGATTCATCAGTAAAATTACTTTTTTTAAGATATATTTTGATTGAAGTTAATTTTAAGCACTACAAAAATTTATTGTGAACAAATTTGACACGCCTAGTGGGACCAGTTCTTCTCTTTATCTCTTCAACCTAAAAAAAATACAAATCCAATTGTTGTAGTGGACTTCGAAAAAACCAACGATGCTTCATGCAAGGACTCTACTACTGCCACATTGTCTAAGATCAATCATGTTGGACCCATCATATGACGTAAATTAAAAGTAGTGACTAGGATGGATCTAAATACTTTATTTCTTTGGAGGTGTTAAAAAAAATATAAATTCCAGATAACAATGTAACCAAGATCACTGGGGTAGCCTTGCATCTATGTTGTTTGAAGAACTTTTTCATATTGGCTTCAACTTTGGTGAATTTGAGGGTTCAAAGAACTCTCCAGCTCAAACGAATGTCAACACCTTGATTGTAACATCTCATAACTTGAAATAGCTAAGAATAAGCTAAGAAACTAAAAATAATCACTTCTGGAAAGAAAGGGGAAAATCTGAAAAATAACTCTAAGTTTAAGAAGTGAATTTTGGTCATTTTCAAATGGTTATAACTTCTAGCTCATGATGAGGTAGAGCTAGTTTTTTATATGATTGGAAAGGCATTGGAAATGTCTTTCCAATGCCGTTGAGTTTGGGCATTTTCGATATCATATGAGGGATATATGTCTATTGGAAGTTGAGAAGGACAAACTAAACTTTTCACCACATATTTTCCTAACAAGTTTTAGGGGTTTATTAGGGGTTAAAATAAGCCTCAAGTCAATTTTCAAAAATTAAATTCACGCTTAGGGCTTGGAGAAGAGAGAAAACAAGAAGAGAAGGGAGAAAGTCAAGAATTCGCCAAGAACTTGAGGTGGATTTCGTCGGGAGTGATCTCTATGAAGGTATGTGACATATTTTATGTTGGGTTAATTCAGCGACACACCAATTTTTTTCAATTCAGAGACTTATGAGATGTTTACATGTTAAAATTTAAAGTTCCTGAAGAAAATTGTCAAATTTTTTCGTTGATTAAATTCTTGGATGCCTGTTGTTGTTTGATTCTTGTTTCTCCGATTTGTTTGAGTAGAATCCAGTGGGTATTTAGGGTAACAATAGTCCCAAGTGTTTGGTGAAATATTTAGGGAGGTTTGGAGGGTTTGGAGATGAAAAACGAGTTGAAAATATTCGTCAGACGCGCCTCGGCAAGGTCAGGTGCGTCGCGCTTGCAGTGTGCCAAAAACTGGCCTCAGTTACTTAGGACCAGGCGCATCGCGTCACCAGTGCGGCAGAACCAACCCTTAGTCAATAGAGGCGGTGCGGCGCTCCCCAAACGCGCCTGGATCGGTGTTTTTCGCCCATTTTTTGTCGTTTAGCCCTTTTAACTCCTTCTATGGTATATTAATACCTTCTAATGATTCCAATTACATCAATAATTTCTAAACACCTAGAAATCATCAAAGCTCTCAAATTATAACCTTGCATTTATAATCCAATTCAAGTAAAGTTAAGATCAAAGTCAAAGAAATTAAAAGTCAAGTATAAAGTGAAGAAGCAAGTCAAAGCAAAGTTCTTAAAGGTTTTCGAGAGTCTTTATTAAATGTTTTAACTTCGTTTTAAGGCTCAAGTTTTCCAGATAAAGCGAAGAGTAAAAATGTTGAAGTCTTTCCTTCAAAAGTTATAAGGGAACTAAGTATTCCCTAAGAATGGATCTAATACTCAAGTTTCAAGTTAAGCAATGAGTAAAGAATTGAGGTCATTTCTCAAAAGTTATAAAGGAACTTATTATTCCTTAGAAAGTTTATAAATGTTTTCACATTTAAGTTAAGAAGAAACTAAGATTTCTCAAAAGAGATTTGAATAAGAAAAGGGAACATTGATTCCAAGAGAGATTTTTAAAGCAAAGTGTTGACCAATTATTTTAACCCAGAAAAAGAAAGTTTTTTTTAAGAGCATGAGCTAAAGTATTTTTTGGGAGTAGTACTAAGCACCGATGTGGGGATGAGAGTTCTTATTAACTCAAGTCTCATGAAAACCATATAGCCATCATGGCTACTAATGAGTCATACTGTTAGATTATCACGTAAGTTAAGCTAGTAGATTCACTAAGTTAAGAAGTTCTATGTAACGGCAAAGTATAGGACAGTTGTGGCAGAATAGGTTTCTCACTAATATGTGCTTGCGCGTGTTTCAGATCATCATGCCACCACGAAGAGAAGCAAGAGGTCGTCATCCAGAAGGAATATTGAGGAACCAGAGGTACCTATGTACCAAATGTGTAACCTCAAGGAGAAGTCACCAATGCTAAATTGCGTGAGGATATCGGGATGTTAAGCCAAGCGGTGAATAACCAAGTCGTGAAACAAAGAGAAACTCGACAAGAAGAGGCTGACACCTTGAGCATTCATGAATTCTTGAGAACGAATCCTCCTAGTTTCACCGGTTTGAGCACTACTAAGGATCCAAAGAATTTTGTGAGGAGCTAAAGAAGGTTTTCGATGTGATGCATGTCATCGATACTAAAAAGTTGAACTAGATGCATATAAACTGAAGAATGTGGCTAGAACTTGGTTTGATCAATTGAAGGAGGGAAGAGATGAGGATGCACCACGTTCGAGTTGAGATTTCTTTGAAGAAGATTTCTTGGGGCATTTCTTTCTTCGAGAACTGAAAGAGGAAAAGGTATGGGAGTTCCTTACACTAAAATAGGAATCTTTGAGTATTCATGAGTATGGGTTAAAGTTCACCCAACTGTCCCACTATGCTCTTGATATGGTTAAGGATATGAGGAGCACAATGAGCTGGTTTGCCGCTGGCTTGGATCGTACTTCAAGAAAAGAGGGCGGAGCTGCAATGCAAATAAGCGACATGGACATATCAAGGTTTATGGTTTATGTGTAGCAGGTTGAAGAGGAGAAGTTGAGGGATAGAGAAGAGTATAGGATCAAGAAATCTAAGACTGGGAATGAGTCAGGGCAGTAGAAGGGTGGTCCGAGTCGGTCACCGTTTCATAAATAAAAGGGTCATGCACCATCATCTTCTAGTGCTCCTGCACCCAGAAACAAAGGTGAACATCATGCTAGAATTCACAAAATTTAAAAGATGGACCAACAAAGTCTAAAGGAAATGTGGCACAGGGAAAAAGTTGGGCTTCTGCATGTGCTAAGTGTGGTAGAACTCACCTAGGTAAGTGTTGTGATGGCTAGAAACTTGGGGCATTTGTTTCTTCAAGTGTTTTCAAAAGGGTCACTTCATGAGAGAGTGCCCTAAGAACAAGCAAGCTAGTGGAAATCCAGGCAACAGAGCCTAATCCTCATTAGTTTCTCCACCAGACAAGGCTGCACCTAGAGGAGCCACTTCTGGTACTGGCAGAGGCGAGAACAGCCTCTATGTAATCATTAGCCTCCAAGAGCAAGAGAACTCTCCAAGTAATCATTAGCCGCCAAGAGCAAGAGAACTCTCCAAATGTTGTCACTAGTATGATCAAAGTCTTTACTTTTGATGTTTATGCTTTGCTAGACCCAAGAGCAAGTTTGTCTTTTGTAAAACCTTATGTTGCAAATAAATTTGAGATTCTTCCTAAGAAACTTTGTGAACCTTTTTGTGTTTCTACACATGTTGGAGAGTCTATTCTAGCTGAAAGAGTCTATCATTATTGTCCTATTTCTATCTATCACAAGAACAACATGGACGACATATGGAGTTAGACATGGTAGATTTTGATGTCATTCTAGGTATAGACTGGCTTCATGTATGTTATGCATTAGTAGAAATCGAGTTCTCAAGTTTCAGATTCCTAATGATCCAGTCATAGAGTGGAGTAGTAGTTCAGCAATGCCTAAGGGTAGTTTCGTTTCGTACCTTAAGACGAGAAAGTTCGTTTCAAAAAGATGTATCTATCATTTAGTCTGAGTTAATGACTCAAATGCTGAAATACCTTCCCTTCAGTCGATTTCTATAGCAAAAGGAGTTTCCAAAAGTTTTTCCTGATGATCTACCCGGAGTCTCTCCTGAGAGAGAAATAGACTTCGGCATAGACATCATTCCAGATACTAATCGTATCTCTATTCCGCCATATAGAATGGCACCAGCAGAGTTAAAAGAGTTGAAAGAACAGTTGAAAGATCTGTTAGATAAAGGTTTCATTCGACCAAGTATCTCACCTTGGGGAGCTCTAATCTTGTTTGTAAGAAATAAAAATGGTTCCCTTAGGATGTGTATAAACCACTGTCAACGAAATAAGGTTACCATCTAAAATAAATATCTTTTTCCAAGGATAGATTATATTTTCGATCAACTTCAGGGTGCCACCTATTCTCGAAAATTAATCTCAGATCTGTCTACTATCAGTTAAAGGTTAGGGAATGTGACATTCTGAAGATAGCTTTTAGACAAGGTATGAGCATTATGAGTTTTTGGTCATGTCTTTTGGGTTGATCAATGCACCAGTAGCGTTCATGGATCTTATAGATAGAGTCTTCAAGCCTTATTTAGATATGTTTGTTATCTTCTTCATTGATGAGATACTAAACTATTCAAGGAATGAAGAAGATCATTCTAGCCACCTCAGGATAGTCCTTGAGACTTTGGAAGACAAAGAGATGTCAAGTTCTCTAAGTGTGAGTTTTAGCTTAAGTTTGTGGCATTCTTGGGCCACATACTTTTTGCTGATGGGATTAGAGTTGATACCCAAAAGATAGAAGAAGTTCAGAGTTAGCCTAGACCCATGTCTCCAACGGATATTAGGAGTTTCTTGGGTTTTCCTGGATACTATAGAAGGTTTATTTAGGGGTTTTCATCTATCTCGTCTCCCTTGACCAAGTTGACTCAGAAGATAGTTAAATTTCATTAGTATGAAGCTTGTGAGAAAAGCTTTCAAGAGTTGAAGAAGAAGTTGACTACTGCCCTAGTCTTGACTTTACCAGAGGGTACTCAAGGTATTGTGTTGTATTGTGATGCATCTAGAGTTGTGTTGGGTTGTGTTCTAATGCGGAATGGTAAAGCTATAGTTTATGCCTCCAGACAACTGAAGGTTAATAAGAGGAATTACCCAACCCATGACTTAGAGTTGGCTGATGTAGTATTCACCTTGAATTTATAGTGTCACTATTTTTATGGTGTTCATGTCGATATATTCACTGATCACAAGAGCCTACAATACATGTTCACCAAGAAAGAGCTTAATCTTAGACAGAGAAGGTGGTTAGAATTACTCAAGGATTATGACATGAATATTCTTTACCACCCAGGTAAGGCTAATATGGCTGTTGGTTCCCTAAGCAGATTGTCCATGGGGCATACCGCCCATGTTGAGGAAGAAAAAAGGCATTAGCCAAAGATGTGCACAGACTTGCACGCCTGGAGTCAAACTTATGGATTCCACAGAAGGAGGAATAGTGGTGACTAATGGAGCTGAGTCGTCACTA
Organism: Solanum arcanum; assembly: GCA_027789145.1. Lineage (NCBI taxonomy): Eukaryota > Viridiplantae > Streptophyta > Magnoliopsida > Solanales > Solanaceae > Solanum > Solanum arcanum. The sequence continues at coordinate 62,918,180 of CM050933.1, forward strand.
GTGTGAGAGCGAAAGAAAACCAAGACCAACACCCCATTTCGCTTGATTTGAAAGCAAATGTTCATAAGCAAAGAGTATTGGCTTTTGAACAAGGGGGAGTTGGTGTGCTGAAGTATCAAGGTAGATTGTGTGTACCTAGGGTGGATGGATTCCAAGAGAGGATCACAAAGGAGGCTCATAGCTGCAGATATTCCATTCATATGGGTTCCCATAAGATGTACAACGACTTGAGAGGTATATTATTGTGAAGGTATGCAGATATGCATTGCTGAGTTTGTTGCCAAGTGCCCGAATTGCCAGCAAGTGAAAGTAGAACACCTAAGACTGGAGAGTTGGCTCAGAATATAGAACTTCCGGAATGGAAGTGTCAGATGATCAAAATGTAACTCATCACAGGCTTTCCAAGGTCTCGCAGGAAGCATGATTCAATTTAAGTGATTGTAGATAGAATGACCAAATAAGCCCATTTTTGTCGGTAAAGACCACACATTCGGCAGGGGATTATGAAAAGTTATACATTCAAGAGGTGGTGAGACTTCATGGAGTACCAGTTTTTATTTCATATAGAGGCGCACAATTTACTGCTTAGTTTTGGAAGTCTTTCCAACAAGGTTTGTGTTCAAATGTGAACTTAAGCACTGCTTTTCGTCCTCGGACGGATGGGCAAATGGATCGTACTATTCAGACCTTAGAATATATGTTGAGGGATTGCATGATTTATTTAAAGGGAAATCGGGATGATCACCTACCTCTCATTGAGTTTGCTTACGATAATATTTATCATAAAATTAATCCAAATGGCTCTATACAAAATTATTTATAGAAGAAGATACAGATCTCCTATTGAGTGGTTCGATGTTGGTGAAGCAGGGTTGATAGGATCAGATCTAGTTCACCAAGCCATGGAGAAGGTGAAGGTGATTCAAGAGAGATTGAAAATGGCACAGAGTCGTCAAAAGTCCTACACATATGTTAGGAGAAAGTCGTTGGAGTTTGTAGTGGATGATTGGATGTACCTTAAAGTTTCACCCATGAAGGGTGTTATGAGGTTTGGTAAGAAAGGAAAACTTAGTTCCTGAGTTAGAGCTACCACAAGAGTTAGCAGCAGTTCATCCACTATTTCATGTCTCCATGTTGAAAAAGTGCATGGGTGATCCTTCATTTATTGTACCAACTACAAATGTTGGGATTAAGGATATATTATTCTATAAAGAGATTCCGGTTCAGATTATAGATCGCCAAGTTCGCAAGTTTAGAACAAAGTAGGTTGCATAAGTCAAGGTCCTGTGAAGGAACCAATTTGTTGAAAAAGCTACTTGGGAAGCTGAAGAGGATATGAATAGATATCCACATCTCTATGAACCCGGAGAGAATGCAGATTAAGGTACTAATTCTTTTCTTAGTACTTTATAAACTATGAGTTAACATGTTGTTACTTGCTTTGATTGTTGAGTGTTAAACTTGAGGCTTTTATTCTTACCTTAGTGAAAGAAATCTCATTCGAGGAAGAATTTTCTCAAGGGGGAGATATTGTAACATCTCTTAACTCTAAGTAGCTAAGAATAAGCTAAGAAACTAAAAATAATCACTTTTGGAAAGAAAGGAGAAAATCTGGAAAATAATTCTAAGTTTAAGATGTTAGTTTTGGTCATTTTCAAAAGGCCATAAATTCTAGCTCAAGATGAGTTAGAGGTAGTTCATGATATGGTTGTAAAGCCCTTGGAGAGATCTTTTCAATGCCATATACTTTGTGCATTTTTGATATCGTATGAGGGAGATATTTCTATCGGAAGTTGGGATCTTGAAGTAAGGAAAGTCCAATACTTGATTTAAAGAAAGGTAAACTAGTCTTTTCACCACTTATTTCATAATTCGTTTTAGGGGTTTATTAGAAGTAAGGATAATCCTTAAGTAATTTTTGGAAAATCAAATTAAATATTAGAGCTTGGAGTAGAGAGAAAAGAAGAATAGAAGGGAGAAAAGTCAAGAATTCGCCAAGAAAGTCAAGAACTTTGAGTAGATTTCATCGGGGGTGATCCCTATCAAGGTAAGTGAGATCTTTTATGTTGGTTTAGTTCACCAACACACCAATTTGTTTCAATTCAGATACTTATGAGATGTTTACATGTTAAAAGTTGAAGTTCTTGAAGAAAAATGTTGAATTCTTATCGATTGAATTGTTGGTTGCCTATAGTTGTTTGATTATGAAAAATATTGAATTTTTATCGATTGAATTGTTGGTTGACATTAGTTTTTTTATTCTTGTTTTCCAATTTGTTTTCGAGTTTAATCCGGAGGATAATGAGGGTATCAATAGTCCCAAGTGTTTGGTGAAAGAATTATGGAGGTCTGTATATGAAAAACGAGTTGAAAAAAATTCGTCAAACGCACCTTGGCAAGACCAGAATATGGCCTCAATTACTTCGGGCCTGGAGCGGTGCACCACCAGTGCGCCAGAACCAAGCCTCTGTGAATTGAGGTTCGCGAAACGCACCCCAAACGTGCTGGATCTGTGTTTTTTGCCCAGTTTTTGTAGTTTAGCCCTTTTAAGTCTTCCTAAGGTATTAACACCTTCCAATGATTGTAATTACTTAAAATGATTTTTAAACACCTAAAAATCATCAAAGAAATCAAATCATAACCTTGAATCCATAATCTAATTCAAGGAAAGTTGAGATCAAAGTCAAAGAAAGATAAGAGTCAAATCTCAAGTTAAGAAGTATGTCAAACAAAAATTCTTAAAGGTTTTCAAGAGTCTTTACTAAACGTTTAAACTTCGTTTTTAAGGCTCAAGGTTTCAAGATAAAGCAAAGAGTAAAAATGTTGAAGTCTTTCCTTCAAAAGTTATACGGGAACTAAGTTTTCCCTAAGAGTGAATTTTAGACTCAAGTTTCAAGTTAAGCAAAGAGTAAAGAGTTGAGGTCATTTCTCAAAAGTTATAAGGGAACTAAGTATTCCCTAGAAAGTTTATAAATGTTTTCACATTTAAGTTAAGAGGAAACTAAGATTTCCTAAAAGAGATTTGAACAAGAAAAGGGAACATTGATTCCGAGAGAGCTTTTTAAAGTTAAGTGTTGAGAAATTATGTCAACCCAAAGAAAGGAAGTTGTTTTTAAGAGCATGATCTAAAGTATGTTTTGGGAGTACTATTGAGCACCGATGTGGGGAGGAGAGTTCACATTAACTCAAGTCTCTTGAAAAAACAGGTAGCCATCATGGATATTAACTGGTCATACTTTTTAGATAATCACATAATTTAAGCTAGTGATCCACTAAGTTAAGGAGTTCTATGCCACGAGAAAGTACAGGACATTTCTGGCAACGTGGGAAAGACGTTGTATCACCACTTAGGCTCATAATGGTGGTTTTCAGTTAGAGATCTCCATTGAAACTATATTACTTTTATATATAAGTAAAGTTGAGTTTGTTATTGATTTTTCTTTAGTGAAATACGTTGTTTACACTATTTTACAATCTTTATATATATTGCATGTGTCATTATTACCTTATATTAAGTTTAGCATTTCATGAGTTGAGCAGAGCCTACGTAAGTATTTCTTCTTATTCCTTTTTATCTGAACTTGTTGGTTAGCATTCCAAATCGCATACCCGTTCATTCAATGTACGGATGTCAGTTGGCCTGCATTGTCTTATGATGCAGACGCAGGTAACTAGGATCAGCATCCAGCGCCTCGTTGATACTATTTGAGAACTCAGAGTCAGTGGTCAATTCGAATGGAGGCTGACCGCTCAGCCCACTCTGGCCTCGCGGGGCGGGCCCCTGAGCCTCCTTGCATTCCAGTGGAATCTTTTATTACTTTCCAGTCTTTACTTATAAAATGTTGTGGGGTCTGTCCCAACATTCATCTTAGTGTGATAGAGGCTTCATAGATAGATAGTTTAGTCCTGATTCTCTTTTTATTGGTATTTCAGATGTTCTATTATGAGATTTAAGGGTCACTTTGGTCAAGGCATTTATTTTAAGTTATTTCTGTGAAAATGTTTCTTGTTTTATATTGCTTTAATCCTTCCGCTGAGTTAAGTAAGCCAGACCAAGGGTTCACTCAAGGCCAGTAATGTTCATTTGGGTACCGGCCACATCAAGGGTGTAAGATCTGGGAGTGACATTGATAGTTGACGCAACTGACATGAACAAGAAGTTTTCAATGATGGAACAAATCATTGAGACCTGAAGAAGTCTACTGATGATAAAAGTCTTTAAATCTCCCAACTTATGAATAAAATAGAGTTCTTCGCTCTAGAGAGTCGGGTCATTTTTCTTCTTGTCCACCTATATTTCTTATGTGAAATAATCATGTTGAGGAGTCACGTGGTAAGACTAAATTTCAAACAGAGAAAGAATTTTCTTTAGTTACAACTCTATATATTCAATAGCGGCAAAACATGATAATAAATACTATAAGGGTCGATAGGTGGAGCACCAAAAAATTCGTTATATTACTTCAAACCTTATAGAAAATAAATTGAGTATCTACCCATGCCAACGAACTATCAAACACCTAAACTACAATAATTTGACGGCAAAGGAAGCTCAAGGCAACAAAAAACTTTTATTGAAACTTCTAGCAATGCTGAAATACATAATGACATATTGGCAAGAAAATATTTTATTTCATTGAAGGGGAATGTATTTGATTGGTATATCAATTTGGAACAGGTTTCCATTGATAGTTGGGGGCAACTCGAAAATTAGTTTCTTAATAACTTGTTAAGCAACTATTGTGCAATAATAATGGTGGAATTCACAAGAATAAACAAAGTAAGAAAGAGAACGTAGTGAATTACATCAATCCTTATTAAATTCTCAACGTAGATTGAAAAGAACAACTTGTAAAAACTTTATAGTTGAAATTTGTATTCATGGAATGCATTAAGAACTAGTGTATATCCTCCCATGGATTAAGCATCAAACTTTTGAAGAAATAGAGTTGAGCATTGCAAGTTATGAAATACATCACATTTTTTTATTCAAGAAAAGAAGTTGTAAAAGTTAAAAAGTCCAAACTAAGGAACTCGTGGTGATAACTGTGGCTTCTAGGAAGACATCCACAAGACAAAAGTTACAAAAATATAACACCCTAAAACAAACTAAGGTGAACTAGACTTCACATGTATCTCATGAGGAAATTTTATGTTAAAATGGTTAATAATGATGTTTGCAGCAGTGTATAAAGTTTTTTAATGTTTGGAGGTCAAATGTCCGAGAACGTCCACGACGTTCGAAAGGTGTGCCTTAGAAAATGCTTGTGCGTCTTAGTAAGTTTTAGTGAATTTTACGTTTCGTTTTGATTGAATCTGATGTAGGATGTTCCTAATACCTATATTACTTAGTATAGGGGTTTAAATTCCGGGTACAACTCCACCTGGGAACCACGAGGGGTCCTAGAAGAGGACCCAAGACTTAGCAACCAAGCTGCCAAGATAGGTCCAATCGACGCCCTAGCATTGACGGACCGTAGTACTAATGACGGGCCATCGTTTGGGGGCGTAGCTCCACCCTTAGTGGTGGGAGATTAACCCTCTTATGGCAAGACTCAGTCCCAATCAACTCCCTAGTAGGATGGGCCGTCGACCAGACGACGCCTCGCAGCTAGTGGTCGTCGATGGGTCACTGTAAGCTGTTATGTTTTCCTGCCTTGGCTTGGGGTGTTTTGTAAATTCAACCCAAGTATTTTGTGAACCTAGGATGATGTTTTTAGCATTTTTAAAGTATACTAAATTTATTTTAAGTCCTAGACCTAGACAAGACCCCTCATTTCAAATATTCAAACTCTCTCTCTAAAGAAAGACTCTCTCAAAATTCTATAGAAGCTAGAACTCAAAAAATATCTAGGAGGGCTGGTTGTGGACGTTTCTTCATCAAAATTTCGTGGGTTTACTTCTCTTTGAGGTATGGTAGTCATCCTTGAACTCTCCTCCGTTCAAGGAGTCATTTCTAAAAGATTTCAAAAAGGGTTTTCAAACTCTATCTTTGACTCTAAGCATGGGTCTTCATATAAAAATGTTTTAGTGATTCAAATGTGTTGTTTTTAGTGTTAGTTGGATATTTTAACATCAAAATCCTAATGAACCCATGCTTATGCATATTTCTAACTTTTAGCTTAAGAAATGGGTTAAATGAACATCATTTTGTAGTGTTTGAACTATGGTTTCCTTATGATGATATTGTGATTTAGCTACTTCCCCTAAGGGCTATTTTACGATAAACTGTGGATAAATGGTGAATAGGTGGTGAAATCTTGGATGAATGCTAAGTTGGTCATAGTTTTAAAATCTTATTGTGAAATGCTCTTGAGTGGTATGGTCCACCTTTGGTGGCGGTGTTTACTTGATGTTCCTGAGTATATTGTATTTGTATGTGTATTGTGAGTGTGGCCTTTAAGGCTTAAGTAAAGTGGAAATGATGATGTTATTGTTGATATGTCTTGTGAAACTGAAATTATATGACTTGTTTACAGTATGTATGTATAAAGTATGTGTATTTGTTGAGCATGCTATTGTGTGAGATATGATGAATGAAGGTGTAAGCATGTCTAGAATTCAATGTTAATGAAATGGTGATTATATGCAAGGTGTGCTCACATGTACACACACATACTCACACTTGAATGAATGAGTGAACCTAATTGATGTGAGTTTTAGAGTGAATACTCTTCAGTAGGAATTTCACTATCTCCCAAGAGCTTTCTAAGATTGGTCGGAGGATGGATACCCTTCGTAAGTTCAGTTGTGCTGTCCACTAGTTGTCCTTAACCTATAATAATGAATGTTTAGGACTCTGTAGGGAGTTATGCTTAGCACCAAGAGAATATGAAGAAGGGGTGGTTACACTTCGTGAGTTGAAATATTGTATACCAATGTACCTCTTGAGATGAGAACTCATCGTTAGTAGAGAATAAGTTACTTAGTACCAATCTCCTTATCCCATAACTATGCGCCCCATATGTGTAGCTATTGGATAAGCCATGTAAAAGCTAAAAGAATGTCCGTACTTTAGGCAAGTGGGGATCCCTTATCCGATAAGGGCTAATATTGGGATTCCATGTCTAGCTCTCATTTTTTATGTAGATTAAGATAGAACCCACAAAAGAATGAATGAAATAAGTCTCCTAAAAGAGTGTACTACTTAGGGTATGTGGTTGTATTGGACGCTATTTATCCATTGCACAAGTAGACATTCTGAAAGGGGAGTCTTGGTGTGTTATATATGAAGTGTATGAATGAGTTATCATGTGTTGTAAATGAATTTATATGACTTAAGGTCTAATGTTAAGAAAGCATGTTAAAGTGAGGTGTTATATGATGGAGTTACCAACGATGAATGTGGTGTGCTTGATCCAAGGGAATCCTTAAGGGGCACTAAGTGGGAGTAGTAGCATGGATGCTACTCTAACATTGCACTTGGTGTAATTTACAAGTCCCATTAGAGTAGGGCACTTATGTGAAGTACTTAATGTATAAATGTTCTTCTAATGTCTAGTTATAGTGTGGACTTGTTTCCTATGCGAGATATGCCTATGGTTGGTAGTCTTAAGGATCACTTACGTGTTTATTGAAGGGGGTGTATGGGTGGTTCCTTCATATCTTACCTTAGTGAGTCTTAGGATAACTTGGTTAGGGAAACCTCAAAGGAAATGAGTTCATTGTGTTTGATATGAATGTGTTCACTGTAAAGTTACTTGAGCTTACTGTAAAATATGTCTTGGTCCTAAAATCATGGGAGTTCTATTGTTTGTGATAAATGATGATTCTTATATTATTTTAATTCTATATTCATGAAGGTTTTACTTATTTGGCATGAAAGTTCTATTTATACTAAAATATCTCTTTTTGCATGTTTTTGCATATGCCGTGCTTTTGTACATTGTTTGTACTAACCCCATACTTTTCTATACTCTATAAGTATAGATTGGAGGCAAGAAGAAGTCTAAAAGGCAAAGCTTGGGAATCGACTCTCTCAAGACTTGGTATGTCCTCATATATTCGATGACATAGTCTATGTTGCTTTGTTTCTAATATTTTCGATGACATAGTCTATGTTGCTTAGTTTCTAATATTAAGACTTTTTTTTATATATTTCCTTCAATGTAAAAGGTCGTGCCCCTAAGATATTTATGTCCTGTTTTTAAATTGGCTTGTGACGATGAGACTATTCTTAGTATTTATGAAAGAAGCTTCCTTATTATAAATGTTGTGAAATTTTTTAATTCCGCACTACTTTTCATATCTTATGTAATGAACAATAGTTAAGAGGCTTGTATAATACCACAATGGGTCAAGTACGCCTTGTTCGGACCTAAGGATGCCCCCTTCTTCTAGGGTGTACTTGGGGTCGTTACAAGCAAAAAGTTATAAATCAACTAACTCGTGAAGAGAAAAAATCAAGCAATCTTGAAGGAAATACAAGCAAAGGTGTATCAATTTTCTAACTTTAACGTTCATGTGATTCTTGATTAGCTTCTAACCAATTAAGTCATTTTACTCCATGAACTTTATTAGATTGCTTTGTTTTTTCCCTTTTAAAGAGTTGAATTTGAATTATTTGACTTTTACAAAATCAAATACAAAATATGTATAAATATAATTTAACGAATTTGATGGGCTCAGTGAAATAAATAAATCTAATTCTAGGATATTTTTTAGAAGGTGGTTTAATCCATTTAGATTGAAAAATAATTTTGTTACATTAAACGGAAAAGGTTCAAAATGGCTTTAAAGTATTAAAAATGTTTCAAAAAATGACCTAAGAGTATTTTAAAATATTTCAGTCCTCCTTCCATCTCTTCAATAAAATTTGCCCCTCCTTCCATTTATCGAATAAAAAATCTCGCTAACCTATTAGAAATGATTCAAATTTTCCCCTCCTTCCTATTAGATCGAAAATATCCTCAACACATTAAAATTAACTCAAATATGTGAAGGTAAATCTAATTTAGTTAGAACTAGAAAACAATTTTCTATATTATTTGGACATGAGTTACATAAGTGTCAAATTTTAAATAAATTTGGATTTCTATTCCAACATTGAATTATTATTTCAACATTTTCTTGTAATTCAAAGTGAAAATAAAATAAAAGAAATTGTATTTCATAAGGTCTAATCTCATCAGCCTCACTATAACGGCCATGAAACTGATATAGTAGAAGCTCCATAGATGTAAAATTTTCCCTATGGAGGGGTGACATCAAACTAAATCAAATTCAAAATTTCGTCGTGTCATCCTAACTTAAATTGGAAATGTAGTTCAATTTTTTTCAAGGTTCCACACTATTATAACGAAAAAATTGATCATTGCAATAGATAACAATAAACTCATCATTCGTCCCTGAATAATTTTAAGACTGACAAAAGAAAGAAAGGACGGTCGGAAAAATGTACCACCTAATTTTTACACTGTCAAGAGAGAATTGAATCCTATGTGAACCATAGAAAATTACCACCCTTCGAGCAGCCAGGTATACTAGGGTCTTATTAAGCACTGATTTACGAAAATTATACGAATGAAGCAACAAAATCTTTTTCCATCCACCAATATAGACTCCATTATGGAGAGAATGTTTCCTCTATAGCGGCTACTCAATCTGTGTGATGACGTAACGGGACTCAAAATCAGAACAAAAGGGAGAGGAGCGGGTTTTTCACCCATTCTCCTCAATACTTAAAAATACTCACATTTTTCTCTCCTGATCACTCCATTTTGAATGTCAATACTAAGGTAATAATGATATGCTTACCCTTCTTACTTCAATTTATGCATAGTGATTATCTCATGCTAGAATTTTGTTGAGTAGAATAGAGTTGAGTTGATTTTTTGAATTTTTGAAAATATGATTCTCATTTGTGAATTTGTTAAAGCATGAAGGCTTTATTTACGTTTAAAATGCCCATAAAACATTCTGGATGTAAGAGTTACATAATATATGGTTAAAAGAGGATCCAAAATGGGGATGGAAGTTGAAGGGTTGTTATCAGTCAAAAACTTAGATTCAGATAACATTTAATATTTATAATGCCCCAATTTTTGCATATAGCAATAGTAGTTTATTTTAGTGTTATGATCCAAATATGGACTTGATGACACTTAATTATTTTCATCAAGAAAAGTCAATCTCAACCCAACGAAAATAAAATAAAACACAAAAATGATTAAAAGAAAAACAAAATAAAAGCGTAAACTTGTTCATTCTATTAACACCCCAAAATCTTATTGTCACGTGTACAAGTTCTAATACAAAAAGTGCGAATTAAGAAATAAGTAAAAATCTCAACCTTTATTTCTAAAAAAAAAACAAGCATAAACAAAAGGAAAAAGAGGGTCCATCAAGATGACAAACATCTACCTCTCAAGTCCTTCAATTAGCATCAGAAAATAGGAGAAGAATAGCAATCATGCTATATTGAGTTCGGATCCTACAGAAGTGTTGAAGTAAGGAGTAAGTACCAACAACAAGGTACCCTGAAAGCAACCTAATAAACAAGACAAATAGTTAGAAACTGAATACTCCTATCATCACAACCGAACCTTCTCAAACTAAAACTGCACAGAATCAGTGTCAACAATATCAATGTCAAGTAAAGTAACCACACATAACAAGTACATCAATCACAATTAACAAGTAAGTCACACATAAGCATCAAAATTCATTAAATCACAATAATCAATCTCTTGTCGGAACTATTTTTTTGTCAAAATAATATCACTAATCGGAATCATTTCCCATCATTTATATCAAATCACTAGTCGAAATCATTTTCTATTGGCTTTATACCAAATCATTAATCGGAACTATTTTTCGTTGTCTTTATATCAAATCACTAGCCAAAATCATTTCCATCAATTTTTATATCAATTCACAAGCCAGAGTTGACCATGACATCAAAAAAATTCATAAAAAATAACCTCGACATAGTAATACTTGTTGACAATGACCTCAACATCATAAACACTTGCAAAAAATGACATTGACATCATAATAATCACATGTCTCATCATGGTGTCAAACAATTAGTGCACACAATTAATATCACACCATTTGAAGGAGACAACAATTCATCAATTCAAGCACATTCATGTTAACAAGCATTTCATCAATCAATCAATAAGAGTCACAATAAAGCAATTCACCTCATCATGATCATCACATAGCCTATTCATTTAGACCTCTTTTTAGTCATTAGGATTTATTAAGTGTATAATTAATCATTCACCTCATTTTCATTATTCCCAACACATAAACAACCAAGAAAATACACGGAAAAAAAACAAGTTTAGGAGATCACTTGCCTTAAATCAAGCATTTAATCACTTCAAGAGTTGAGTCTTCTCCTTCCGATCAATGTCCAAAGACACACCGTCAATAAAAATTAAGTATTCACAAAAAATTTTCGGAAACAATAATACTCACATCAAATCTTTGAAAAATAGGTCAATCAACTCAAAATGCAATTCCAAAAATAAGGTTTGAACCCGAAAATCAACACTTGAAAATAATACTCAAGGATTTGGGAACTCATTGGTGAAAATCATTTCAAAAAAAGGAATCAAAATTAGTTCATAATCTCCATTTTAAGAACTTAAGTTCTTAGGAAAACCTTGTCATTTACCAATCAAAGTCATAAATTTTGATGTTAACTATAAATAATCAAAGGAAAATGAAGTTTTAGGGTTACAAGAGTTTACTCAAATGAATTTGCATGAGAAATCCTTTTTAAAATTGACCCAAAAATAATTTTTCAAGCTCAAAAATAAAAAAAAAAAAATAGGGCTTAAACTCCTGAAACTTTCAGACATAAACCCATATGTGATGATACCTTGTATTTGCAAAAGCGAACCCTGCAAATGTGTAGGCCTTCGCTTTTGCGAATGTCGTGATCATGAACTATGATTTGCTTAAGCAAACCCCACCTAACTAAGACCCTTTGCTTTCAATACCATGGTCTCGATCCCCGATCCTTGTAATTGTGAAGCACTCTTTGTGAAAGCGACGCACACTAGTACCAGAAAAATCAGCTAACACTCAAATCATCGAAAAGCCCTTTGAGATTTGTTTAGAACCCCATACAAGAAAATCACATATGTTAATCGATTGTACTCGACGTTTAAAACTCAACGGAATTATCAAAATACAAATGTGAGGTCTCCTTGACCTGTCACGACCCAAAACAAGCCGCGAGTGGCACCCACACTTACCCTCCTATGTGAGCGAACCAACCAATTTAAACCCCAACATTTCAACCATAATAAACAGAATATAATGCGGAAGACTTAAAACTCATTAATATAACCAATAAATAACTTCTAAAATTTATCAATTTCTACCCCCAAAATTTAGAAGTCATCACCACAAGAACATGTATCCTCAAATTACTAAATATAAGAGTATCTAGGAAGCTAAAATAAGAAAACAGATGGTCCATGTCCGAACTTCAAGGACATCAAGATATGAATGAGAGAGAATCCAGTCCGAGCTAGGAACAATAGCTCACCCTGAAATCTGACGCGATGAAGACTGGCTGGAGTTGAGGACGAGTTGAAGTCGACGGTACGTTTGCTGCACTCCACAAATAACAAATAAAGAAAGATACAAGTAGGGGTCAGTACAAGGCACAAGTACTGAGTAGGTATCATCGGCCAACTCAAAATAGAAAGCAATATATATGTCAGATAATAACATAAAAGTCAACCACAACACTTAACAGGTGACAACAACAAGTACCATAACCATTGGCCACAACCCAAGCACATCTATGAGGACTCAAGCCTCCACACCATACTCACTTGGAAAATGGGTTCTTTAAACCTGAGTATAATAGAATAATTCAAGATTCATTCTCTTTACTATCCTGGTGTCGGAACGTGACACTCCGATCCTCTACTATCCTGGTGTCGGAACGTGACACCCGATCCTCTACTATCCTGGTGTCGGGATGTGACACTCCGATCCTCTACTATCCTGGTGTCGGAACGTGACACCCGATCCTCTACTATCCTGGTCTCGGAACGTGACACTCCGATCCTCTACTATCCTGGTGTCGGAACGTGACACCCGATCCTTTACTATCCTGGTGTCGGAACGTGACACTCCGATCCTCTACTATCCTAGTGTCGGAACGTGACACCCGATCTTCTTCTCTCATTCTTTCAGTTCATCAAGCCTTCTTTTATACCAAGCATCATCATTAACAAAGAGGTTTTTAAAGTTTAAGATTCAACAGCCTCATCATGCTAATTTCATCACAATTATATAATCACATCCTGCAACCACACAATTAAGCATATAGAAGACTTTACAATACTACCCAATACATATCAATCGCTATTTAGAGTTTACTATGAGGTAGCATAAACCATAACCTACCTCCACCGAAGAATCGTGATTCAAGAAATCTACTTGTCTAATGCTTTGCTTTCCTCTTCGTTCTCTCTTCTCTCGCTCGTTCGTCCCTTCTTTTCTGTTCCTTCTATTTTTCCCTTATTCAAACTCTTTTCTTTTACCCTAATTACCATATAATTAAGTATAAAAGATGATAAAAGTAACCCACTGTTTATTTTAAGGTTATCTCTTTTAACCCCCAAGTAATTGAATTATTAACATTCAACCACTAACTTTATAATCATAAGCAGGAATAGTCCAAAACGCCCCTTAAGACTTTTAACAGAAATCTGACCCAGTCAGGGTTACGCAGCCTGTGACGGTCCGTCGTGCCTGCGACGGTCCGTCCTGCTGAGTCGTCACAGAGTTCAGATACTCAATTTTATTTAAGGGTCTGTGACGGCCCGTCATGCCTGCGACGGTCCGTCCTGCTCTTCCGTCGCGAAGTTCAGAGAGTTGTTCCCAGTACCCAATTTTTCCAGAGTCTAAGTGTTTTGGAACGAGACCCCCTCGACGGTCCGTCGTGCCTATGACGGTCCGTCGTGGGATCCCTCGACCCAGACAGCTATTACTAGAATTAGCTCTACTGCTCAAAACGGCAAAAACAGGTCGTCACAATATATACCAATTTACCCATCATTCGTCCCCGAACGATCACAAGAAGAAAAACAAGAAAGAGAAAGAGTACCTGAATCTGTGAAAAGGTGTGGATATCTTTCTTGCATATCAGCCTCCTTCTCCCAAGTGGACTCTTCGACTGGATGATTCTTCCATTGATCCTTGATGGATGCAATCTCCCTTTATCTCAACTTGCGGACTTCTCTATCTAAGATGGCAACAGGCTCCTCCTCATAAGACAAATTCTCATCAAGAAGAACTGAATCCCAACAAATGATGTAGTTCCCATCCCCATGGTATATTTTCAACATAGACACATGAAATACCGGGTGCACTCCTGACAGTCTTGGGGGTAAGGCTAATTCATAAGCTACCTCACCCACGCACTTCAGAACTTCAAATGGACCAATATACCTCGGACTAAGCTTACCTCGCTTACCAAACCGCATCACCCCTTTCATGGGTGAAACCTTCAGCAAAACTTGCTCACCCTCCATAAACTCCAAGTCTCTAACCTTTCGATCTGCATATTCCTTCTGTCTACTTTGAGCCGCTAAAAGCTTTTCTTGGATGCATTTCACTTTATCTAACGATTCCCTTAGAAGGTCAGTACCCCAAGGTCTAACCTCAAATGCATCAAACCACCCAATGGGAGACCTACACCTTCTCCCATACAGTGCCTCAAATGGGGCCATATCAATACTTGAGTGATAGTTATTGTTGTATGAAAACTCCGCGAAGGGTAAGAAGTTATCCCAATGACCACCAAACTCTATCACACATGCACGAAGCATATCTTCCAACACTTGAATCGTTGGGGTACTGACCATCGGTCTGAGGGTGAAATGCAGTACTAAGATCCAACCTAGTACCTAATTCAGCATGCAATGTTTTCCAAAACTTAGAAGTAAACTGCGTACCTCTATCTGATATGATGGAAAGTGGAACTCCATGCAATCGAACAATTTCTGAGATGTAAAGTTTGGCTAACTTCTCTGCATTGTAAGTCACCTTAACCGGAATGAAGTGAGCAGACATAGTTAACCTATCAACAATTACCCAAATGGAGTCATAATTACCCATTGTCTTTGAAAGACCAACCACGAAGTCCATTGCAATTCTCTCCCACTTCCATTCCGGAATGGGCATTCTCTGAAGTGTCCCTCCAGGCCTCTGGTGTTCATACTTTACCTGCTGACAATTCGGGCATTGGGCAACAAAATCAACAATGTCACGCTTCATCCTACTCCACCAAAAATGTTGCTTTAAGTCACGATACATCTTGGTTGCACCAGGATGTATAGAATACCTTGAACTATGAGCCTTTGTAAGAATAGTGTGAATCAAATCATCGACGCGGGGTACACATACCATTCCCTTAATTCTCAAAACACCTTCCTCATTGATTTTTTCTTCTTTAGCCTCTCCTCGCAACACCTTATCTCGGATCCGGATCAGTTTCTCATCAGTAAACTGCTTTCCTTTAATCTTGTCAAGAAAGGAAGATCTTGCCTCCACACAGGCCAAAATCCTCCCTTCTCATTTACTTCTAGCCTCATAAAGTCATTAGCCAGAGTCTGAACCTCTCTAGCCAATGGGCGCCTAGAAACCTGCAAGTGAGCTAGACTTCCCATGCTCCCTGCTTTTCTACTTAAAGCATCTGCCACAACATTAGCTTTTCCCGGATGATACAAGATAGTGATATCATAGTCCTTCAGTAGTTCCATCCATCTCCTCTGTCTCAAATTCAAATCTTTCTGAGTAAAGACATACTGCAAACTACGATGATCCGTATAGACTTCACACTTAACCCCATATAGATAATGTCTCCATTTCTTTAATGCAAACACTACTGCCGCTAACTCCAATTCATGGGTCGGATAATTACGTTCGTGCACCTTTAATTGCCTCGAAGCATAAGCAATTACATTCTTCTCTTGCATTAGCACTGCACCCAAACCAGAATAGGATGCATCACAATAAACAATGAAGTTCTTTCCTTCCACTGGCAAGGTGAGAATTGGTGCAGTAGTCAACAAAGTCTTGAGCTTCTGAAAGCTTTCTTCACACTCGTCCGACCATACAAATGGAACACTCTGTTTAGTCAAGTTTGTCAATTGGGAAGAAACAGAAGAAAATCCCTTGACAAATCGACGGTAGTAGCTAACTAAACCAACGAAGCTCCTTACCTCTGTAACATTAGTAGGTCTCACCCAACTCTTCACTGCTTCGATCTTAGAAGGATCCACCATTACTCCATCCTTAGAAACTACGTGCCCCAAGAAGGACACTGAATCTAGCCAAAACTCACACTTGGAGAATTTGGCATAAAGCTTTTTCTCCCTCAACATTTCCAATACAATTCTCAAGTGCTCCTCATGTTCTTTCCTGCTCTTGGAGTATACCAGTATATCATCAATGATTACAATGACAAAGAGATCCAGATATGATTTAAAAATTCCGTTCATCAAGCTCATGAAAGCAGCAGGGGCATTCGTAAGCCCAAAAGACATTACTAAGAACTCATAATGTCCATACCTAGTCCGAAAAGCAGTCTTGAGCACATCCGTTGCCCGTATTTTCAATTGATGATAACCAGATCTCAAATAGATTTTTGAGAAGGTACAAGCACCTTGTAACTGATCGAACAAATCATCAATGCGAGGAAGAGGATACTTGTTCTTAATCGTTACCTTATTCAGTTGTCTGTAGTCTATGCACATCCAAAAACTTCCATTCTTCTTCTTCACAAACAAAACAGGAGCACCCCAAGGGGATGCACTTGGTCTAATGAAGCCTTTGCTTAACAACTCTTGAAGTTGGGCCTTTAACTCTCTTAACTCGGCGGGAGCCATTCTATAAGGGGGTATAGAAATGGGGCGAGACCCGGCTCCAAATCAATGCAAAAGTCAATATCCCTATCCGGTGGCATACCAGGAAGGTCTGCAGGAAACACATCCAGAAACTCACGGACTATCGAAACCGACTCAATTGAAGGTACTTGGGCAGTATCATCCCTGAGGTTTTCCAAGAAAGCTAAACACCCTTTACTAAGCATTCTCTTGGCACGAAGAGAGGAGATGATACGAACTGGAGTGGAAGTGTAGTCACCCTCCCACACTAACGGATCTGTCCCAGGCTTGGCCAACGTTACAGTTTTAGCATTACAATCTAAGATTGCAAAATTTGGAGAAAGCCAACTCATACCCAGAATTACATCAAAGTCAACCATTTCTAAGATAACCAAGTCTACATGAGTATTGCTCCCCACAAAAGTTACAAGACAAGACCTATACACCTTTTCAACTATCAAAGACTCACCCACCGGAGTAGAAACACGAATAGGCATGTCAAGCATTTCACAATGTAAATCAAAACCAGTAGCAAATGAGGAAGATACATAAGAAAATGTGGATCCAGGATCAAATAATACAGAAGCCATGCAATCACAAACCAAAAGATTACCTGTGATGACAGCATAACAATGGGCCCTATCACCTGTCTGCCCGTTGCCCCTACCATGTTGCGCTGCAGTAGTTCCAGTTTGCCCGTCACCCCGACCGTTTTGGTGACCACCATTACCTCGGCCACCACGTCCTCCAGAATAGCGGCCTCTTCCATGACCACCTCTACTTCTGACTATTGGGGGACTGTAACTCTGTTTTGGACAATACCTCTTAATATGTCCAGTCTCCCCACATCCATAACACTCTCTGGGTTCAAACATAGGTCTCTGTGAGAATGACGAAGTCTGGGGGTAACCTCCAAACTCAGAGAAATGTTGATCGGTCTGCGATGGACCCCCATTTCTGATCTGCGGTGAAAGGCCCGAATAGGTCGGGTGGGTAACCTCCCGAACCACGCCTGCAGAGTAAGAACCATTAAACTCGCCTCCCTTACGAAACTTCTTAGAGGTCGATGCCATGGTGAAGTCGTCTGGCTTCACTCCATCCACTTCTATCACAAAATCTACCACCTCCTGAAAGGATTTTGCTGCAGCAGCTACCTGTAAGGCTGAAATCTGCAAATCTGACCTCAACCCCTTCACAAAACGGTGAATCCGCTCTTGTGGACTGAAGCAAAGTTGGGTGGCATACCTGGATAATGCACGAAACTTAGCCTCATACGCAGTAACCGACATCCTGCCTTGCTCTAGGCTCAGGAACTCATCTCTCTTCCTATCCCTCAAAGTCCGGGGTATATACTTCTCCATAAACAAGCTAGAGAATGATGCCCAAGTCATAGGTGGTGCCTGTGCTGGTTGACACTCAACATACGATCGCCACCACATTTTGGCATTTCCCTGAAACTGATAGGTTACAAACTCAACACCGAATCGTTCCACTATGCCCATCTTATGTAGCAACTCATGAAAATCAACCAGAAAGTCATAGGCATCCTCAGATTCAGCACCCTTGAAGACTGGAGGTTTCAATTTCAAGAACTTACTGAAAAGTTCATGCTGATCACTCGTCATTATAGGCCCTGTAGTCAATCGAGGAAACGTGTCTATTTCCAATGAGGCATCCATGCGGGGAGCCACAGCAGCTGCATGTTGTACTCCCGGAACCTGAGGTGCTGGTGCAGAAAACACTGGAGGTGTCTGGACTTGATAAGATAACCCGCTAAGATAAGCAAGAACCTGATTAATCATCTCTGGGGTAGGTTGGGGTGGTAATTCCTCATTCTGCACTTGTTCGTTCTCCCCTTCCTCACCCTCTCTTACTACTTCCTCAGTCGGTGGAGGATTCACCGCCCTAGCACTAGATGGGCCAGGTACTTGTCCTCTTCTTCTAGAGGACGTCCTCTCGCGACCTCTACCGCGGCCTCTTGCCACTGCTCCTCTTCGAGCTACAGCCCAGTGGCTGGCTCAGACGCATCTTGTCTTACCGGTGTTGGTGTTGGCGCAGTTGTTGCTCTATTTCTAACCATCTGCGAAATAGAGTGAAGATGGTCAAATACCAATTTGTATCACCTAGATACCAATTGGATCCAAGTAATAGCACGAAAGAAAGAAAGAATAGAATTTTCCTAAAGTACTATAGCCTCTCAAAGAAAAGTAAAGGCGTCCCCCTACCATTCCTCAAGACTCTACTAGACTTGTTCTTGTGTGATGAGACCAACGAACCTAATGCTCTGATACCAAGTTTGTCACGACCCAAAACGAGCCGCGAGTGGCACCCACACTTACCCTCTTATGTGAGCGAACCAACCAATCTAAACCCCAACATTTCAACCATAATAAACAGAATATAATGCGGAAGACTTAAAACTCATTATTATAACCAATAAATAACTTCTAAAATTTATCAATTTCTACCCCCAAAATCTGGAAGTCGTCACCACAAGAACATCTATCCTCAAATTACTAAATCTAAGAGTGTCTAGGAAGCTAAAATAAGAAAACAGATGGTCCATGTCCGAACTTCAAGGACATCAAGACATGAATGAGAGAGAATCCAGTCCGAGCTAGGAATAATAGCTCACCCTGAAATCTGACGCGATGAAGACTGGCTAGAGTTGAGGACGAGTTGAAGTCGACGGTACGTTTGCTGCACTCCACAAATAACAAATAAAGAAACATACAAGTAGGGGTCAGTACAAGGCACAAGTACTTAGTAGGTATCATCAGCCAACTCAAAATAGAAAGCAATATATATGTCAGATAATAACATAAAATCAACCACAACACTTACAGGTGACAACAACAAGTACCATAACCATTGGCCAGAACCCAAGCACATCTATAAGGACTCAAGCCTCCACACCATACTCACTTGGAAAATGGGTTCTTTAAACCTGAGTATATTAGCATAATTCAAGATTCATTCTCTTTACTATCCTGGTGTCGGAACGTGACACTCCGATCCTCTACTATCCTGGTGTTGGAACGTGACACCCGATCCTCTACTATCCTGGTGTCGGGACGTGACACTCCGATCCTCTACTATGCTGGTGTCGAAACGTGACACCCGATCCTCTACTATCCTGGTGTCGGAACGTGACACTCCGATCCTCTACTATCCTAGTGTCGGAACGTGACACCCGATCCTCTTCTCTCATTCTTTCAGTTCATCAAGCCTTCTTTTATACCAAGGCATCATCATTAACAAAGAGGTTTTTAAAGTTTAAGATTCAACAGCCTCATCATGCTAATTTCATCACAATTATATAATCACATCATGCAACCACACAATTAAGCATATAGAAGACTTTACAATACTACCCAATACATATCAATCGCTATTTAGAGTTTACTATGAGATAGCATAAACCATAACCTACCTCCACCGAAGAATCGTGATTCAAGAAATCTACTTCTCCAATGCTTTGCTTCCCTCTTCGTTGTCTCTTCTCTCGCTCGTTCGTCCCTTCTTTTCTGTTCCTTCTATTTTTCCCTTATTCAAACTCTTTTCTTTTACCCTAATTACCATATAATTAAGTATAAAAGATGATAAAAGTAACCCACTATTTATTTTAAGGTTATCTCTTTTAACCCCCAAGTATTTGAATTATTAACATTCAACCACTAACTTTATAATCATTAGCAGGAATAGTCCAAAATGCCCCTTAAAACTTTTAACAGAAATCCGACCCAGTCAGGGTTACGCAGCCTGTGACGGTCCGTCGTGCCTGCGACGGTCCATCCTGCTGAGTCGTCACAGAGTTCAGAGACTCAATTTTATTTAAGGGTCTGTGACGGCCCGTCATGCCTGCGACGGTCCGTCCTGCTCTTCCATCGCGAAGTTCAGAGAGTTGTTCCCAGTACCCAATTTTTCCAAAGTCTAAGTGTTTTGGAACGAGACCCCCTCGATGGTCCGTCGTGCCTATGACGGTCCATCGTGAGATCCGTCGACCCAGACAGCTATTACCAGAATTAGCTCTACTGCTCAAAACGGCTAAACAGGTCGTTACATGACCTATCATGCGTGAAAACCACAAGAAACTACTCCAATGCCTAAAAGGCTAAAACAAGCTCGACATCTCTCAAAAATTAATCATGACCTCAGTTAGGTCTAAAATCAACCCCCGAATCCAACATAATTCTCGAAATTCTGATCTGAACATCCATACCCTGAATGTTGAGCAAAGTCAATCCAAAGGCTAAATTTCTACAATTTCACAACCTAAGACCCCAAATCCTCAAAAACAATCTTTGGACTATGACTGCTTAGTCTTTGGATTTTTTTAGAGAGTATTTTAAACATTATCAGTCTTACATAGATAATGATCAATATGAATTCATTTGATGCTATTCCTTGATACTTCCCTTCAACTAATTGAAAAAATTAGATAACTTATGGGTACATGGGTTTGGTCATTAGAAGATTAGAAGGGTTATGTAAACTATAATTGTTATCTCAGAAGGATAAAAATGTATTTTCCTAATGATAACCTTGTTTACTAGGTAAGACCAGGTCAGGTCAGTCCATTAAATAAAATTAATTGACCTAAATGGCACAAGACTTGATTCCCCCAATAATGAGTCGAGTCAATACCGGGTGGAACAATAATATGTATAATAAAAGTATGTATGTGTTCGTTTAAGCATTTTAATTGGGTCCAACGAGCTGGATCTGGGTTTCAGCCCGTCGGCTTGATCGGCAAATTTTTAAAATCATCATTCATTGATTATTAATTCAAAATTTTGAGTCAACTATTAATAAAATGTATTGTTATCTATTTAATTTTGTAATTATTATAACTATTTATGACAATGTACTCCACAAGAGTCAACCCCTTCAACGGGTTAAACGTGTCATATGAAATTTTAGTGGACTCAGAAAAGAAAACTTAATATGGTAGTGTTTTTGTAGGCATACTCACACAGTAGAGAAAAGGTAAGATCGTGGTCAACTGGTTGGCACCTAAATCTTTGAAGCAGCCGGCGGGTTATCAATAACTTTTAACATGTCTGTCTGGACCTAAGATACCTAAAAACGAAGAAAGAAAAGAAAAAATGTTATTGTAAATGGCACGAGAAATGGACTCATTGTACAAATAATTGTGTAAATTTCAGGAATCTGATTCAAGATTACTTGGACAAAGGTTCTTTTCGGATAGAAGACCAAATTATGAGAATCGAGACATCACCGTCTGTGGAGGCAGTAGAGAGATCAATATGATGTCTACTGACTTAAAGAAGTTGTCTAAACCGCAGAAAGAGTTGGAGGCGACTGAGCACATCCCATCCTACAAGAGTCAAATCGTTCAACGGGTTAAATGTTTCATATATATATATATATATATATATATATATATATATATAGACACACACATACACACAATTCTATACATACTAAATACACACATAATTTACTACTTAATATGGTATAATACTTACATTATATTGTATGAATATACTTCTAATATATACTAAATATAAACAAAAATATACTACTTAATATAGTAGAATACATACATTATATTATACATATACTTCTAATATATACTAAATATACACAGATATACTACTTAATATAATAGAATACGTATATTATATTATTTATATATTTGTAATATATACTAAATATACACATAATATACTACTTAATATAATAGAATACTTACATTATATTATATATATGCTTTTAACAAATACTAATATACACAGTATATTTCTTAATATAATATAATACTATTTCTATATTTGTAATATATACTAAATATACACATAATATACTACTTAATATAATAGAATACTTACATTATATTATATATATGCTTTTAACAAATACTAATATACACAGTATATTGCTTAATATAATATAATACTACATTATATTATTTCTATATTTCTAATATATACTAAATATACACACAATATATTACTTATTATAATTCTCTCTCTCTCTCTCTCTCTCTCTATATATATATATATATGTGTGTGTGTGTGTGTGTGAGTGAGTGATTATAGAAAGTAATTAGAATTATTTATTGAAGATATACTAATTTTATGCAAAAAAATATATATATAAATAATAAATTTTATACTAGGCCGGTACAGGTCGATGCACCAGTGGATAGTTCGATCCAATTGACAGGTTTACGTAATGAATAATAATAAGGCTAGACTTTATTTTGAAACAACATTCGGAAGTTCTCGCTTGCATGAGCTTGATATTTAAAACAGGGCTAGAGGTAAGCTAAAAAAGTTACCATTGAAATTATAGTTTTTTTGTGAATAGTTACAAAATAAAGGAAGGAGTAGGGAGTGCGGATGAATAGTAGTTGTGCTAGAATGTGGTGGTTTCATTTGTGTTATTATTCCTGTTAACTGTGATGTTTTACATTGAGTTAGTTCAGATCTACTTATAATACTATTTAGTATGTGGGGTGTAGTGATACTATTTTTGCTACACTTTTTTGTTTGTGTAGATTTTGGTTTAGGTTGTTTAAAACGTGAGATGATAGTTGCTCATCATTAGCTTTTATCTATTTTATTTTCAAGGCCTAAGTCATATGCGGCCCCTTAAAGTTGTTCGCATAATTCACTTAGACACCTCAACTAAGACTATTACCTATTAGACACTTTAATATTAAAGAATATGTATCTATTGAACATAAAACGAAAAATTTTTTTAAAAATATTTTGTGTGTAGTTCACGCGCTTTGACTTAAAAAAATGACAAATAAAATTATGACACTTGGCACATGGACCCAATCTAGCAATAAAATATAATTTTTTAATTTAAAAAAATGAAAAATAGTTTCCCTTTATTTATTAATCACAAAAATATTAACAAAAGAAAATCCCCACCCCCACCTAACCCTTTGACCTTTCTTCTTCCTTTATCCATTCTTCTACCCAGTAACCACGACCACCATAACAAAAATAAAAACCTCCCTTTCAAATTTAATCTCCTATCTTCTGTTATTCTCCATTTGTTTTGAGATTTTTGTGAAAATAAATAAACGTCAATAAATTGTTTTTAAGATTCATGACCAAGAAAAATTGAAAGTATGTTGAATTTTTTAATATCATCTTTAATTAATTAATGAGTGGCGATGTTTGTTCAATCGGAGTGATCGAAATAGAGATAGACGAATATCGATCAATTTTTAACTCCAATGTTCGAATTTCTCTTCTTCACATATTAAATTAGCAGATTTTTTTTACAAAAAATGAAAAAAAAAGAGAATGAAACAAAATGCTAAGAATTTTGAAACCATTAGAATGGTGGGGGAAGAAGATAACCACTGATGCTAAGAATTTTGAAATCATTAGAATGGTGGGGAAGAAGATAACCATTGGAGCATGGGTATGGGGGTTGTGTTGGGTTGGGGTTGATAGAAATAGGGAAGAAGAAGAACAAATCTTCTTTTCTGTTAATTATTTTTAAAAAAAAATTAACTTAGGGGTATAAATTAAAAAAAAAGAAAAAATATTATTTTTAATAAATTAACGCGCTCAAGGAAAGTGAATTACACGTTTTTTGCCATGTCAGCATTTTGTGTCTAATAGGAATGACTTTTGAACAAATAAAGTGTTCAATTAGCACAAGGATTAGTTGAGGTGTCTAAATGAATTATGCGGACAACTTTGAGTGGCTGGAGATGACTTAGGCCTATTTTCAAATGAAAATGTATTTTCACATTATTTTTTTTATTTATGTCTTCTATGTATACTCTATTAGAAGCTCTTGTACACTCATTAATTATATGTGTTTTAGAAAGAAGTTATCTCATGAGGTTTTTTTTTATTTAATTAAAAAGTTTTATTTAATTATTTTTTAGTAATGGAAAAAAGTTAATAAGAATTCATTTATCTAATTAGATTATAATAGATGTCCAAGATTTGAATGGTGACAGTCCACTTTTAGAAATTTGTATTATAGGATGAACCGGCATGAGAATAGTCAAAAATATGGTATTATTAAAAAGGATTTATAGGTTGCTTGTAAAAGTGATTTATTTTAGCTATGGGTCCACAAGGAAAGAAGATGGAGAATGATGTAATTTTGGATAAAGAAATGAAAGTTGGTCGTTAATCGTTATAGATTACGAGGGTATGGGCCCCACCATCCCAAACAACTTTATTTCTGGAGTCGTTGGTTGGTGAGACCGACGAATGACAAGTCTTTCGCCACGTAATTGTTGTCATTGTCTCTGTCGGTTCCATTTTTCAAACACCTATATGATCAAAGCACATAATTACTTTTATCTAATTTTCGACTAAGCTATCAACGGCCACCTTTTTTGAATAAAAAATATTTGACTGTAAGTAATATTTTGGAATCAAAGACATTTTTAGTTATTTAAAAGTATTTTTAACCTATTTTACATAATTTAAGGATTAATACATCTCTTTTTAATTTGACTGATACATTGTGATATGCTTTTTAGTTATTTAAAAGTATTTTTAACCTATTTTACATAATTTAAGGATTAATACATCTCTTTTTAATTTGACTGATACATTGTGATATGCATAAGACTGTGATGGAGATGTTTGAATTTAGAAATGAGTTATTTGTCTATATAAAATATTAATAAAACTTAGAGAATGGATTAAGAATTTATTGGCGTACTGATAACGGTTGAAAACGTTGACAAAAAGAAGAGAAAAATAATTGACACTGGGTAGTAAAGATAAAATAATGAAAGAGTACATTGAAAGAATGAGAATTGAGAAGGTGGATCCGTGCATTTTAGTGTATGAGTAACGTTGGAGCCGATGTGGCAGCCACGTACAAATGATGTGTAGTCGACTCAACTTTGGAGAAGACGAAACAAAAGGGCCCCAACGGTAGTTGAGCTCATTACTGCCATATCTTTTATCGTTCATCTCGATTACATCACCCATGTCATGCCTATTTGGAATAATACAAAACTTACATCTATGTTAAAGGTCAAATGTTTTTATTATAAAATAATACGGAATTCTTTCTCTTATTTGTCAGAATAAGATTTGACATAATCTGTAAGAAAAAATAAAAAGAGTATTGTATGATCAATACATTAAGTAATGGATTTATAATTTTCACCAAGAGTGTCCGAAAGAAAGAATGACAGTATATGATCAATACATTCAATAACGGATCTAAAAATTTTACTAAGAGTGTCTGAAAGAAAGTGTGGCGGATCCACACTTCTATGTTCATAGACAATTTTTTATTTTGGGGATCCTAGCATAGGGTAAGACGGGTCCTGCTCTGATATTATATTAAATTAGGTTTTAGTTCTAACTCACATCTCAAAAATTAGCTCAACAAAAAGAGAAATGTACAAGCCTTATAAGGAGTCCACCCATCTTATTAACTAACGATGTGGGACTTTTCTCATCTTTAACAATATTATTGTCTACTTTTTCTTTTTTAGTTACCCTTAATTACTTATCCATTTTGACAAATTAAGAAAGAACAATTTCTTTTATCTAT
This sequence comes from Solanum arcanum, assembly GCA_027789145.1. Classification (NCBI taxonomy): domain Eukaryota; kingdom Viridiplantae; phylum Streptophyta; class Magnoliopsida; order Solanales; family Solanaceae; genus Solanum; species Solanum arcanum. The sequence goes on from CM050933.1 coordinate 62,944,573, forward strand.
TATACTTTCAATTAATTATTTTGAAAAAGTTAGAACTTCTTGTAAATCTTAAATTTTTAATTCATTCACCTCATAATTAAGAGTGCAATGATTAACTCAATATGTCAACAATTATTTTTCTTAATAAGTGTGTCAATTTAAAAGTGGACAAGTAATTAGGAACATAAATAATAAATTATGTTATCTCTTATTAATTCTTTAGTCTTTGTCTATCTTAATTCTGGAATAATTAATATTAAGACCAAAACTAGGAAAAAAATAATTCTCCCGTAATTGCATAGATTTACAATTATTTTAGAATTGATATACTAAGGGCCCGTTTTGATGGGCTTAATAAAAGCAGCTTTAAAAAGTACTTTTGAAAGTGCTGAAACTTATTTTTAAAATAAGCAGTTATGCGTTTGGATAAAAGTGCTGAAGTTGTTATGCCAAACGTGAAAAGGGAAAAATAGAAGAAAGAGATGTTAGGGTTATATGGGTAATTTGGAGATTGTATAAAAATATTAAGGGAAAAAAATAAAAATATGGTCAACTTAAAACAGCTTATAAGCTAAAAAAAGCACTCTACCCAGAATTTTTAACTTTTGGCTTAAAATAAGTTTTTTTTAACTTAAAATAAGCTATTTTGAGTATTGCCAAACAGTTAAATAAGTCAAAAACCAGCTTTTAAGTCAGTTTGACCAGCTTTTAAGCTGAGCCAAACAGGCTCTAAAAAGGAACCAAGGAAGTAAATAAAAGTCATATTGCTAATTTTATCAAATCATAAATGATCGACTCTGTTTTCTTTTGTTAAATGTTAAATATGCATATTCAAGTTATTTTATTTAAATAAAAGTGGTCTAAAATATATTTGAATTTTTATTGTAATTATTGTAACAAATTATAATTTTTGGGCACGACCTATTACGTCGCACACTTTTTGATAGTGTATTTTTAAAATTTATAATTATCCACCTAAAGAAATTACTATTTATAATGATGTAATATTTCTAATGTCCATATGCACACTTATATATCTTTAAAATTCGCTATTAAATAATTTATGAAATAATAATTCCTGCTTTATTTAAAATTATTATAATAATTTTAATTAAAATTTAGATATATTCGAAAATATTTCCCTTTTTATTTAATACAAACATAAAGTAGAGATATTTCCTTGCTCATGATACGTAGTGACGGAAGGCTGAGAAGGAGACACAACTACTAAGCCGCTCAGCACCACATGGTGATGTAAACATTATATTCTCCTATGTAGTTATTAGGAACTACGTGCAAATTATCTATTTGATTTAATAAAATTGTAAGTATTGTTGCACATAATATAGAGGATAATTATTGTTAAACGGAGGGAGTAATTACTATTCCTCTATCCTAATTATTTTCTTCATATAATAATATTTATCTATTATTAATTTTGTACATTTTTTAAAAAAAATTATAAATAAAAAAGTAATTACTATATAATTTTTGAATATAACAAATATTATGTCTTGAAAAATATAATAAAGAAATGACTATAATTAAATATAAAGAAAAATTAGGAACGAAGTATAAATTATCTATTAATTTCATATAGCGGACAAGTATGGTTTGATATCCAAAAATAGTATGGTTTGACTTTGCACATTTTTTAAGAAACTATAAATAGAAGGGTAATTTTATTATATCACCCTTTAAACATAATAAATCTAATGTCTTGAAAAATATAATAGAGAAAAATATAATAAATGATAAGGATAAACTAGGAACCAAGTGTATGTTTAATCATTGATTTCATAAAGTAAATAAATATAGTTGGACAACCCAAAAATAGCAGATGAATAACTATTATTGGATGATGGAATAATATGTAGAAGTGTCTAGAAAGCAGGTGTTTGTCAACATGCTTGCTTCCGTGACAAGTGCAATCCGGTCGTTTATTTCGTATTTTAATCTGTTATATATTTATAAATTACCTAAATAATATTACAATTCACAATAATTAACAATTTAAAATATTTAAAAGCGATAAGAAATTTAGTTGACTGTCGAAATTTTATTGGTTTCACATAAAATGGGACAAAGAAAATAACATATATTATTAAAAATGACATAAAAAGTATAGTAAATTACAATAATTAACAACTGAAAATATTAACAACACATAAGAAATTGGTTAACTCTCGAAATTGCATCAATGAAATTTAGTTGGGATATTTATGTATTGTTTGAAAATTATGTAACAAATAATTCTATAAATTATAAAGTTGGTCAGTTTTTTTAATTTTATTTGTGTCATATAAATTAGGACAAAGGGAGTAATATGTATTATTTGAAAATTACATAAAAAAACACTGTAAATCACAATAGCTAACAACTTCAAACATTTTAATACCATATAAAAATTGAAATGAATTTTCAAATTTAATTTGTATCACATAAATTGAGACAAAAGAGAAATATATATTGGGTCCATTTTAAAATTGAATGGTAAGAATTATCATATTTCGACGGTTAGAGTAGGTTTCCGTTGTTGGGTATAACAAGAGTTAATGAGAAATGGAGGGAAGACGAAAAAAGAAATTGAAAAAGATTTTCTTATACTTTAAGAAAAGACATTTTCCCTCATTGGTGGTGGAAATAAAAATAGAAGTGTTTAAATAAAGAACACTTCTATTAGTTGTTAAAATGATTGAAAAGAGGGACCCCCTCGGCGTCATCGTCATCGTAGCTCGCTCGTATTTGCTATGAAAAATGATCGATTGAGAGATCATTTTTTTGTACAAAGTTTATTTTAATTATTTAGTTAATTAATTAATTAAATTAAATTGAATGAATAAAACGTTTTAATTATAATTACTTAGCTGAAACGACCCGACTCCAATCCGTCGTTGGAGATGAATGTTCATGAATGGCAGTGTGAATTTAAAGGTTGTCTTGGCTATAAATACCTGTGAATCCTCAAATATTTACTTACGAAATTTCTAACTTCTTCTGCACAAATTATTCGTGTACTTTAGTGTTGTTGAGTGACTCGCTGACACCATTGTTTTGGTATCAATACTGTGATTAATAAGATTGTTCTATCGTGGGAGGATATATTCCAATCCGAACCTTGGATATTACAAGAGAATAATTTCCTTAGGAGGTATTGTGTATTCAGTGGGCTTGATTTTCCTTTCATTCTATTTCATACGTCTTTTAGAGATTCTGGTACGTTTTACAATAATATTAATTAATTTCGGTGCTTCCCTACTTGATTTAAACTTTGGAAATTTTCTATTTTATGTAAATTTTTGTTATCAGTAGTACTATTTTAAAAACATATTTCACAACAATCTTAAGGATTTTTTTTATTAATCTGTATTTATTGTGGAGACAAAGACCTCCGTGGTTATATACTCCTATTAAGTTTACAATTTAAGTTACTTCTTACTGAATCAGTTGTATCAATTTTTATTCATCAAAAATGGCAATTGAAAATGTTACGACTTCGACGGATGTTTCTTCATCAATCCGAACTTTTGTACCACAAGTAGAAAAATCGAAAAAATTCTCAGGAGTGAATTTCAAATGATGGCAGCAACGGATATTTTTATGGCTTACCATTGTTGGTCTCCAGAAATTTACCAATGAAAAACTCCAGTGCTTGTTGCTGATATGTCAGACAGAGAAAAATTCATGGTTATTGAAGTATGGAAACATGCAGACTTCCTGTCTAAGTTCTACATTTTAAGTTCTTTAGAGGTTGACTTATATAACGTCTACAATGCAATGACAACTTCAAAATAATTATAGAATTAATTTGAGAAGAAATATAAGACAGAAGATGCATGCTTGAAAAAATTTGTGATCGCAATATTTTTAGAATATAAAATTGTTGAATAAGAAGTGCAAGAACTTCAACTTATTTTTCATGATATTATTGTTGAGGACATGGTAGTGAATGAATCTTTTCAAGTGGCTACATTGATTGAAAAGTTATCTCCTTCGTGAAACGACTTCATGAATTATTTAAAGCACAAACGTGAGGAAATGAAGTTTGAATATCTTGTGATTCGGCTAAAGATTGAGGAAGTTAACAAGACTGCCAAAAAAAGTCTCATGGGAGTTTGACAATAATAAGAGTTAATATTGTTGAAGAAGCACCCACCAAAGGCAAGAAGAGAAAGAAGTCCAACGGACAGAAGTCAGAACAGGCCAAAAAGAAGTTCAAGGGCAAATGTTACATTAGTGGTAAGGCTGGTCACAAGTCTTTTGACTGGCATGCTTCAAGAATGGACAAGGACCAAGTCAAAGTCAAACAAACATTCTATATAGAAGAAGCAAATGACCTATGTGAAATGATCTTAGAATGCAACTTAATTGGAAATCCCAAGAAGTGATTTCTTGACATATTTTCTCAATGAAAGAAGTCTTTGCAATGTATACTCCTGCTGAGTCCGATGAAGATATGTTCATAGGGAACATAAAAACAAAAATGATTGTAGGAACTAGAAAAGTAATCTTGAAAATGATAGCCGACAAGGTGTTGACATTGAACAACGCTCTGCACATTTCTACTATTAGGAAGAATTTAGTTTTTGTTGCACTGCTCATTAAGAACAATCTTAAGTGTGCCCTAGTTAGTGAGAAATATGTAATAAATAAGAATGAGATGTTCTTATAAAGGGCTACCTCACTGAGGGTCTTTTCAAACTGAATGTAATGATTACTGATAATATTAATAAGAATTCTGCTTCCGCTTACTTAATGAAGTCAAATAATTTATGGCATGCATGTTTGATATATATAAATCATAAAGTCTTGCAAAAATTGATTACTTAAGAAATACTACCTGACTTTAAGTGTGATAAATTCAAATCTGAAATTTGTGTTGAATGTAAGTTTGTAAGACATCCTTATAAGTCTGTTGACAGAAAATTCATGTTCTTTAGACTTAATCCGCACAAATATATGCAATATGAAATTAATACAATCTCGCGGTCGGAGAAAATATTTTATAACCTTTATCTCGATTTTGTTATGTCTATTTGCTTCATAGTAAAGATGCATAAATGATGCATTTAAGCAATACAAAAATGAAGTGGAGAAACAATTAATCGAAAGATAAAAGTGATTAAGAGTGATAGGGCTTGAGAATACGAATTTCCTTTTTCAGGAATATATTTGAAATATGATATTATTCATGAAATTATTGCACCTTATACATCAAAATGAAATGGATTGGCAGAACAAAAGAATAGAACGTTAAAGGAAATGATGAATGTCTTGTTACTCAGTTGTAGTCACCGCGAAACTTATGGGGGAATATATCCTTACGGCTAACAAGATACTCAATAGGGTGTCCATAACAAAACACAATCGATATTATACGAGTTATGAAATGAAGGAAATCCTACTTGAAATATTTCAAAGTGTGGGGGTGTTTAGCCAAGATAGAAGTTCATTCACCCAAGAGGGTGAAATTAGATCTAAAATAATTGATTGTGTATTTATTGGATATGCTATGAACAGTAAGGCATGTTGATTTTCAATTAACAAATTTGATAATCCTGAAATTCATGTTAATACAAAAATTGAGTGAGATACTATTGAATTCTTTGAACACATTTATCAGTGTAAAATTGAATGAGAGCCGACAAGTGAAAGACGTAAACAACAACAGAAAGAATTAAAGGTAAATATATTATCTAACGAGGATCCTAGAAGTAGTTCTTGTCAATGGAAATCCACTTCTTTTGGACCAAATTTTGTGGAATTCTTGCTTGAAAATGAGCGTCAAACATTCAAAGCAACAATGTCTTCGTCTAAGTCAATCTATTGAAAAAAAGCAGTCAATAGTGAGATCGAATTAATCTTGAGTAACCATACTTGATAATTGGCCGATCTAAACCTTTAGGATTAAAGTGGATCTTCAAAAGAAAAATAAAAGTCGATGGGACTATTGATAATATAAGGCTAGACTTGTAGTCAAAGAATACAAATAAAAAGAAGGTTTGGATTACTTTGATACATACTTTCAAATAACAAGGATAACGTCTATTACAATGTTAATAGCACTAGCAGATGTTCATGATTTTAAAATCTATCAAATAGATGTTAAGACAACCTTCCTAAATGGAGAGTTGAAAGAAAAAAATTACATGGAACAACCTCAGAGTTCCGTGGTACTTGGTAAAGAAGTAAAAGTATGCAGACTTGTTAAATCACTTATGGACTGAAACAAGCACCCAAAAAATGACGTGCTAAATTTAACAAAACAATATTGACAAAAGGAATCAATATTAACGAATTTACAAAATGTGTTTACATTAAAAAATTCTGAATCATGAAGTCATTGTTTGTCTGTATGTTGATAAAATGTTAATAATGAGTAAAGATATTGACGATATAAAAGCTACTAAGTGCATGCTATCAAAAAAGTTCGATATGAAGGACTTAGGAGTTGCTGATTTGAGCTTAGAGATCATGATTCTGAAAACTTCTCAAAGACTAGCATTATCTCAATATTATTATATTGAAAGAGTATTTGACAAGTTCAAGTACTTGAATTTCAATGATGTCAAAATTTCAAGAGAATGATAGTGAAAATGACTCTCAGTTGGAATATTTTAGAGTGTTGGAAAGCTTGATGTATATTATGAATTGTACGTGATCAGATATAACATCTGTTATTAGCAAGCTTAGTCGAATTACAAGTAATCCTAATTAAACTCACTGGATGACTCTGAAACATGTGTTGAGGTATTCGAAACATAGACAATACTTTGTGTTGCATTAAAATAAATATCCTGCTGCGATTGAAGAATATAGTGATGTAAATTGAATCACCGGGTCAAATAAGTGAAATCCACAAGTGGTTATGTGTTCACACTTGGTAGAGGATCAGTCTCATGGAGATCGTCCAAACATATATGTATCGGTTACTCTACAATGGATTCTGAATTCATTGCCTTAGATAAGACCGGTGAATAAGTTGAATGACTCGGAATTTCTTAGAGGACATTTCATTATGACCCAAATCCATGGGATCTATTTGCATATATTGCGATAGTCAAGCAGAAATAGGTAGGGCAGAGAGCATCACGTACAACGGAAAGTCTCTTCACATACGACAGAGACATAATACCGTAAGACAACTTTTCTCTAGTGGAATTATCAAAATTGATTATGTGAAGTTAAAAGATAATGTGTCAGATCCACCAACGAAAAGTCTAGTGAGAGAGGGAGTTGAAAGATCATCTAAGGAAACAGATTTATAGTTAGGACAAATCATCATGGCGGTAACTCTACCTAACAGACTAGAGATCCCAAGAGCTAGGTTCAAGGAGATAAATAAAGTTGTGAGTGACGGTTCGACATTGTCAATCAACTCAACTCATTCTCATGATGAAGACAATGTTCAGGAACGAGGTTAAAACATTAAAGCTTGTTACTGAGTAATAAAGTTTAAAATTTTTAATAAATTGCTAAGTTTGGCAGATGTGACCAAATAGTGTATCTGCACGATGGAACAGTTAGAAATCTACTATGTGACTGTGAAGTTTAACCCGCTTCAGAGAGAATTATTGAATAAAACCTATTCTCTATATACTCATGAAACCAGAGGTGTTCATGGTTGAAATGTACACAACTGTAAGAACCATAAGCAGTATAGGGTTAATTGTGTGACATATGATTTTTTAGGTATATACCAAAACACGACGGTTCAAAGATATCACATCTATCGATTGATCGAGTATATCTGATATATGTTCACTACGAAAAGTACAACGGAAACCCTACTTATCATGATGCATCTAATTCTTGCTTGTAAAGTACACACTCGTATGTGCATTTCTTTATGTTATGAACATTTCCCATTAATGTAGAGAATTTTTAGGCATAACAAGAGTTAATGGAAAACGGAGAGAAGATGAAATGATAAATCGAAAACTATTCTCTTGTGCTTGAAGAAAAGACATTTATCCTTCATTGGCGGTGGAGAGAAAAATAGAAGTGTTTAAATAGTGAAACACTTCTATTAATTGTTAAAAGAGTTGAAAAGAAGGACTCCCTCGTCGCATTGCCGCTTGCTCAACTTTGACATTGAAAACCAATCGGTTGAGAGATTATTTCTTAGATCGAGTTTGTTTTAATTATTTATTTAATTAATTAAATTAAATTAAATGGCTAAAATATTTTAATTATTTAATTAGTTAGTCGAAAGACTCGACCCAACTCAGATTTGAGTGATCCTTTTTATTTAAAATACTTTTCCATTTAATTTGAACTTTCCGCCATTGGAGATTACATATCTGCAAGGTTGCAATTTTAGGAACAACCATGACCGTTTCAACGGTTGCAAACTTTCATGAATGACCGTGTGGATTTTGAAAGGTTGCAACCTTTCGAAACCAGTACCCCTTGACTAAAAATACCCGTGAATCCTCAGATTTTTACTTACTATATTTTTTACCTCTTCTTCACAAATTTTATGCGTGTACTTTCTGCCGTTGAATGACTCACTGACACCACTGTTTTGAATATCAATATCGTGATGAGCAAAATCATTCTATCTTGGGAGGATATATTCCAATTCAAACCTCGAATATTAAAGGAAAATAATTTCCTTAAGAGGATACTGTGTATTTAGTAGGCTTAATTTTCCTTTCATTCTATTTCATACGTCTGTTACAGATTCTGATACGTTTTACAATAATTAGTTCTTTGTTAACTAATTTCTATTCTTCGTTATTTGATTTGAACTTTGGGAATTTTCTGCTTTTGTTTGCAAAGTTTTGTTATAAGTAGTACTGTTCTACACAAATTGCATTATTCCGCCACTATCTGATGACTATGATCTTGAAAACATTCTTGCGGATTACTTCTTTCGTCTTAATTTATTTATGTAATATTCCTATTTAGTCTATTTTATAAGATCTCTCTAATTATAATAATGATAATAATGTCAATGACATGTTTAAGATTACCATATAAAATATAATATATTTTCTTTGTTCCTATTTAGTTGTCCACTTCAAAAATAAGACACATATTAAGATAATAATAATTAGCATAGTAAAGTTTCAATTTTACTCCTTTTTTGTTATGATTTCAGAAAAGAAGAATTAAAACTTAGAAACTTTCAAGAAGTTCAAATGAGGGTATGATAAGGATTTTTTTTTATACTTTCTTGATTTATCAAAATAGAAAAATAAATAGGCACAACTAAAAGAGAAAATGTGAAAAAGTAATTAGGAACAAAAAAAATATCACATTTTACAATCACGAAATTCAAAATGAAAAAAAGATTATATCCGATCAAAAGAAGTATTGAAATTTTTAAAAAGCATTCCATTCAAAATTTGACTATGAAAGATGTCTAAAAGTAGAAGTCACTCAATTTTTATTTTGGTGTACGTAGAGGCTATAAAATACTCTGAACTAACAGACAAACTCATGTTACTCTTGTTGTTTATGGACAAATCTTTGACCATCCTACCGTCATTCACTGAACTTATCTATTATGTGTCCCACAGAGTGATTTGACCACTAATCCAAAGATTTCAAAAGGATAATGAATTCTTGACCTGAGCCAAATATTATGAAACAATGAGTGTAAAATAATCAATTTGCTTCCTTTATTACTACTCTTTATCTTTTGTTTAAAATAATATGAATTATTACACACATGCATTGGGAAAAAGATAATAATGGGTCCCAAAATGGTCGTTGGTAGTTTATAGTAAAGTGTGAATAAGCATGGAAAGGTGCCGTTAGTACAAAACAAAAACATGACTTTTCCAACTGCTCCAATGCGTAATTATAGCTGACTGCCCTACCTAAGATTCCCCTATCAAATTAGGCCTCTGACCAATGCCCACATGCAAATATACTACAAAGTTTTTGAGATAGTAAATAAATCTTTCCACTTTTTAATAGATTTTTAAATGACAAAATATATTTTTTTATTTTTCTAATCAGTGTTCATATATTTTTTTTATTTATTATACATGAATTATACTAAATTTATTTTAAGGGTGTCAAAATATAGAATAGTAAATTTATGAGTAAGCTAAAATAAAAAGTGTTAGTATTCAACTTATGTACACAACAAGAAGAATTTTACTTTGTGTAATTCTTCAGTAAAGGAGTGGCACTCAAACATATTATATATTTGTTAACTATTTTTAATTTAATCAGTGCAAACACGTTATTATTTAGATAAATTTTCCTTTTCTATTTTTGATTTCTCACCCGCTTTATTATTTCCATCAATATAATTAAATTTAAATTCATATTAAAAATCAATTATATTAAAGATGGAAAATTTCTTTGGGCCACAATGACCACGATGAAATATGCTCGCGTCTTTATGGTATAATTAAGTAGTTAAAAGTTAAATTTTGACCAAGTTTATCTTTTTCTTTTAAAGTTTAAATATCTCCTCTATCCCTCACGTTTAATCCACATTTTTTATATTTGTTTATCTTTTTCTTTTAAAGTTTAAATATCTCCTCTATCCCTCACGTTTAATCCACATTTTTTATATTTGATGAGTAAAAATATTAAATGTCTCCTGCTTACTTCGAGTTTACTCTATATTTTCTGGAGAGTAAAAATAGAGAATAAGCTTCACACTTTAAATTCACTCTCTATTCTTCATTTATATAGAGGTGTATAGTAGTTCTCCAAACTGTTTGGACTCTCTATTTTACTTTTTGATGATTTTATTATGATTTTTATTATTTTATAACTAACATATTATTTTTCATGTAGGACAATTAGTTATTTCTCTAATATTATTTAATACATAGTACGTTCATCCTAAATAAATAATATTCATTTTGAATAAAATATAATTGGTCAATTTAATATAATTTGATATTATTATTAATTTTCATCAGAAAGAATGTATAAAATTAAAATGATAAGATGAAAATTTTAACTTAAAAATATAATAAATAGATTAATAATCTAAATATAAAATAATAATATAACATATAACACAATAATTTTATCACAGTAATTTTGCTTGCAACGTATGTCCATTAAATGTATATTATATAATATTTACTTGCAATTTATATTAATTAAATATTTAGTTTAATTTTTTTTTATTTTATATTACATGAATATTCTATAAAGTGATCATCGGGAAAAAAAGAAAGAAAGAAATAATTCGTATTATGAAATAAGAAAATAAAAATAAAATAAAAATAATACTATAATATTAAAAATACGTAATAAAATAGAGATTTGAGTAGAAATTTAATTGTTTACGAACATATATATTCTACATTTAGAGATACCCATTGAGGATAGGATTCAAAAATGCCTAATGCAATTATGTATTCTTTCTCAAATACTTAAATTGTCTACATATATATATCATATTTCACATAAACATATTCACTATTGCTTTTTCTTTATTATACAAGCATACAGGAGTATATTATACATTAAAAAACAAAAAATTATCACACAATACACACAAACATAACAATTTTTATATAATAAAAAAATTATCATCAACTTATTTTACTTTACCGTGCTAAATTTTATTTTAAAATAATCTAAGATACAAAAAATAGAAAAAGAAACTAAAGTTTGACATATTTATCACTTTTCTACACAAATAAAAAATGATCCACGAATATTTCATTCACATCTCTGATCGTTTCAATTTTTCATTTATTTAGTTCAATTTATTCCGTTATTACTTTTTAATCTTAAAATGTCATTATTATTTTTATTATTCATCTCCTCATTTCTAAATTTTTACTTCAGGTATTCTACTTTAATTTCTTGTAATTCTATTATGTTTATTTTCTTCATTTAGCATAATTGCGCTGCTATTTTAATTTTGGGAAAATAGAATTTCATTATTAAAGAAGGTTATAGACTCAATCTTTCTTTTTCTTTTGAATTATATTTAATTAAGTTATGTGGGAACATATTTTATGTTAGGTTAGAATTGAAAAAAAAGAGTTATGTTATTTCTTTTATACAAGAAAACGTCGGTTAGATTTTTTATTTCAATATATTGATATATTAACTAACATTGCATGTTATTATTCTTTCTGTTAGAATTGATAGATTTTTTTTTGAAAACATTTGCATAATTTTGTAGCATCACAATAATAATATATTCAATATAAATCAAAAATGATATTACGTTAATGATATCAATATTTTTGTTAAATATATAATTATGATTGTTCTTACAAAATGTGTACTTTGAGTGCTTATAATTAATCAGGTTAGAAGATTACTTATTTATTTAATAATATTTATCAACTATTTTTACATTAGTATGTTTATTTATTAATATTCTTTTTATTTTTATGATATTTATCAACTATTTTATATAATCATATGTTTATTCATTAATATTTTAGAAGAAATAATATGTATCTTAAATACTTAATTTGAATTTTTGTAAAGGTACATGATTATCAAATACTTACCTTACTATTATAAAAATCACAAACATTTTGTTAATCCTAATTAACATCAATCCAAGAACAACACACATTAATTTTGTTATCTTAACTTATATTTTTTTTATTGATAGGGCATTTAATTAAGTAATTTATCTTAATTATTATATTTAAATAAATATGAATTATACATTTAAATAACTTTTTAAAATGTAATTTGAATATAATTACGACTCTAAAAACTCAAAACACTTTCGACATGGAAATCATTGACACATTATATAAACCATAAAAATTAAATTGTTCACATGTGTCAATCCTAGTAAACAACTCAAGAGAGTCACACATTACTGTTGTCGTCTCTCTCTAAAGATGAAATGACCCTCTAGGTCATTTTCTTTTTAATACCTTCTTTACGTTGTTTAGAATGTTTTTATAATGATTCCAAGTCATTCATGACTTGCTATGTCATAACACTCTGATTACTCGTACAGTAATTCAATGAGCAGAAGACCATTAACAATATAATTATCCAACGTATTAGGTTGGTGTCGAATCCCTCGTGAAGTGATATAGTTAAAAATTTATTAAGAAGTTAAATTGTGATTTAATCGCTTATCGTGAAATAATAACAAGTGTTCAACATAAACAAACTTGGATGATACCAATTGTCAATTAAAAGTGTTAGCGGAAACGTGAAACTAAAGAACAAGGAAGAACAACAATATTTAACGTGGTTCGGATCAAAATGATCCTATGTCCACCAAAGAACAACTGCACCAATATTTATTTCACTATACAAAGAATATAAGTGAAATACTACAAGAGAGAGAACACAATGCCTTAGAAGGTGAGAAGGCAAGTGAAAGGATGATTTGAAAATGAATTAAGAGCTACCTATTTATAGGAATAAATTCATCCTATTGATGTCATCCATGACATCGCTATGTGTCAAAATTGTCAAGGTTAAGATACCAAACCATTATATGGTTTGCCTAACTTTCACCTACCAAGATACAATCTTTGACTTGTATTTCCTACTTATTATCTTCCTACCAAATATTCATATTAATTCATCTTCCATTTAGTTTGATTCCACAAGAACCAAAACCAACTCTTTCAATCTCCACCTTGGTTTGTGTTCCAAGCATGCGTATAAACAACTCCGGCCAAAACTTCTAAGCTTACTGGGCAATCCCATTGTAAGAAACAAGAAGAATCAAACCTCTGTTTAACATACCAGCTCCACCTAGCAGTTGTTTCTTAGAGTTGCATCAATTGATGCATACTCCCGCCAAGTCCTTGCAGTGTGCAAACTTGTCAAGCGGGACTATTTTGGTCAACATGTCTGCAGCGTTATCGTCTATGATAACCTTCTCAAACTTGATAGCTCCCTTTTCTACGACATCTCGAATAAAATGAAATCTGACATCAATGTGTTTGGTGCGCTCATGAAATCTTTGATTTTTAATCAAATGAATAGCACTTTGACTATCACATTTTAGAATTGATTTAAGCTGAGCTGAACTCAATTCTGCCACCAAACCTTTCAACCAGATAGCTTCTTTCACTGCCTCCGTTGCTGCCATATATTCTGCCTCTGTTGTAGACAAAGAGACAATCGATCAGAAAGTCGATTTCCAACTAACTTGATCGCCAACGAGAGTACAGCTGTCTCCAGTCCTGGACCTCCTTCGATCAAGATCCCCTGCATAGTCAAAATCAACATAACCTAGAATTGAAATACCTTCACTTTTCCGAAAGGTTAGGCCAACATCAGGAGCTCCTTTGAGATATCTCAATATCCACTTGACAGCTTCCCAATGCCTTTTTCCTGGATTTGCCATGTACTTGCTTACTACACTTACAGATTGGGCAATATCTGACGTGTGCATACCATAGCATACATAATGCTACCAACTGCACTCGCATAAGGAACCTTTGACATATGCTCCACCTCATCCATAGATTGAGGCATTTGTAACTCTGAAAGCTTGAAATGAGAAGCTAAAGGTGTACTTACAGGCTTGCTCATATCCATATTGAATCTTTCAAGAACTTTTCGGATGTACCTCTTCTGAGAAAGATGTACAACACCATTTTCTCTTGAAATTTCCATTCCAAGGATTTTCTTTGCAACTCCTAGATCCTTCATGTCAAATTCCTTGCTCAACAGTTTCTTCAGAATATTTATCTCTGTGATGTTGTTAGCAGCAATAAGCATATCATCAACATACAACAAAAGATAAATCATAGAGTTACCAGACATCTTCTTGTGATACACACAACTATCAAATGCACTCCTCGAAAATCCATGTGTAGTCATGAATGCATCAAACCTCTTGTACCACTGTCTAGGGGATTGCTTCAAACCATACAAAGACTTCTTCAGCGCATACATGGTCTTCTTTTCCTTCAGCTAGGAAACCTTCAGACTGATCCATATAGATTGTCTCTTCTAGATCACCATGTAAAAAAGCAGTTTTGACATCAAGTTGTTGAAGCTCTAAATCAAATTGTGCAACCAATGCTAGCAAAGACGCGAATTGAGCTATGTTTCACGATCGAGAAAAGATCTCATTGTAGTCAATTCCTCCTTCTCGATCAAACCCTTTGCAACCAATCTCGCCTTGAACCTAGCAACTTCCACTTCGAATACCTTCTTTCTTTCTCGTAGACCCATTTGCATCCAACTGTCCTTATCCCCTTTGGCCTTTTAACTAAGACCCATGTCTCATTTCGTGAAGAGACTCCATCTCTTCCATCATGGCCAATCGCCATTGTGCAAAGATCTTTGCAAGAAGTTGCTTCAATATACGAAGAGGGCTCGAGATCCTTAATCTCTTCTTTGCAGCCTACGAACGCTTGTGCAATCAGATTTTCTTGCTCTATAAGACGCGTTAGGTTTCCGTATCCGCCTTTTGTCCCTTCCCTTCGCAATTGTGTATGGTTCATTGAAAGCAAGTTCTTCTACAACTTTTGACTCAGCACATTGAGTCTCTTGATCCCGGTTCTTGGTAGGCTCCACCTAGCTCCACACCTTTCGTTGTTCTCGTTTCTAGATAACTCCACAGAAACTTTAAGAGGATCAAGTATAGAGGATTCATCAAAGGTAACATCTCTACTAACTACAAATTTGAGTAAAGACAAACACCATAGTTTGTACCCTTTTACTCCATCAACATACCCTACGAATATGGCCTTTTTAGCCCTTGGTTCAAGCTTACCTTCATTAACATGATAATAAGTTGGACACCCAAATATTCGCAAGTATGAATAGTTAGAGGGTTCACCTGACCAGACCTCATTCGGAGTCTTAAAGTCAATCGCTGATGCTGGAGACCGATTGACAATATGAGAAGCAGTATGAACTGCTTCAGCCCAAAATACTTTGGACATCTTAGCTTGTAAGAGCATACAACGAGCCTTCTCAAGAAGAGTTCTGCTCATTCTCTCGGCAACTCCATTCTGCTGTGGTCTGTGCCTGACCGTCTTATGCCTTGCGATCCCATGAACCTTGCAGAAATCATTGAACTCTTCACTGCAAAACTCCAAGCCATTGTCCGTGCAAAGATACTTGATTTTCCTCTCAATTTGATTTTCAACCAAAATCTTCCACTCTTTAAATGCTTCAAAAGCATCACCTTTTGTCTTCAGGAAACGCACCCAAACATTTCGTGAAAAATCATCAATGAATGTGAGAAGATACCTCTTTCCTCCCTTTGATGGAAGCTTAGAGGGACCCCATAAATCTGAATGGATGTAGTCTAGCACCCCTCCCATCTTGTGCTTGCCAGTGCTGAAGCTGACCTTTTTCTGCTTCCCTAAGACGCAGTGCTCACAAAATTTAAGTGTGCTGATCTTCTCACCATTCAAAAGGTTGCGGTTGCTCAACATCTCCAATCCTCGTGCGCTCATATGGCCTAGTCTCATGTGCCATAATTTTGCCTTGTCATCATTAGATAACTGCACTGTAGATGCATTTACAGAGCCAATAATGGTGCTTCCCGCAAGTGTGTAGAGGCCATCCTCCAGCTTGGCCTTCAACATGACTAAAGACCCTTTAGTCACTTTCATAGTTCCTCCTTCACTCATGTACTTATAGCCTTGTTTATCTAAAGTACCCAGGGAGATCAAATTCTTCTTTAGATCAGGAACATGACGGACTTCTGTAATAGTCCTCATGATTCCATCATGGCAGCGAACATGAACTGAACCAATGCCAACTATTTTACAAGTTGCATTATTGCCCATTAATACAGTTCCTCTGCTTGTTTCATAGCTGCTGAACCAATCTTTTCGGAATGTCATATGCAGAGTACAACCAGAGTCTAAGATCCATTTGTTGTCATAGACTCCATTATTGCATGATGTTGTTAGTACATAATCATCATCATTATCATGTACTTTCTCAACAATGGAAGCACTCGCCTTTTCTTTGGACTTCGACATAGGGCAATCTCGTTCAAAGTGCCCCTTCTTGTGACAGCCCCAACACTCCGCATTCTTTTTGTTCACACGAGACTTTGATCTGTACTTCGATTTGCTCCTTCCCTTTTGGCTAGTACGACCTCTTACAAAGAGTCCACTAGCTTCGTCACTTTTGTCTCCTTTAAAATGCATCCACACATCACAAGAGTTTAGTGCTTGCCGCACTTGCTCAAGTTTAATAGGTTGTTTGCTATACATCATTGAATTCTCAATATCACGATATTTTGAAGTCAATGAAAATAGTAAAGAATATGCAAGTGTCTCCTCGTCCTTTTTAATTCCAAAGAGCTTGTAAGTCCATCACAAGTTTATTGAACGCATCTAGATGGTCTTGCAACAAAGTACCGAATCCATCTTAAATGTATGAAGACGCCCGTTGTAACAACATCCTTGTTATCACCGACCGTCCCGTAAAGCCCTTCCAGCTTTTCCCATAACTCTTTGGCCGTCTCTTCGGTACTTGTACTCACTTCACAAAGTACGTTAGGTGCAAGGGACAGTTGGATTGCACTCAATGCATCTCTTTCAATCTTTTCTTTGTCGGAATCCGATATCTTATCGGGGTACTTTCCGTCAATAGCATGGATTGAACCTTCCCTCCGCAGTAACGCTATCATCTGGATTTTCCAGATATTGAAGTTGTTGCGCCCACTAAATCTATCAATTTCAAACTTCATGGAACTCATTTTTTTTTATTTTTTTTATTTTTACTTGTTCTTCCTTTTCTACTACAATGTATTTGGAACTACAGAAAACCAAAGTAATCCTTTTCTGATGTGGAAGTTCAGACTGTGCTGCAACCACAGAGCATACTCAGACAGAACCTTGCTCTGATACCAATTGTTAGCGGAAACGTGAAACTAAAGAACAAGGAAGAACAACAATATTTAACGTGGTTCAGATCAAAATGATCCTACATCCACCAAAGAACAATAGCACCAATATTTATTTCACTATACAAAGAATATAAGTGAAATACTACAAGAGAGAGAACACAATGCCTTAGAAGGTGAGAAGGCAAGTGAAAGGATGATTTGAAAATGAATTAAGAGCTACCTATTTATAGGAATAAATTCATCCTATTGATGTCATCCATGACATCGCTATGTTTCAAAATTGTCAAGGTTAAGATAGCAAACCATTATATGGTTTGACTAACTTTCACCTACCAAGATACAATATTTGACTTGTATTTCCTAATAATTATCTTCCTACCAAATATTCATATTAATTCATCTTCCATTTAGTTTGATTCCACAAGAACCAAAACCAACTCTTTCAAAAAGTAATTTAGGAATCAATTTTAGCAAGGATAATCATAACAAGAGTTTTGCAAGAGGGGGGTAACAATTTAGGAGTGTGCGGAAGTGGGTACTGATTTCAAATAATGGATCGATATGATTGCTCATTAACATTAGTTGCTCATTGATGGAATACATTAATCTAAAACATAGTATTGCATTTCTCAATGCTTATCATAGAAGCTTTTTCAAAGCCTCCCGTGTAGAATATGCTAAACAATCTATTACCTAGACATATATTCTCTTTTTCTAGTAATTCCAACATTAAGAAATGAAACTCCAAATTCACTATTCAAGCAAACATGAACCCCAAATTTATCTATATATTCAAGCAAGCACGAAATTCAAATCTAATATGCAAGAATCAAAGTAATCATTTATTTCATGTAAATCTTTTTAAGCAATGCAGAAAGATATAAAGTAGAATCAAGTCTGCAACCTCAATTCATAAAGTAACACATGAAAATCAATTTAAATTAGTCAAAACTAATGTAAAACAGAGAAATACGCTAAAATCCACCAAATTGATCAATACATGACTTTAATTACACTCAACTAGAATCGTGGTTTTAACTAATCATACGGAAATTTACATAAATTATACAAAAAAACTTTATCCACCATATCAATTGGCGAATTCAAACTTTAATAATATAAGAACATATACCGAAACCCCACAAAATTGTATTACAAGGCTTGCTCAAAAGATAAAACTTTTAGAATGTTCTTTTGCACTCTAATTGCGAGGAATGCTGGTGAGTTTTCTCTTTCTTTTTCAGTTATTTATACATTTTGCAAAATAAATAAAAATTTATTTGTAAACGTAGTCATAATATTAGTGGGGCTCGCCGAATCACTCGTTGATTTACCGTGAATTTACCGTATTTATGACACATTAAACTTGGAGTTCTACATGTGGTTTAGGACTTTTATTTTTATATGTGATGGTATTTTGATCTAATTTTGTAGGAAATAAATTTTGGAGCAGTGGTGTGAAAAGTGTTTGAAACAACTGTAAGTTGGAAAACAAACGAGCTCGCCTATGAGTCGTCGTTCATTTGGCAAGCCGTAGGTAGAAGGAGTGGATGGAGTTTCTAGGAAAATGGACTAAATGTAGAACCATAGAGGGTAATGACGATCCGTGATTCAAATGACGGACCGTCGATGACTCCAGAGAAGATAGGTTCCAGTACATGAACGACGAGTGAACAAGACTAACCGTTCTTAGAACTACGAGCCATAGGTCGTTACCATTGTTGGCATCCACATGGTTTTTGGCCAAATTTTGAGCAACAATGGCATCCACGAGGCGTTGTTCACGTGACAAGCTGTAGGTGGCCACCTGTCGACGACACTACCCAAATCGAATTCCCCCCACCTTATTTTTCCTACTTAATTGAGGACTTATTTTCTATACATATTAATTTTAATTTTAGTTTTTGGGTTGTTAGATATTTGTGATACTTTTTTTTAGGTTTGAGAATTATTTTGCAAACACTTTTGGCATTTAAATCTTGAAGTTTTGGTTACGCAATGTGTGTTTGTTTTTCAATTCAACATTATGTATTTCATCTATTCTTATTATAAATTCGTGATTAATATTATTAACCCTATTATGAATTGTTATAATTCAAGCATGAATAGCTAAATCCACAACTAGAATTGTGGAAACCACCAGTAATTAACAACGTAAGACTAATAATTAAGTAATTTTGAAATAGGTTTTATGCATGTATTGTTAATCCTTTCATTTGAATGCTTTTTAACGGTGCGTAACTTTAGAAATCGCCTCATTCCTAATTGCCTGATAAAGGAAGTAATGAATGAGAAGGAGATTGAACAACATAGATTTAGCACGATAATCTGATGTCTAATAGCCTAACGTACCTACAACGAGGATAATGTGGGGTTAATGGTAAGGGTTAGTAAATTATACACCCATAGACCGACCAAGTTGTGGGGTGAAATTTCTGACTTGGATGACCAATCACTTAGGAGATACCTAACGTACCAACCTTGCATGTTAACACTAGGAAAGAGTTATTGTTATTAGGATTTCAATGTTAGAAACTTGAGAGGAACACACGTGCCCTAATTTTCATCTCATATTGATATTGCAAACTGGGAATCCTGCTTACTTGTTACTGCAAATCAATCTACTATTAGTTTAACTACAAATCCCGCCTTTTAACGAAAATAAACTTGACCAAAAGTACAATTAATTGTGAATTAGCCTAAGTCTAGACCATATTCCTCATGAGATCGATTCTTACCGCAGTTAGGTTCTTTAATTGGCAATGACTGATTACACTTCTTTAGGGATATGTAATTTGGACGTATCAAATTTTGGCAATGCTGTTGGGAAATAAGGCTTTTAGATTAGACTAATTTCGTTATTGACTTATAGTCAATTATTTCTTGAAATATGTTTTGTTTTGTTTTTGTTTTTTATAGGTATTACTTCTAGTGTATGCCAAGTACACGGAGTCAAGGCAATCCCCTAACCCCTCAGGATCCTAGATTAAGAAGAACTCTGAGAAGAATGGCTGGAAAAGGTCAAAATCTTGAGTTACTGAAGGTTCCAATTGGAGCGGTTCAAGGGGCTGTTGTTGGAGGTGCAACTTCCTCGAGCTGTAGAAGTGCCTATAAATGCCGAAGGAAATTCTCAAGTTAATAATGCTGAAGAAGTGCAAAATCAGCCACACCTAATTTGTGTGAAAAATACAAGGTTCATTATAATACTGTAGTATCAACTAGTATTTATCATTGTTCCTCCACTACCTCACGAACATACTTTTGTGGTGAACAACAATTTGATACAAATTCTTACATCTATAGGATTATTTTTAATGGATTACCTTTGGAGGATCCATATTCTTATACGAGTAATAAAGTGAAGAGTGTCTGTATTAGTAGTGTGGGACGACCAACTTTAAACATTGATGCAATCGGTTTAAGGGTGTTTTCACTTTTGTTGACGTGTGATGACACTATATGGCTGTCTGAGTTGCTATACAACTCAATCACTTCTTGGGATGAGTTGCACAAGGTATTTTTAGATAAGTACTTTCCATTGTCCTAAAAGTTGAACCTCAAGGATAAACTCTATAAATTCATAGCATTGCACGGTGAGTCAGTTAGAAGCTTTTGGGATAGATTCACTGGGTTTATGAAGAGTGTGCCTAACCCTCACATAGATGACGATTCACTGAATGAGTATTTCTATAGAGGGAAAGATGCTAATGGAAAAACTGTGGTAGATACTATTGCTGTGGGGCTAACACATTTCAAGCAATTGTTGAGAAACTTGAAAAAATCTCTAAGAATAACAAGGCATGGAGAACTAGAATATTAAATATCGGAAGGAATATATGTTTGCAGTCCAAGTTGCACCAAGTCAGTACAATGATGATATTTTTAAGGTGATGGACCAATTGTAAATAGAGGTTGGCTGGTGTTGAAACATGTGAGCAAAGTGTAGAGAAAGTGAATTCTATGAACTACTAAAATAGAGTACCACCTGCTGATGAGTACACTTATGAGGAAGAAGTGAATATTGTGAATGATCAAGCAGAGGATTTCTGTACAAACACCCAAGTATCCAATTCAGATACTTGGAACAAAGGTTGGAGCTATGGTAAATACAATCGCAAACGGAACTATGTCCGTGATGGGAACTATTATCATGACAACAACTATAACCGGAATGGATATGGCAACAAGAATGGTACCCTCTTTTCTACATGGGAATCAAGATTCTGGATTGAGTATGAATCACATTGAAGATATCATGAACAAGATGATTAAAATATTTGATTCAATTGATGATAATGTGAAAGATGCATAATGATTTATCGGGCATTAGTCAAAAAATTGAGTCACATGTAGAATCAATTAAACAAATTGAGCAGCTGAGCCAGTTATATGCAAGTGAAAATACCCGTTAGCAAGGTACACTTCCTAGAAATACTATCCAGAATCCTAAGAGTGAGGGGCATTGTAGGACATTTACTACAGGCGCCGAAAACAGACTATAGACCCTCCTATGCCGACTTTTAGGAAAGGGTGAAAGAAAAAGATGACGATGAAGTTGAGGTATTTGAGAATCTTAAAGATCAGAATGAGAAGGAGGATGGGGTGACACAAAATATCATCCCTCTGTCGAGACCTCCACGGCCCTTCCCACAAAGGTTGGTAAAAAAAGAGGAAAAAGGTAAGTATCGAGGGTTCATAGCTATTTTGAAGAAGCTGTCCATAAATGTTCTTTTGATTGATGCGCTTGGGAAAATGTCATGTTACACGAAATTGAAAAAATATTTGGTGATTAAGAATAGAGTTGTCATTTTCGAAGGTGATTACAAGTGACAACATTGTAGCGCTATTGCTACTAGATCATTAATGTAGAAATTGGAAGACGCTGGTGCTTCACTATCTATGTACTATTATTATGTTGCATTTTTCAAAGGCCCTATGTGACTTGGGAACTAGTTTTAATATGATGCCGCTGTCTATATACAAGAAGTAAGGCTTATGATCTCACCAAATCGACGGTAATACGGCTACTTATGACAGATTAAGTTGTGAAGAAATTGATTGGGTACTGCAACATATGCTTGTGAAATTTGAAGTGTTCATCTCTCCGTCAAACTTTGTGATATTAGATTGTGAATTTGATTTTGAGGTCGCTATCATCTTAGGGGACCATTACTTGCTACTGGGTGTGATTTGAATGATATGGAAAGAGGATAAATGAAGTCAATTAAAAAAATGAAGAGGTAACTTTCAATATTTGTAGATCAATGAAACATGAAAGTGTATTAAGTTGATGTTAGTGGTGAATATTATTGTTGAGGAAAAACCAAAAGTGCGTATTTAAGAGATATTGCGCGTGCTTTGGTTGATATGGAAAGAGGGCAAATGAAGTTCAATTAAACAATGAAGAGCTAACTTTTAATACTAGTAGACCAATAAAGCATGAAAGTGATCTTAGTTGGTGTTAGTGGTGAACCATGTTGTTGAGGAAAAACCAGAATTGTGTATTGAAGAGAGATTAAGTGTTGAAGCATTACGACTATGATCATGAACTTTGATGGACATGGTATTAATGAATATGATTAGATAGTTGTTGCACATGATGGGGTAGAATTTTCTTGTCGTCAACCAACAAAGCTTGTTCTTGAATTGAAGAACTAAGACACTCACCTGCAAAACCATCTATTGATAAGCCTCCAAAAATGGAATTTAAAGCTCTTTCATCCCATTTATGCTATTTGTTATTGGGCCAAAATAATACTTTGCCAGTTATTATTGTTGATGCTGATTTAAATGAAGGGCAAATATAGGCTTTGATATGGGTATTAAAGCGATTCAAAAAGTCTATAGGATGGACTATTGCTGACATTATTGGTATTCCACTGGGTATTTGTTCTCACAAGATTAAACTCATGTCGGATAGCAAGCAAAACATTGAGCACCAAATAAATCAAGCGATGCAAGAGGTTGTGAAGAAGGAAATAATAAAGTGGTTAGATTTTGGAATTGTATATATTTATTGCTGATAGTAGTTGGGTGTGTCCAGTGCAATGCGTGCCAAAGAAAGGAGAAATCACTGTAATTCCAAATGCTTAAAAATGATCTCATCCCAATGAGATTGATAACTAGCTGGAGATTTTGTATGGATTATTGCAAGTTGAATGCGTAAATTGAGCAATCACTTTCCTATATCGTTCATGGGACAAATTATATTGTTTTGTTGTAAAGGATTGGTATTGTTTTCTGGATGGTAGGATACAATCAGATCTCCATAGCTCTAGAAGACCAAGAGAAGACTACTTTCACTTGTACTTGCACATATTTTTCTTTCAAGAGGATGCCATTTGGGTTGTGTAATGCGCCAACCTTTTCAGCTTTTCATAATGTCTATATTTTTGGATATGATGGAGGACATAATAGTGATATTTTTGAATGTCTTATCGGTGGTTTGTTCTCGTTTGATGATTGCTTTGTGCAATTAGGTCAGGTGCTAAAACAGTGTGAAGAGTGAAATATTGTGCTCAACTAGGAGAAATGTCACTTTATCATAAAAGAGGCTATGGTTCTTTTCCATAAAATTTGGCAAATGGAATCGAAGTTGATAGATAAAAAGTTGAAGTGATATAAAATTTTCCACCACTACTATCTGTAAAAAGTGTTAGAATTTTCTAGGGCATGTAGGTTTTTATAGGAGGTTCATAAATGATTTCTCATATATTACACACCCATTGTGCAAAATAATCGAAAATGAGTCAAAGTTTGAGCTCGATGATACTTTTCTTAGAGCATTTGAAGGGATAAAAGAAAAGTTGACTTCTACACCAATCATTATTTCACTAGATTAGGGACAATCATTTAAGTGATGTGTGATGCGAGTGTGGTGACACTTGGAGTATTATTGGGGAAGAGGGGAGGGAAGTTTCTTCATCCTATACACTACACAATAAAAGCTTTGGATGCTTCTCAAAAGAGCTATACATTTACTAAACAAGAATCACTTGCTGTAGTCTTTGCTTTTTAAAAGTTTAGATGCTGTTTGCTTGGCACTAAAGTCATTACGCATACTGATCATTCAACATGGAGTTATCCTATGGAAAAGAAAGATGCAAAACCAAGGCTGATTAGTTGGGTATTGTAGTTGCAGGAATTCAATTCTGAAGTGAAAGATAGAAAGGGGACAGAAAACCAGGTGGCCAATCACTTGTCCAGATTAGAAGATGAGGCAATGATGAAGTTAGCTGATGGAGTTGATATAAATGATGCATTCCCCGATGAACAAGTACTGATTTCTTCTTTTGATCTTATCCCTTGGTTATCACATTTTGCCAATTATTTGACAAGTGATTTGGTGCCTTCGGATTTTTTGTTCTACCAAAGAAGAATATTTATGTATGATGTGAAGAATTTTTTTTAAGATGATCCTTACTTGTTTCGTATATGTGCTGATGAGATTATTCGTCGCTTCGTGCTCAAGGTCTAAATGATGATTATATTGGAAGCTTTCCATTTGTCTCTTATTGGTGGACATTATAGTGCTATCCGTACAGCTCATAAGATCTTGTTGTATAGGTATAATTGTCCTACTATTCACAAAGATGGTCATAAATTCACCAATTCATTTAATCACTGCCAAAGAGAGGAAGTATTTCAGGGAAGAAAGAACTCCAAATGAATCCTATACTGTTGGTTGAGTTGTTTGATGTTTGGGGTCTTGACTTCATGGGTTTGTCCGTGAGTTGGAATGGATTGAGGTACATACATATAACTGTTGACTATGTGTCTAAATGGGTGGAAGATATTTCACTTTCAAACTATGAAGAAAAGAGTGTCACCGCAATTCTGAAAAGAGTATCTTCTCAAGAGTTAGTACACTACGGACGATTATTAGCGGGAGGTTCTCACCTTTGTAACAGGTTATTCAAGGTATTGATTGAGAAGTCTGGTGTTTGTCACATTGTAGCAACTTCTTATCATCCCCAGTCTAGTAGGCAAGTTGAAGTATCGAATATAGAGATTAGGCAGATCCTTTGAAAGATTGAATGTGAACAAAACTGATTGGTTAAGAAGGCTTGATGATGCTATATCGGTATGTACCCCTACCAATTTGTTAGGATGTCTTATAATTTGCCTATAGATTTAAAGCATAAAGCGATGTAGGCACTCAAAAAGCTGAATTATGATTAAGATGCTGCATCACATCAAAGATTGAATGAAATGAATGAGCTCGATGATTTTTGCGTAACAACATATGAATATTTAACCTTGTATAAGTAGAAGATGAAGAAGTACCATGATCAAAAGATTGAAAAGCGTGAGTTTGTTTCTGATGATTTGGTGCTCGTTATCCATTCAAGGTTGTGCTTGTTTCGTGGTAAGCTCAAGTCCAAGAGGACTGGACCATTTAAAGTGGTATTTCGTACAGAACGGTTGAACTTGAGAATGATGAATGAACGAGGTTCAAGGTGAATGGTCAAAGGATCAAAATCTATTTGGGGAAATTTAAGGAAGTGAAAGAGGTGATAAAAGAATGAGATCTTGATGAAGTCTAAGTAATGAAGGGGTCTTCTTCGTGCCACATGTTAGATCAAGCTACTTTTGGGCAATCAAAGATGTAAAATCTAGCCAATATAAGTAATTTTTAGTGATTTTTAGGATTTGTTAAGATTTTCTATTGAATTTTTATGTTTTATTGAGTCTTAGTATTGGCTAGATGAGGTTAGTATAGAGTCCATTTCTAGAAAATTTAGGAAAATAAAAAAAAAGTCTACGTGTATAAGAAATAAAGAAGAATCTTTAAAAATTGTTGGTTCAAGGGTCTACAATTCCCATAGACGGTCTGTCATTCCATTGACAAACCTTAGATGGCATTCGTGGATCCTAGTATGTATTATGAAATTCAACTTAGTGTAAGGGGAACCTCGAAACTACCCTTGGAACATAATTTAATTACAGACTATCGACAGGATTTTGTCGGCCAAGACTAGTAAAACTAACGACCTAACCTGCTAGTAGAAAAAACTAGAACCCTTCATTTTGTAAAAATCCCCTCATTTCCTTCTTCTTCATCAAATGTCACAACCTAAAGATAGCTCATACAACACATATCCAACATTTCAATCCCCCCAAATCACATATATATTCCTTCACTTCCTTCACTTCCATATTCTCTCATTTCCTTTTTCCCCAAATCGCTGTCTACTAAAGAAAAAGTTTTGGGTTCGGTGTCAAGTTAATTTGATTTAAAAGGTGTAAGAAACAAACTCACACACCTTTATAATGCTTTCAAAAGTATTGATTTCGATCTTGAAATATTTAATTTTGTAGTTGAACTCAAAGTTTATACTTGACCTTGGGGTATAAATTGCTTGTTGAGTTCAACATAAGTAGTTATAAAATATCCTTGCAACGTTGGTTTTGTAAGTTCATTTGATTATTTTGATGAAATCATGTGATTGTTACATTTTAGTTGTGCTCTTGACTTAGGGTTTTGAAATAAAATTTATCATATGTATGAATTACATGATTTGAACCATATGAACGATAGAATAAAATGAAAATATGTTGAAATGCATGTTCTTGAGTGCGTTGGTTGTTAAAATAATGTTATTGTGATGTTTGGTTAATATGCATATATTTATTTGAAACTATTACAGGTCGTGGGGAAACCTACGGAGCGTATGTATGGTTTCGTTGATCAACCACAAAATCCAGTAGCCTAAGTTGTGAACTATGGTTTGGCTTACGGTCCATCATTCGATCGACAAACCATTATGGCAAACTGTCATTCCAACATCTAGGACCACAACTGTGACTTCTTCACTTACAGTGGGCACGAACGGTTCGTCGTTCACTCGATGACCCATAGGTACTAACCGTAGGTCCCAAAAACATACACTGTCCAGATTTTTTTTTTCAAGTTCTAAACTTTGTTTAGTTTTGTTTCTTGGTCTATTTTGAGTACTTTGAATAATAACAAGTCTCTTATAGGTGAAATGACGCCAAATCAATTGAATACTTATAAAGGCAGGGAAAATCCAAGTCTGTGTCACCCTCACATTGAACGCTTGAAGAGTCAAGTAGGGGGAAGTATAAACCTGAGCAAACTAGAGGCTCCCTCATGATACCTCGGACTACAATGCAGCACTCTAGACAGGTCATGGTGTTAGATTAAGATAATTCCACCATTCATGATGATGCTCCAAGTATGAAGAGGGGGCCCAACGTTTAAATGCTGAGAAAAGGGAGTCATAGTCTAGATCTAGATTTGATATAGTTTCCGGCTCGACCTCTAGTGCTACTAGTATCGGTGAGGCACATGACCCTCCTGGTGTAAGAGTTGGTATGTTTTTCCACAGAGTTGAACAAGTGGTGCATCCACGGGATGTACATACTTACGCAGATGGGCAACAAATTAATGAGCAATAAAAGATTGTGCAGACCATAACTGAAAAATGAAGGGTGCTTTCAGGGACCTCCACAAAGTTCATGAGACTCATGAGATACTTAAACGACACAAATGAGAGTGGATGGCGGAGAATCCAGGTACATATATGAAATATGGTTCAGGAGTTCTACGCTTCCATTGCTGGTAGTGTGGAGAGTACTATGACACCACGAACTAAGCCATTGGCTCATACCCATTTCCAACTACTTTGGTGGAAATATTCCCATTAATCTATCACAACCAGCATATTCCATTTTATTTATGGCCCAACACATGCTCGTCTAAATAATACAATTGAGTACGACCATTAGATGGGAGTAGTGTAGAGCAGGGATTGTTTTGGGACCCCAAACAGTAAGTATATTATTATGATGGATGGTTCTCCATATAGTTGAGGAGCGGGAGAGAACCAAATTGATTTATGACATGACACAACCTATTCGAAAGACGATTCTAAGTTTTGCATCTAATTTCTGCCGGTCCATCATACGGGCCAGACTGTCTCCCACACAAGTAGACAATGTTGTTACTTGGGATAGTGCAGTTATGTTTGCGCCACTGAAGGCAGGGCTGAATATTGTCTTCTCCCAGATTATTATAGTGGAGACAGAAGAGAGGTCCTTCCGGACAACTATAACTATGCCTTTTTCGTGTCTCATTTCTCTTCTCTATAGAGAGGCTACTTGATGAGTCTGAGATTTTACCTCATTTAGGGCTTTATTTGTATAGATTTAGTGTTCTCAAATGCATATTTTGTGCCAATAGCTGATGTAAAACTCTTAATTTCCATGTATTTAGATCAAGGAACAAATCAAGGCCACTCATTTGCAAAAAAGAACAAAATTGGCTGAAAGAATGAAGAAAGGCAAGCCTAGTAATCATTAAGTTCACTTGGCAAATCGGCGAATAGCTATTTGACCATCTAAAGTTCCAGTGTACCAAGCCTTGAAGGAACGAACCATGTTGGTGAGAGAAAAGAGCAGTTGGTGGACCGCAGATTGGTTCTACGATGCAATGTTATATTGCCCAAACTTACAGACCTTGAGAATGCTGACGACCAAGGCAAAACAACGATGGAATTAACCACAAGGAAGATCACTCAGTGGATCAACAAGCTCGATTTACTGCGCTGAGTGGCTCTTCACATCACATTTGTCACGAGTATAAATACATTTTTGAACATTTAGTCTAGTATCAAATTTTATCAATTGACAATTTCTCATATCGAATTTTTATTATTATGAGTTTTGAGACATGTTTTTTCTCGTTTTTCCTAAACTTTGGAGAATCGAAGTTTTTCACTTTTGAGAAATTAGAAGTGGGTCTTTAAGATTCTTTGAATTGGAACATTGTAAAGATGAAATCAATCTTAACCAGTTGATGGAGACTCAATTTGATAAAGATTTTTATCTTTTTATTGCTAATTTTTAGTTTAAATGCTACTTGGAAGTGAGTTTAATCATTAATTATGACTTAATTTAATGATTTTAGTTGCAAATGAAGTTCTAACTTTGTGTTGTTGTCCTGCTCAATAAAGAGTATTTAGAACTAAGGTTATTGATTAATAGTCAGTGGGTATTGCGTTGACCTGGGTTTAGCTCGACAATTTGAATCCTAAACCTAATTCCATGCGTTTAACTTGAGAGAGTGAATGGACTAAGGTGTGTATTGTTCTTATTTTGTATGCTTGTTGATGTTCAAGAGAAACTGACTTGATTCGGGGTAAATTGTTCGAGAGAAAGTTTACTTCCTCTATAGTCTAGCTTACTCACTAATATTTAGTTATTTTCTATTCGTTGCAATTACCCATTTGTCTACATTAGCTATAATCGAATCACGTCCCAATAACTCGTCTCATTATTGTTATTTTGTATTATTTCCTATTGTTTGTACTTGATAATTCAAAACCAAATTCCACATAACATTCGTGTCACTATCTAATTTGAATAAAAATTTTACTTAATAACTTTATTTCTATGAATTATTTGAACATAGTCAAACTTCTTAATTGAATCTTAAACATGTACCACTCCATGTGGGATTCGACCATAACTCACTTATTTGGGTTATATACTGGTTAATGACCGTTTACACTTAGAATTGGATGAAGTGTCTTTGAAACACCATTAGTCAAAATAGCAGCGGTGTTGGTTAAGATTCTTTTATGGAAGTTGAATTTTGTTCTTGTTAGCCATTGTTGAACCTACTTACTTTTGGTTTTAGTTTTCGTATTGGTTGTTGAATAGAGGAATTGAGTGTCAATGGAAGCAATGTTAGACAAGTGGGCCACGAAGATGACATCGGCAACCTCAACGATGTCAATGAGCCGAATGTTAATGACCCTTATCTCATTGGTGGAATTGGTGCCATTCCCTTAATTCTGCCTGAATGGAACACTTTCTTCCACATTACGAGAACCATGTTGCAACTATTGAAATTGTAAGGGTTTTTTGGTGGGTTGGATCATAAGGATCCCCATGAGAAGATAAGAAACTTTTTTGATGTTTGCCGGCCGTTCTCCTTTAAGAATATATCCCAAGAGTTGGTAGGGTTGAGGTTGTTCCCTTTTTCTTTAATAGGAGAAACAGATAAGTGGTTGGCTGAATTACCAAGAGACTCCATCACTTTATGGGAAGAGCTTGTCACTACTTTTCATGTGTGGTTTTTCCCTCCTTGGAAGATTATGACACTTCGAGATAACTTACAAATATTTTAGAGTTTGTAGGGTGAGACAATTCATGATACTTGTCAAGGATATAAGAAGTTGGTGCTGCAATGTCAAACTCATTGTTTGCGTGACAAAATTTTGTTGCAATACTTTTACCAAAGCCTTGATTCGGTGAATATGGGAGTAGCTGAACAACTTCCTCTTGGAGGTTTGATGCAACAACCTTACTTCATATGAGCCCAACTCTTGGATGGTATGACAAAATTAACCAGGCATGGTACATCCACAAGGATCATGTCTCCCTCTCACTTTTAAGTTGACAAAGGAACAACCTGAGAAAGATCAAGAAAGGACCAAAACATGGCAAAATTTATGAATCAAATTGACATTTATCCAAAAATGTCAAGGGAGATGGTGCTAGAAGTTTCAATCCTGTGGGTGTTGGGTGTGTAAACCTCGAAGAGGCCAAGTTTGAAGCGTTGTACTACGAGGAGGTGAACATCCTAGCCAGCCAAGGAGGTTTCAATCGTGCAAACTACCCGAGGCAGGGTGGTAACCAGGGTTGGAACAACGATGAAGGCTTGAGAGATAATGATAGAGAGTGGAGGATTGTAACCCCACTTAGAAGGAAATAGATGGGGAGAATGATAGGTATGTTCCTCCCCTGCCACGAGCGTCAAAATCCCAAAGATTCCGAGGGTGATCGGTCTGAGGATATGCTTTATCCGAGTCTTAACAAATTTGAAGGGTCAGATAAAATATTGAAATAAATAAAGGAAGATATATCGACCCTTATCACTTACTTCCACTTTGTCTCTATCAAGAAGTTGGAGACCCAAACGGGTAATATATCATCTCATTCAAACCCGAGATAACAAGGGGATGGGGGGTTTGCTTTATTTTTAGAAATAATTATGTGTTTATTGTCTAGGTTAAAGTGTGTAGTGTATTTGAAAAGTGTATATTGGTGAGATAAATGTCAAACTGGTAACTCGAGGAAGAAGTCGGCGAGTACGACTTGGACCGCCACTGGACTCAAGAAATTATGAAGTCGGAGACAGTAAAACTCGGTGAACCCATGGAAAAGTTGGCGAATTGACAAAAAGGTTAGCGATCATGACTTAGTCTGTCGTTTGGACTTTCACATTAACTAGAAGTCCTTTAAGACTCAAAGAGGTAAGTTCCCAATCGGCGTGTTGCTGAGTTGTTCGGCGAGCAAAATTAATGTTGCCATAGGGGCAAGAACTAGACGGGTTTTTAAAGGCCAAAGGTTTAAAATTATAAATTATTTCACATTCCTTCAATTTTTAACTTCCCAAGATCACTCCTTCACTATATTTTTCTATATTTTCATGTTTTTTCCACTTCTAAGTCATTGAATTTGTGTTTGGAGATGGAATTCTTTGCTGCGTAGCCATTCAAAACATTTATTCGGCATTAAAGGTTGGTTTTCCAAACTCGAACTTGCATTTTGAGATTATACTCATTTGCAATTGTTTTGATCTTAGTGATGTGTTTTGGGCCTCTCTAAATCTATGTTTTTATGCTTGTGTGCCTGTTTTGATTCCAATAATCATTCCTTAAATGCTTAAGTTGTTAATTTATCGAGTTTCATGCCTTATAACTAATCAATTGCTCAAGGGTTGTGCTAATTCATTGTCGGGTCTAGTGATGAGTCCATAAATTGGACGCATTTAGGGCTTTATTTTGATTGAAATAGTGCCCTCAAATTCTTATTCAGTCTCAGTGATGAAAATTCTTAAGTTTTAGGTATTTGAAGTTTTAGTGCAAGCATGGACACTTACGCGCAAAAGGGAACAAAAAAGGCTAAAAAGATTGCAAAAGCTGAAAGCTGAGCTTCACCAAGTGCATTTGGAGAGTTGCTGAAGGGACGCATTATGCCCTTTGTTCTAGCACGCGAAGCCCTAAAGGAAAAGGATAAAAAAGGTGATGAAAGGAGCAGTTGCAGTTCACCTAACAGTTTCAGAAAGCAATGCTATACCGTCCAATCGTCCAGAACATGAAGATGCTGAAGGAAAGCAAAACCTCGATGAGACACATGAAGGTGATTCCCGAGTCATTCGGTGATCACAAGTAACATTACCGAATGGGCCACCACAACACTGAATATGAAATCTACAAATACTAGTCTTAGTTATTGTTTTTAAATATCCGAACATTTCCTTAATATTTACCATAGAATATTATTTTATTTGTATTTTCTGTCATATTTGGAGAGGGTTTTGGGATACTTAAATAAAGAAGGTTCTCATCTTCCCAAAGTTGGAAGTGGGTCTTCTCTGCTCTTCTTCCTTTTTTAAATCAAGGTATAATTGATTATTCCCATTTGATTTCATTATTATTTCAGGTGTATTTTATTAATGCTTGATGTGTGGCTAAAACCCCACAATGTTGGGGTGTGATTTTGCAAATATGAGTTGATATTCTTGTTGGGTCTTGCTTGTTGATAGGTTAGTTGCATTTTTTGTAGTTGAACATACAAACTCACCCATGTGTTTTTGGCTTGCCCTAGAGGGAGGTCCCGAATCCAAGACTTCTAGACTATTGGCCTAAGGAGTCGGTCAACAGAAGGTTCAGCCCAAGAGGGTGAGCCCTAGAAAAATATCCTAACAAAAAGCTCGAGAGATTTAGTGGGGTAAGGAGTAGGCTTACCTTCATGCAACAAATGGGTGTTCGAAAGGAACTTATTTAAAATGAGGTAAGTTTGCGGAGAGGGAACTTATTTCCATCTAAAGCTTAGCCTAGTCATTATTATTTTGCAAGTTTCCTATCAAACACATGTACCAAACTATTTATCTCAACTTGTTTACATTCCACCCAAGAACTTCTCCTCATACTTGATTTTCTTGTTATTTGTTGTTTTTACTACTTGTGACAGATCCCTTCTTTGATATTTGACATTTTTGTGTCACACCCATAATTTATAATGTTTTTACGTGTAAATCTCTTTAGCTTTGACTAATCAGAATGAAATTCTAATTGACTACATCTTCTCGAAATAGATCCCTTGGAACACGACCCCAGCCCTTAGTTGGGTTATTAAACTATCAACGATCGTGGACACTCAAACTATAGGTTAGTGTCGTTGGTCATGATAAAAAAGACCAAAATGGCGCCGCTTCCAGGGAGTGGTGTCACAAGAAAATGTAGTTGAGTATAGTCTTCATTTTCTTTAGATGTAGTTTTGCTAACCTTACTTTTGATTTTTCTTCATAAATCTTGTGCCTTGAAGAAGAGTGTAGATAAATCTAGTGCACGCTAATAAGCTAGTGGAGTTTCCCCCACTAGAAGTAATAAGGGTCCGAGACTATATACTGACTTTCAAACAGACGGATGGGTAACATATACATCAACCACGGGCAAAATTTATAGGTATAATAGTTCAACTCCATAACCATGGCATTCCTAATATGGTCATTCTAGACTGCTTCTAAAGAAGCCTCTGCCGTATAAACAAGTAGTTGCTCGACCAAATAATCCTAGGAGGGATTGCACAACTTCCCTACATGATTGTCGCCCAGTTGTTAGACAACATAGCTGATGCTGAGCGAGAATCGGAGAAGTATGCTATACTGGCCAAGCTGAGAACATAGGTGGATGGATTGACCAAGAGAGTCATGAAGATCGAATCTCAACACAAGAGAAAAGATAAATGTACCTTTTTTTGCGAAAGAAAGAAAAATAGGGACACAGATTTGAAATGCAACGATGAAATACTCTTAAATTTACTGAACAAGATGGAGCGCTGGAAGAGATATAAGAGGACACTGAAGGTATGAAGTGTATAATCTGGTATCACTCTCAAGAATTCCAACACCTAGAAAATCTTGTGGAGAAAACATCACCTTATGTTCACACACAAGAAAACTAGGGGCTACCTAATCAAGATATGGGTGTCTTCACTTACAAATCATGAAGTAGTGAGTTGCTTTGTGTCGCGATGTTAACTCACGTGCTGTTTGTGAGACAATCCAAAACCCCTTGTTATGTCTTAAATTCCGTATTATTAAAATAATAGTGTGTTAGTTTTGCATATAAAAGTGTGATAGGCATTAAAAAGGTGCAAATGCCGAGCAACAAACCTAGTTGGCGGGTCACCAAATATGACGTCGATCAAGGCTATTTCGATTTTTGACTCAATGTACCCTCTAAGCCTTGAGACTTTAAAACTCGGCGAAACCAAGAAAGTGTCAGTGATTCATCCACCTAATTGGTTAGCCTAATGATCACCGCCGCTTGAATATCCACAACGTTGAGAAGTTATGAGAAACTTAGCGAAGTAAAAATGTGTCTGGCGATGCGCCAAACCACTTAGAAGTCAAAATGCTGTCGCCGAATAGGAGTGAACTGGATAAGATAAAGGCCAACACAAAAAGGTAGATGATGAAGCAATAGAGCACGTGGGTTGAAGATAAACGCATTGAACGTCAGATAATAGTTGTCTTGAGCTTGATGAATCACTCAACAATGTACTCAACATCCCCAGTATACCATTTGTTCGACACTACATCTGCTGAAGGACTCCAACTCAAAATAGCTTCATAACCAGGATTATTCTCTAGCCCTATGTCTGTGTTTATTTAATTTGACCTTTGGATTATTGTTATATATTTAAGGATAAATATTTTTGATTGTGACGGGATGAAGCTCACTTTTATTTTCTTGCTATAGATATTTATGTTTTTGTGTACAATTGGGTTGTCTGTTTTAAAATTGCATTTTTATATTGCTTTTGCGATTATTTTAGCTTATGGATCCTTTATGTTTTAAATTGTGAAATAATTTTTACCCTACCGAAAAATTTTCATTTTTCAAAAATTTTTGCCACCACTTGTGTTGAAAGTAGATGTTCTCGTACAAATTTAAGTTTTGATTTCAATCAATACCGATGACTTGAATAGTGCTCTCAAATGAACAAACATGAATGTACGACAACAACGAGATCAAATGAAGTTACATAGAAAATATGTGAACTTTTGGCATCTCATTTTTTTTGTCACGACCGAGGAGCATTCTGTAGACGTAATACGACATATTCGACCTTTCGGAAGTCTTATATAAGCCCTTAGACATTTTTCATACATACATACATACATACATACATATATGTATATGTATGTATGTATGTATGTACGTATGTATGTATTTATAGTGAGGAATTAAAACTTTTCACAACAATAGTCCAAACCTTTATAGAGTATAAAAAAGAACTATATCTCGTCATAACCATCATAGACTCATATAATATCATAGGGTCAAAGCCCTCACATCAATTTAAAAAGGAACTATAGTCTATTACAAAGTCTTTTAGAAAGGGAAACTAAAACATAAGCCATGTCCTCAAACATATGAGGAGATACCAATCTCGAGAGAATGCTATTTCCCATGCTTGAACTTCTAAGAGAATCCTCACTTGCCACCTACACTTTTACAAATAGAGAAACATATGGAATGGACACATTGAATGAACTAAGTATGGTGAACATGCAAGAAAACAATGCAAAAACAAACATTTACTTTAAAACACTTTTCTTGTTCTTTTGATAGAAGCCTCATAAAACAAGTATAATAACAATATTCAAATCAATATTCATATATAAGACATTTTTAAAGTAATCCACAAGAAACAATCATAATCACTTAGAATCCGTATAAACATTTAGACCTCGTACCAAAGGTTTTCCTAAAACCCACCTAAGTAAGATATGAAGAGGCCGCCCATACAACCCCTTTACACACACCTAAGTGATAGAATATTCCTTTTTATCATTTAGACTCGCCACCTAAGGTTACTCTAAGACTCACCTAAGTAAGACATGAAGAGACCGCCCATACGTCCTCTTCAAGCCTACCTAAGTAATCCTCAAAGCTATTATATATGATACATTAAGTCAATAATATTCATTAAGCAATTTACGAGACAAGTAAACAATTATAGGACTTCACATAATGGTCTTGGAAGACCTAGGTTACTCAACCTAGCATCTTCAAGGCCTATTCGTGCCATGTGTAGATACCGTCCCATTCCACTACTACATGTTGTAGAACATATTCAATACTAGAATGTACATCCCATATAATGAGATTAGGCATTAAACAACATAGACCATACTAAGTTGGTATGTAATCCAGCGTTATAATGACCCCACGCAGTGGAGGGTGTTCTACTTGCCAAAGGTAGAACTACGAGTCATCCCATGTTGGCATATGTTTAAGGGATATAAAGGGCTTCTTTGTACTCTAGTCTCATTCTCAAGTAGATATACTACCACAAGCATATCCTCTCTGTGCTTTGCCTTTATTTTCATAGAGTAAATCATTCCCTAGGTGTATTAGAGAAGGTACAATTATTAAGTCCTACCAATTTATAATACTCTTTTCAAGGATATCTTATTCTTAACCTTCTTTTCATAATAAAGGTTCCATATAAGTCTTTCATAGAAGGGCAAATACTTTAGGTATACTGATCCTAAGACTTCATTCTTTCATTCATTAAAACATGTACATGACAAGGGTGCCTAAGCCTACCAAGTCAAAAGATTACATTCACAAACTTTCATGTATCAAGAAGAGAGACCTAACCAACCAATCAAAACACAAAATCAACATACCATCAATTAGAGGTATCATACTCTCACCTAACACATGCACATACACCATATCATCGTTAATATTATTCATCAATTCAAGATATAACATGATACTATTATGATTGACAAAATACTGACGACAAGGCTATGTTCATAACATATATAACAATTAAATACCGCAAACATAAGTGGACCATACATTCAACAAAAATAAAATATCAATTCTATAGTATACAAAGTAATTAGGTCAACTCACCACTTTCCAATAGCCATAATCACCATTCCTTATTCTTTCCAATCAAACCACACAACAAGAGATTCTTACCAATATAATATACACAAGAATAAGAAAACAATCCATCCATATGAATGATACAAAAATGAACCAAGATATCCGTCTAGGACTTAATTAGGACACTGGGTGAATTTCCCAACTTGGCCCCACATTGGCGGAGACATGCAGGCCCAAACAATGTTTGCCAACTCTGAAGTCATTTGATGGACGGGATGTCCTGTTGGGGAGTCATTTTGGTCCGAGACTCAAAACTTGGGGGCTAAGCTCCCACAAATAAGTGTGGAACCATGCCCCCAATCGACGGGGCGTCGATGGAACCACCGAACGTGGTTTGATGGTCATTAGTTGGATTGTTTTGGCAGTTTCTTGAAAGGGTTTAGGGTCCTCCTCAAGGACCCGCAGGGCGGTCCTTGGAGAGTCATACCCGGAATTTTCGACCCTAAACATGTTCATACAGGTGTTATAGTACCCTCCTATCACTTTAGATAATAATCAACACGTAAAACGTGCATAGGCACACTGGCATACACAAGGACTAGTTTCCAAATGTCTTGGTTGTTCTTTGATGTTTGACTTCCAAAATCTTAAAACTGATTTATAATGCTAATATTCATCATTTTAACATCCTATTAACTCATATAACATATGATTGTCTCTAGTTTGACCTAGTTCATTTTTAGGGTTGTAATAATATCCCCCCACTTGGACAACATTCGTCCTCGAATGACACCAAAACACTTTCAACACTTTCAGGAGATAAAGACTCAAGACTAGACGCTCATAACCATACCAAATCATGCACAATACACATATCTTAGAGGAAAATCAACTAACATACCAAGAGACCAAAACACACAGAAGAAAGTAGGAAAAACATCTATAACTTATCATGCAATAAGACTCTACATTTTTCATTTTCCTTCTCCACATATCATCAATCTCATCATCTTATTTCTAAGCACATTATGACCATTTCTCTTAAAACACAATTATGCAACATTTTCAAGAACTTCACTGTTAATCATTCTTACAAGTTCACTCATGCAACATATAAGAAATTCAATATAGAGGCATAACAATATGAAGGGCAAAATCCTTTTAACTAATTTTACCATATAAACATAACCTCATGACAATATGCACAATGCAAGGAGATCAATGAAAATTATTTTCACATAGACTCCTAAACACATGAAACATGCTAGTAACAAGTTCTAACTCTCAAGCTTGAATAGAATGGAAGAGAAGAGACAATTTTCATCAACCCAACTATTCACCAGACTCCCCTACTAAGAAGGAACCCATCAAATCTTATCAAGAATAACACAAAGGAAAACTATAACTTACCGGTACCTTCATCCGCAATTGCTTTAGCTTGGAGGTGATATAAACTACCATGATTTCGAGGAATAGGAACCTTACCTTCACTAAGAGCTTTCTTGTGCTATCTTCTTCTAGTTGCAATAGTAGGACAATCTCTTACTTTGTGATCATCCTTCCCACAACTAAAGCACCCATTAGTTTCGGCTAGACACTTCCTAAAATGTGTCTTCCCACAATTTGAGAAAGTAGGTTTATAAATTGGAGAACCACTACCTCTCCATTGGACTTAGGAGCATTAGGAAAATCTTTATATGAAGCCCTCTTCTTAAACCTGGGTTGACCTTTCTCATCGGATCTTCCCCTCATCTCTACCTCTCCTTCCAAGCTTAGACTCATCAATATATTGAGCATATACTATAATCCTAGATAGAGTCAAGTCACCATGGAGCATTGCTGTACAATACTCTTCCTTCACAAGATCGAAAACACCGGTCAAGAACATACTAATCTCATCACTAGGGTTAGACACTGAGGATGGAGAATATATAGAGAATAGGGTAAATTTCAAAGAATACTCCTCAACACT
The DNA here is from genome assembly GCA_027789145.1 of Solanum arcanum. Classification (NCBI taxonomy): domain Eukaryota; kingdom Viridiplantae; phylum Streptophyta; class Magnoliopsida; order Solanales; family Solanaceae; genus Solanum; species Solanum arcanum. The sequence goes on from CM050933.1 coordinate 62,984,234, forward strand.
CATGTTACCTTGCCTAGGGTTTATAAATTCCTCAACTTTAACCTCCATTTTCTCACGGAGAAAGTATCTCTCTAAGAATGCTTTCTTAAACTCTTCCCATTCTATAGGATCCGATTCAACCGGCCTGTTGTTCCATTGTGTGAACCACACTTGAGCAACATCTTTCAATTGGTATGAAGCCAACTCTACCTTCTCCCTATAAGTCACCCCCATAGCATGCACTATCTTATACACCTCATCCAAGAAAGCTTGGGGATCCTCTCCCACCGTAGAGCCAAGAAAGGTAGGAGGATTCATCCTCACAAAGTCTCTTAACCTAGGCCTCACCTCTCTATTTGCTTGAGATGTTATGGCTTGGGCTAGGGTAACAAGAGCTCCTCTAACCTCCGCTTTAGTCATGTCCGGGGGAACCACCGGAACCTCATTCCCTTGATAAACTATAGGGACTTATTCACCTTGAGGAGCTTGTACACATTAGGGAAGAACTCCCTCATTCACCACTTTCTCATCTACTATCCTTCTGGGCTTCCTTCTTGTATTCATATCCTATAAGCACAAGAAAAGAGATTAGGAACAGACACTTATAACCTCAACTCTATGGCACGACAAAAAAGTAATGAAGAAAGTAAAACTTCTATTGTCCTGTAGCCTCTCTCTCATAGATTTTTCGTGACTCACCAACAATGAACAAAATTCTACTAGACGCTGCTTTTATGAGACTTTGAATCCTAAAGGCTAATTTATAACCTTATGCTCTTATACCAAGTTTTCATGACCGGGGAGCACCCCCTAGACGTGACGTGGCGTATTGGACCTCTCGAAGGTCTTATGCAAGCCCTTAGACATCATATATATATATGAAAAGTAGTGCATAATTAAAACTTTTTTTTTTGAGATAGGAAAAAAATTTAATCAAAACTTTTCACAACAATAGTCCAAACCTTTATAGAATATCAGAAAGAACTAAGTCTCATCATAGACATCTTAGAAACATATAATATTATAGGGTCACCACCTTCATATAAATTTTAAAAGGATCTATTGTCTATTACAATGTCTTTTAGAAAAGGAAACTAAAACATAATTCATGTCCTCAAACATATGAGGATATACCAATCTTGAGAGAATGCTATTTCCAAAGCTTCAACTTCTAAGAGAATGATCACTTGCCACCTACACTTGTAGAAATAGAGAAACATATGGAATTAGTTCATTGAATGCACTAAGTATGGTGAACAAGCTAGAAAACCATGCAAAAATGGACATTACTTTAAAACATACTTTTCATGCTTTTTTGATAGAAATCTTATAAAACAAGTATACGAACCACCTTCAAGTCAATATTCATATATAAGACATATTCAAGTAATCCACAAGAAACAAGCATAATCACTTAGAATCCGAATAATCATTTAGACCTCCTACCAAAGGTTATCCTAAGACCCACTTAAGTAAGATATGAAGCGGCCGCCCATACAACCCCTTCACACACACCTAAGTGATCATCAAGACTTTCTAAGGTAATAATATTCCTTTTTATCATTTAGATTCTCCACCTAAGGTTACTCTAAGACTCACGTAAGTAAGACATGAAAAGACCACCCATACACCTCTTCAGGCATACCTAAGTAATCCTAAAAGCTACCCTAGATAATATTCTTTCTATTTATCATTCTACATTAAGTGAACAATATTCACTAAGACATTTAATATATAAGTAAAAAATTATAGGACTTCACATGATGGTCCTGAAAGACCTAGGAAATCATTCGATCATCTTCAAGGCTACTCGTGCCATGTGTAAATACTGTCCCATTCCACTACCTACATATTGTAGAACTTATCCAATAATAGAATGTACATCCCATATCATGATTTTAGGAATTAACCAACATAGACCATACTAGCTTGGTAGGAAACCGGTGTCACAAGGACCCCACATTGTGGAAGGTGTTCTACTTGCTAAAGGTAGAAATATGACTCTTCCCATGTTGGCACATGCTTAAGGGATATTAAGGGCTTCTCTGTACTCTAGTCTCATTCTCAAGTAGAGCTACTACCACAAGCATATACTCTCGGTGCTTTGCTGTTATTCTCATAGAGTGAATCATTCCCTAGGTGTATTAGAGAATGTACCATTACCAAGTTCTACCAACTCATTATACTGTTTTCAAGGATAGCTCATTCTGAGCCTTCTTTTCATATTCAAGGTTTCGTATAAGTCTTTCATATAAGGGACATACTTTAGGTCTACCAATACTAAGACTTCATTATTTCATTCATTCATACACGTACATGACAACGGTGACTAAGCCTACCAAGTCAGAGATCACATTCACATATCATTCATGTATCAAGAATAGGGACCTAAGTCTACCAATCAAGACACAACATCATCATACCATCATTTAAAGGGATCTTATTCTCACCTCACACATGCACATACACCATATCATCCTTCACATTGTTCTTCAATACAATGTATAACATGATTATAATATGATTCACATAAAAATGCCGAAAAGTCTATGTTCATAACATGTATAACAAACACCTCAACCATAAGTGGACCATACCAATCAACAACAATTCAATATCAATTCTATAGTATACAAAGGAATTAGGTCAACCTACCACCTTCCAATAGCCATCATCACCATTTCTTATTCTTTCGAATCAATCCATAGAATAAGAGATTGTTACCAATGATAATATACACAAGACTAAGCCAACAAGCGATCTATATCAATGCTCCAACAATATTCAATATAGATATCATCATTATAAGGCAAGCTATGAACAATTCTAAATTGATCAAGACATAATTCAATGGCCCAATACAATCTACACATGAATACAATAAGATTAAGCCATAATCAATTCACCCACTTTAGAGCAAAAATTAGGAATTCAAGGACTACATGAGTTCATGGAAGTTTTTATATTAAAACAACTAATTAACATCAATTACTTCATAAAACATTGATTTAAGCCTTTTCATGCAAGAACCCATGCTTAGAATTCAAAATAGGATTTCAATGTTTTTTGAAGATCTTTGGAAAGACTTTGGAATTGGCTCCTTGAACGAGAGAGAAATAAAGGATGAAATAAACATACCTTAATTGAATAAATCCAAAGACATTAATGGATAAATCAATGAAGAACTTAAATCCTAGATTCAACCTTGCTTTAAGCTTCAATGGAGCCTAGAGAGAACTTAATTTGATCTTGGGTTTTGATTTTGAATAATGAGGTCTAACTCTAGGTTTTAATGTTTTCATTTAACATAAAACACCAAAATGATCCAAAATAACCTTATAATACTTAATTAAGGCATTGGGTGAATTTCCCAACTTGCCCCACCTCGGCTGAGACATGCATGAAAATTATAGTCCGAAATGACAGTTGCCAACTACTAGCCATTATTTGATCGATGGGGCGTCCCCTTGAAGAATAATTTTGGTCAAATACTTAAAAATTGGGGATAAGCTACCACAAGTATGTGTGGATCCATGAACCCAATCGATGGGGCGATGATGGAGCCACTGAACGTGGTTTGATGGTCATTTGTTGGACTACTTTTGGTAGTTCTTGACAAGGTTTGTGGTCCTCCTAAAGGTCCCGTAGGGTGGTCCTTGGGGATTCATACCTGGAAGTTTTGACCCTAAACATGTTCATCTAGGTTTTATAGTGCTCTCATGTCAATTTAGACACGATACAACACGTAAAACATGCAAAGACATAAGCACATATAAGGACTAGTTTTCGAATGACTTGGTTGTTCTTTGACGTTTGAATTTCAAACTCTTCAAATTGAATTCTAAATATGATATTCATCATTTAAAATCCTATTAACTCATAACACACATGATAAGCTCTAGTTTAACCTATTTTATTTTTAGGGTTGTAACATGATTAGCCCTTTATAGAATTGATTTCTCTTGTGATGATCGTTGCACACTTGAGACAATGTGTAGTCTTGTTTGGATTTAGTATAGATTCCTTGTGATATGAGATTACTTTAAACCATGCATGATAAACCTAGATTTTAACCCGCTAGTCTGATTGATTTAGTAAGGTGTGCTTCTGAGATGATCTTAGCCAACTTTAAAGAGTGTATGCCTATTTAATATATACCTCTTTTGTGACATAACCGTAAGTGTGTGAAACTCTTTTTAACACCCCTTGATCCTTACCTTTATTTTGAAGAAAACATGCAAAAAACCATACCTTTATTCAACCATAACCTATAATCCTCATGACCTTTGATTGAATGAATAGCCAACTTAAGCCAAAAGCTTAAGTTGGGGGTATGGTTAAAAGGAAAAGGAGAAGTCAAGAAGTGCAAGAAAATTCTCCTTGAACCATGTTATTGCAAAGAAATTAAAACCCTCCATATAAAAAAAGGAAAGAAAAAAAAAGATTATGGAATAAAAGTCCAAAAGAACTTTGGGTTTCCAAGAAATCCATGGGGTGAAATAATAAGATTACTTAGAAGAACTAAAGAGAAAAATTGATAAAAGAAGGTGAAGAAAAGGAAGTGTTGAAATGTTCACAAGAAGGTGAAGAAAAGGAAGTGTTGAAAGCTCCACATTTCATGAGGAGTTTAGTCACTAAGACTAAATTATCATACCTTTTCACTTAGCCCCATTACAAGCCTTAGAAAGACCTTTTCAATCTTAAGTAAGCCGAAACGAAGTTGATTAGAAAATAAGGACAAACCTATGGGTGAAAGCATGCATTGTGTTCCTCTTTTTGAGTGTGAGTGTTGAATCTGATTCTTGATGTTAAATTGATTAGCCAATGTGGGTTAATATGGAATCATTCTTTGTGTGAGGGAATTTTGATACTTTTGTTGAACTTGAACTTGCATGAGTAGCAAGTATTGTGAGAATGAGAATCTTTGGTAATGGTGTGTGACAACTTGAATCTTTGAGTACACAATTGATCTTTGCATGAATAGTTTGATTCTTGTTGTGCATATTTATGATAGATTCTTGGGTAGCATTGTTTTAGACATCTTATTTGAATTGCTGAACATGAGTTTTACTTGATGACAAACAAAAGTTTAAGTTTGGGGTGTTGGCGAGTGCACAAATTGGACTTATTTAAAGCTTAATTTTGATAGAAATAGTGTCCTCAAATGCTTATTTAGTCTTAATATCTAATGAAAAATCTTAAGTTTCAATTACTTGAAGTTTTACTGCAAGCATGGACACTTAAGAGTAAAGAGGAACAAAAAAAGTCTAAAAAGAATGCAAAAGCTGAAGCCTGAGCTTCACCAAGTGCATTTGGCGATTCATCGAAGGGGCATACTCCGCCCTTTGTTCCACCACGCGAAGTCTTAAAGAAGTGGATCAAAAAGGCAATGAAAGAACTAGTCACCGCTTTGCCGAGTAGTTTAGCGAAGAAATGCTATACCGTCCAATGGTCTAGAATATGAAGACATTGAAGGCAAGCACGAAGCGACGATGAAACAGAAGTAGGGCGATTCGCCAAGTCATTTGGCGATCGCGACTAACCTCGCCAAATGGTCCTCTATAACACTTAATCTGAGAGCTATATATACTAGTATTAGTTATTATTTTTAGAGATCCAAACATTTCCTTAGTTTTTACCTTAAAATATTTTCTCTCAAGTTCAGAGAGGATTTTGGGAGACTTCATTAAGGAAGGTTCTCATCTTCCTCAAGTTGGAAGTGGGTCTTCTCCATTCTTTTTCCTTTCCTTAAAAGTGTTATTTTTTATACCCATTTGATTTCATTATCATTTTAGGTGTATTTTGTTATTGAATGATGTGTGGCTAAAACCCCCCATTTTTGGGGTGTGATTTAGCAAATAGATTTGATATTCATGTTGAGTCTTGCTTGCTGATAAGTTAACTGTATTTTAATGGTGATTTCACCTAGTGATTGTGGTTTAACTTAATGCGTTTGTAGTTTCAAATACAAACTCACCCATGTGTTGTCGGGTTGCTCGAGAAGGAGGTTGCGAAACCAAGACCGCTAGAGTGATAACATATGGAGTGGTTCGACATGACGAGAGGGTGAGCCTAGTCCCATATCCTAACGCAAAGCTTGAGAGAGTGATTGGGGTAAGGCGTAGGCTAGCCTTAATGCGCAAAGTGGATTTTTGAGATGAGCACATTCAAAAAAAGTAAGTTACCCAAGAGGGAACTTGTTCCATCTAAAGCTAAGACTAGTCACTATTATCTTAAAATTTCCTATCAAAAGCATGTACCCAACTATTTATCTCAATTTGTATTGCGGTCGCACTCCAATAACTTCTCCCTATACTTGATTTTCTTGTTATTTTTGTTATATACTACTTATGACAAAATCATCCTTTGATATTTGACACTTTGGTGTCACCCCCATAATTTATAATTTTTTTACTCATAACACTCTTTCAATACGACTAATTAGAATGAAATTTTAATTTACTAAATCCTCAAAACTGCTCCATTGGGGCACGACCATAACCATTGGTTGGGTCACTAAACTATCAAAGGATCATGGACAATCAATACGTAGGTTAATGTCGTTAGTCACTATAGGCAATATCATCTAGTCAGGTGTAGTCCGAATAACCCATTATTATGATAAATGACGTACTTTGCATGATGATGAAGTTTTTGACGTCATTCCTAAGGGCGTAAGTTGTCAAATTACCAATTTTTCCCAGATAGCATGGGTTTTATGGGCCTGAGTCTAATTGAGTTTGTGTATGCTTTGATTTTGTTTTTAGGGGCTACGAGGTTGATTTTTAAGTTGGGGTTGAAATAGGCATGTTGGGCAGTTTGGGGAGCTGGGTCGAGCTCAATGAAAAACTCAGCGGTTCCCGAAATCCCCCTGTGATTGAATTTTATTTCATAGTTTTTTGGTTTTGATTTTGTAACTTTTAGGGAGAAGCTTGAATTTGACAAATGCACTCGGTGACCCACTGGAAGTCTTCTTTGATCACACTTTATGCGTCCCTAACCCTTAATATACACAATAAATTTTGGCAGGCTAGTCTTTGCTTATCGAATGCTGTCAGGGATTCACTGAAAGTCCATTTCAATCACCGACATGCCTATTTTTTGGATATTTTTGAGCCAATCCTTTTGACTAGCCCGATGTGGCTCGCCAAAGCGATTTAACGACTCACTAATCAGTTCTACGAGCTTTTCTGCAACTATTTTGATACAATTTTGCTTGAACTGTTCCTAACTTTTTGTGATGTGTTTGCAGATATGGATAGACCAAAAGTGGACAAAAGAGACATATCACGCCGCATGATGGCTAAGGGAATCTCTATTAACAAGGATGCAACTATATCCGTTGAAAAAGCCACAAAACTTTGCACCACAAGGGGAAAGGGAAAAAAGAAGGGCAAGGCTCCCGCTACTGCATTACGAGAAGCATGCTCTGACAGTGACGGAGTCTATGCCACTCTTCTTATCACTTTTGAGAGTGAGAATGAGAACAAAGATCCTCGAGCTTCCACTTTTAATCCTGATGAGTAGGATCTGTTGATGGCCTATAGTGCTGAACTTCACTCCAAGAGGACGCATGATCTGTCAAGGATCAAGGTACCAGAGACTCATACTCCTGCTGCAACACAGGCTGGGTCCTAGCTTCACCTGCACAAGGTCATCCTTCCCTGTGTCTAAACAGACTTAAGACTGAAGGATTGAGGACCACCATTGAGGAAAAGAGGTAGTGTACTGATGGGATAGTAGATAGATACCCGAAGATCATGAGCTTCTTGAGGTATCACAAGTTCTAGATATCCACTCGAACTCATGGAAATTATGTTACAAATTAGGTCCAAGAATTCTACACTGCCTACGGATCCCTGGTGCCACAAGAGAAAAAACTGGCCGCCAAATTCAAGCCGCTAGAATATGTGGTTGTCAGCGGCCAAAAAGTGTAGTGTAATAGTGATGCTATCAATGCATTCCTTGAATGTTCAATAAGAATTGAGGATGACTGCCAATACAAGATCACAAAAAAAAGCTGAAGAATATAAAAAAGTAGTTGTTTTTCTGATATCTGACGGTACTCCCAAATGGATTGAGGTTGGAGCACCCATTCAAAAGAAGGACCTTAATATAGTAACAAGGTTCTGATTTGACTTCACAACAGTATTATTATTCCATCCTAGAATGAGTCGATTCATTGCGACTCAAAAACAGCTTGTCTTTGTTGCATCATTGATGGGACGAGGCTGAACGTGGAGATGATTATTGTACAGGAGATGATTATAAGATCCAAGCAGTGCCAAACCTTTCTACCTTTTTTGGTGTTGATTATCGATATGTGCAGAGGAGATCGAGTGCCTCAAGATCAGAACAAAGATGTGGAAGTGATTCCCACATATATATCAATATATGAAGGATTGAGGTGGAGTACTTAAAGGATGAGGCCTAGAAGAAGAAGGCAACCCTGATGGATTATTCCCTGGTTATTGATTTAGAGATATTAGCTGTAGATGGATCATTACCTACTCCGACCCCTATGCCTTCAGGTACATCTACTGCTGTCCGTTCTATTAATTGAGTACCTCAACTACTCTGTTGCCACCTAGAACTTGTTCTACTACTATTGCTGCTACTTCTGCCCGACCTCTGCTCACCCAGATTGCATACAAACGGGGACTGTAGCCCATTCTACTGATAGGTGCGCCTCTATGCTTGAGGCCTCCATTCCTTGCATGATCAAGAGGCATTTGTTGATTCTGTGACACCCTGATTTTGACCATTGATGCCCTTACGACATGGATAACGGTGTGTTAGGACAAGGGAACATTGAGGAGGTGATGTTAATAAAGGCCACTAGTGCTGAGCTAAAGTCAACCAACATGTGGATGATTTTATGGACAGTGGAGATCCCAGATGTGCCAGTTGATCCAGATGTCCCTCCAGCTACCACCAACGATGACATTCAGGCTGAGGAGGTAGCTGCTACCGAGTGTGAGGCTGAGACTGATGAAAGGATGCTTGTTGTTGATGAAGAGTCTTCTTATGAGGTACTTACAAAGATTGAATAGGTTATGTTAGATTTAGATATGCAGACCTTTTTGAAAAATACACCTTTGGTTGAATCCTGTGGAGCTAATACTGCTAATCTGACTCTGGGCCATTGACGCCCATGATCAGAGTGTTGCACCCGTTATTGATTCCCCGACCGATGGAGCAATAATGTAGATATGACCCCTCTTTACCTCCCTCTATATCGTTTTATTTTCTTTTTAGTGTTTTTGTTGCATTTGAGGACAAAATGCTTTTCATTTGTGGTGTGGTAATGTATTTCCATACTTACCTCCTGAAATTATTACTTTGGTTTATATATATTAGGTTTTGTGCTGTAAATTGTGTTTTGATACTATTTAATGAATGTTTGATCTTGTGGATCTTTGCTTTAATTGCAAATGGTTTTTAGACCCTTGTGAAAATTTTTTCCACCTCTTGTGTATTTAATTATTGTTTTTTTTGTGAAATGTTGAATATTGGTCATGATCAATACCGATGACTTGAATAGGTGATATCAATATCGAACAAAAAATAATGTGCGGCTACGATAAGGCTAAATGAAGTTGCATAGGCAATATGTGAACCTTTTGCAACTCATTATGACTAGCTGATTCTCAAACGGATTCTCTTGTGATGAACATTGCACCCTAGAAAAAGTCTGGAGTCTTTTATGATATTTGGGACAATGCCTTGTGTGATAAGCTTACCGTAAACCATGTGCGATGATACCTAGAGTTTTCCAGTTGTTGTTGTTGAATAAGTGATGTAAACTCTTGAAATGATCTTATGCAATAATTTTGAGGATTGTAAGAATTTATCATTAAACCTTTTTTGTGGCCAACCTTATGATGTGTGAACATTGCTTGAACCCTTTTGAGACTTGTCCTTTTCTTGGAAGAAACATGAGAAAATGAGATCTCTCTTTACTTGTTCACCCATAAACCTCCTGAAGAGTAATGTTCTTGAATATCCTAAGTTGGGGTTTTGGTGAAAAGAGAAGGAAAATAAAGAAATTTTAAGAAGTCCCCTTTGATCCATAGACTTGAAAAAGATGGAACCCCTCCATACAAAAAAGAGAGAATAAAATAAGAAAGACAGAAAAAGAATGAAAAAGTTGTGAAATATAGTAGTGAAAGTTGCAAAAGAAAATGGGGTGTCCGGTAGTCCATGAGAATTGAATAATGGTGTTATTTTTGAGCATGAATGAAAATGCTGAAGAAAATAATGGAAAGTTGTTCATACAACATTTATGTGAATAGAAGCCACTGATCCTAAATGACCATACCTTGACAATCAACCCCATTACAATCCTTAAAAGACCTTTTTGATCTTTACTTAGCTGAAACAAATGTTGAGTGAAAAATAAGGGCAAACCTATGGGTGAAGTCATGCATATGTTCATCTTTTTGCATGTGAGAGTTTTTTGTGATTCCGGAGCTATATACTGTTGAACAAGTGTGTGTGATTATGGAGTCATCTTTGTGTGTGCGCATTTGAGTACCTTTGTTGAGATTGAACTTGCATTTGAAGCAAGTATTATGAACTTGAGAATCTTTGATAAGGGTGAGTCACAATTTGAATCTTTAAGTAGACAATTGATCCTTACGTGAGTATGTTGGATCTTGTGTGCATTCATGATTGACTCTTTTGTAGAATTGTTATAGATATCTTTTTTGAACCGATAAACTTGAGTTTACTTGAGGACAAAAAAAAAATTTAATTTGGGGGCATTGATGAGTCTTAGATTCGGACTCATTTAGGGCTTTATTTATATAGGTTTATTATAGTCAAATGCTTATTTTGTTCCAATAGCTGATGTAAAAATGTTGATCCAGACAGATAGATCAAGTAATTCAAGGATAGTAACTTGAAAAAAGGAACAAAACAGGCTGAAAGAATGAGCAAAGGCAAGTTTGGTGATCGCCAAGTTCAATTGGTGAGTCACCAAATGGCTATTTAACAACCTAAAGTTCAAGTGTACCAAGCCTTGAAGGAAGAAACAAGTTGGTGAGAGAAAGGAATAGTCGGTGGATTGTTGAGTGGTTTCACGATGCAGTGTAGATATTCAAAGTTAAAAACCATGAGGATTTTGAAGTCCATGGAAAAAAGGGCGATGGAATTTACCAAAGGGTGGATTGCCGAGTAGATCGCCGATCTTGACATACTGCGTCGAGTGGATCTTCGCCGTATATTTTTGGTGACTATAAATACATTTTGAACATTTATTTTGGTATAAAATTTTATCAATTACAATTTTTTCATATCGAATTATTATTATTTTGAGTTTTCAGACAAGTATTCTCTAATTTTTTCTAAGCTTTGGAAAATTAAAGTTTTTCAGTTTTAAGAAATTTGAAGGGGTGTCTTTGTGATTCTTAAAATTGGAACATTGTTATGACGAAATCAATCTTACCAAGTTGATGGAACCTAAATTTGGTAACAATGTTTTATCTTTTTATGTGTCTATCTAAACCCCCAATTCTTTGGGTGTTTATATGATTGTCAGATGATTTAGTTTATGGGTATTGCTAATTGTTAGTTTAAATGCTTTTTAGAAGTGAGTTTAATCATTAATTATGGTTTAATTTAAGAATTGTAGTTGCTAATGCAGTTTTCCTTTGTGTTGTTGGACAGCTCGAGAGAGAGGGTTTAGAACTATGGTTTTTGATTTATGGTCAGTGGGTATTGGGTTGACCTAGGTTGAGCTCGAGAGAGTGAATCCTAAACCCTATTCCATACACTCAAATCGAGAGAGTGAATGGACTAAGGCTGTTATAACCCTCAAAACAAATTAGGATGAACTAGAGCCTCACATGAGTTTCTTGAGTTAATAACTTGCTAAATTATTGAGAAATAACATCTAAGGGCTGGTTTGAGCAGTATGGAGGTCAAATATCAAGGAATGACCAAGACGTTGTGTTATACCTCAGAAATACAATGACCTACTTAATAATGTTTAAAATGGTGTTCCTGACCTAAACTAATGTAAGTAACTTTGTTTTGAAGTATTAGAACCTAAACTTCAAGGAACGACCATGACGTCCGGAAACTAGTGAAATTGAACTAGTAGGTGGCCTTAGGTCATGAAGGTTTGGGAGTGTCGTAACAAGGGTAAGACTTGTAAAAATACTTTAAATAGGTAAAATATTGTTTTTAGGATAAAAACGTCAAAGTATGACCAACAAGGACCACCACATTTGGCCAACATACTGCCCAAGGCAGTGAGCAATTGTGCATGAAGGGAGCATGTCAGAGCTGCGGACTAGCTCCACCAAGGGCTAAAATCTTGGTCCGCATCAAGGATGTTGTCGCACACTCTTCTGACCCAAAATTTATTTCCAGAAATTTGAGGGAACACCTCCGCGAGAAAAATTCTAAAAATTAAACTCAAGTTTTAGTTGATTAAAAGGTCTAACTAAGTGAGGGGTGTTTTGGGTACTTTAGGGGATGGGTATATATTGATTTTAAGTCAGTTGTACCCCGTCCAAAATAAATCCCCAAATTGAAAACCCAATTGCTCTCACTTCTCTATAAATTCTCTCTCTACCACTACCTCCATTGAAGAACATTGGAGCTTCAAGAAGAAGATCAATTTTACAAGGTTTCTTCTCAATTTTGTGACTAAGTCTTCATCAAGGTATGAATTCTTTCACTCTTGGGATTCCTTTCACCAAGAGATCCCTTCTAAGATGTTTTCATAATACCCCCAAATCAAGGGTTGTTCTCTACACATCGATCTCTTTTAGAAATCGAAATTATGGATCAATTATGATTATTTAGGGTTGTTTAGGTGTATAATGATGGGTAATTATTGTTGTTCAACTTTAAATTCCCTTGGACCCATGTTCTTCCATAATTTCAATAATCTTAATTTTTTTTTGGTGAAATGGTTGAAGATAATGAATATATCGATTGCTATATTGGTGTTAATTGTGTTATTACTTCATGAATTGCCTTACATAATGTATTTTTTGGGTTTTGACCTAATTCCTTTAGAACCCATGAATGTCCCACTTCTCCTAACCCTAACTCTTGAATTATGTTGATTAATGATTAAGGGTGATGTATTGAGTATATTCTTGTATAATTGAGTATTGTATGCTGATGATAATTGATTTCATGGGTAAACATCATTGATTTGGGATGAAGTATTGAATGGGTTTCTTGGAGGCCATTGGTAAGATATTCAAGATTATAAATTATTTAGTGTAGTACTGTTGGCTTATGTTTGGTAGTGTTTGTTAATTTAAATATGAATGATGAAGTTATGAATGTATGATCATGCTATGAATATGACGGTTGTGAGATGATGATAGGTGTTCTATAATGATGGGTTAAAGGTAATTCCCATGTAAATCTTATGACTATGTTATGAAACAATGTTCTCACTTGATGTTGAATTGTGATAAAAGAAGTTTCTCATCCTAGGTTCTATGAGCTCTAAACATGTTATATGAGGGGGTAAACCTCTAAGACCTATGTTATGAATAAATGTTAAGGAAGACTTAAAGATGCTTCAAAAAAGGGAATTTAGCTTAGGACCGAGAGAACTTGACAATGATAGGTGTTCCTTCCCAAAGGAATATAGGTTCACCCGATATTCTCAAGAGGTAGAAAGTACAATGCCAATTAGACTAAATAAGGTTTCTAGTAACAACCTCCTAGTTCCTTAAAAATGAGCCCCCTTATGAAACCTTAGCTAGTGGATCCACCTAGATGCTATATGAATATACATGCCCCACCTTGGCAAGTAGGATACCCTCCTTTCGGTTTAAGGGGATGACACCGGATTCCATGTTAGCTCACATGGTCTATGTCGGTTATGACAAAGTTTCCCTAAAGTTAAAATAAATGAATGAAAGTAATAAGATGAACACTAACTTGGAATACTTAAGAGGTGTTACTTAGTGTAGGTAAGAGTATGGACTTTACCTATACATTTCCCAAGTGAACCTAGAAAGGAATTTTAGGGTGGGATCTTTATGTACATAATATATAAATGATTTTGGTTTCACTTGATATACATGATGTTGGTCTAAATTGTTATGCATTATATTGACTCCACTTGATAATATGATGTAAAGGTAAAAAACAATGCTTATGGTGTCTTTTCTAGTTTACTTGGTTAATGTGGGGTTATGGGGCTTCACATACACAATGCACTAGTATACTTGGATTGGGGTTATGAGTAAAGTCATGTGATGCATTGATGAAATGGACTTTAAACATGAAATTTTTACTATGGCTTTGTTATGATGTAACTCTTGAACACGAATATGAAAATATGTTCTATTGTTGTTATGATATGGACTTGTATATGCTCTTGGAATGTGGATAAATGCTTTTAAAGTGAACTTGACATGTTTATAGAAAAATGTCCTTTTGTGCATGATTTCAAATGTTTTACTTGCATATGGTTCCATACGCAGTACATGTGGTTTGTACTAGCCCATATCTCTTATATTTCTACATAAATGTAGGTTAGGGCCATTGAGGTTCTTCAAGGACATTTTCTCAATTAAGCTTGGATGTTCCCCATGTTGGTGAGTCCTCAAGTTCGTATGTTATTTTTCTTACGATGAAAGAGATTGATCTATTTTCTCTTATTTCAAGGACTATGTTGTATTCACTTTTATAAGACTTGTAATTATGTAAGAGATAAGTCCTGCTTTTTCATACTCTTATGTTTTAGATTGTAATGTTAGACAATTATAGATTCTATTTTGATATATGATGTGAAGTTGAACTTGAGATAATATGTTCTTAATTTTTCAGCTTATTAATCTATCTATGTTGCAATGATGTATGCTAAGGGCTTGTCTAAGGCCTCTTCGAGGTTGAAGTTGCCACTTGAGACTAGGTGGTGCTCTTTGGTCATGACAAACTTGGTATCCGAGCATGATGTTTAATAATCTTAGGAATGATGATTCACAAAACCACGTATATGAAGAGTTTTGTTCATAATTTTGAAGCGAGCCGCTCTTATGAATGAGAGGCTATTTAATGCCTAGGAAATTCTCACTTCTTTTGGTATTCCTATGTTGTGTGTCAAGAGTCTTAACTAAGTGTGTCCTTTTCTTCTAATACTTTACTTGTGGATATAGTCTATGAATACTAGAACGACAGCCGTAAGAAGGGATGAAGAGAAGGTTGCAAATGCTGGAGTTCCTCCCGAAGATAACCAAGCTCCTTCCCAAGAGAAAGTTCCTCTAGGTGGCCAAGCCGTGGTCAATCCTCAGATCATTTCATATGGAGAAATCACGGAAGATTACCTAAACTTGACTCAAGTCATGGCTATTCAAGCTCAAGTCGTAACTAATCAAGCTCAAGTTATGATGACCCAAACAAATCAAGAAGTTGCACCCTGTGTGAATCAAAATACTAGTACCATGGATTAACGTTTGAGGGACTTCACTAGGATGAATCCTCCATTGTTATTTGGGTCTAAGGTAAATGAAGATCCTCAAGGCTTTCTAGATTAGGTTTATAAGATCTTGTTTGCTATTGGGGTGAGTTCAATTTAGAAGGCCGAGCTAGATTCTTATCAACTCAAGGATGTCGATCAAACTTGCTACATTCAATGGAAAGTCAATAGGGCTTTGAGAGAGGGTCCCATAAGTTGGGAAGTCTTTAGGAGGGCGTCCCTTGATAGGTTCTTCTCAAAGGATAAAAGAGAGGCAAAAGTGGAAGAGTTCATCAACCTTCATCAATGAGGTATGAGTGTTTAAGAATACTCTTTGAAATTCATTAAGTTGTCTAAATATGCCTCCTCTTTGGTGACTAATTCGAGGAATAAAATGTGTCTCTTTGTAATGGGTGTGTCTGATGATCTTGTGGAAGAATGTCGTGCGACAATGCTTCACAAAGACATGTATTTATCTCGTTTTATAGTGCATGCTTAACAAGAGAGTAGGATTACGAGGAAAAATAGGAATGCCAATAAGGCAAGGCCCTAGGATGGAGGTACTTTTAAGGATATGGTTGAAATCCGAGACAAACCAAAGAGTAAGAATAGATTCTCCAACCAAGTTCCTTCTAATTTCTCCAAGCTTAACAAGGATAGAGTACCTAACTCGAATACTGAAGGGGGAAAAGGTGCTGGTTCACAAAGTTAGAAACCCTATTGTGCCAAATGTGGAAAGGGGAACATGGGCAAATGTTTAGTGGTAACAAATAGTTGCATTGGTTGTGGAAATAGTGGCCACATGGTGAAAGATTTTCCCATGGACATGACTCAAGTTAGGGAGAGTAACTAAGCTCAAATATAAGGGTGATAAAGAGGATTCTTCCCATGTTGTTAACGGTATGTTGGAAGTATTTTAAATTAATGTTTATGTATTGCTAGATCCCGGTGACACTTTATCTTTTGTAGATCCTTTAGTGGCAGTGAAGTTTGATGTGATCTCCGCTGTCTTAGTTGAACCTTTTTTTGTTTCTTCGCCGGTGGGTGACTCTGTTGTTGCTAAAAGAATCTATAGGAGTTGTCCCATATTATTTTCTATAAAGTTACATTGGTTGATTTGGTAGAGATTGAAATGTTGGAATTTTGATGTCATATTGGGGATGGATTGGTTACATTCATGTTTTGCTTCAATTGATTGTAGAACAAGGGTAGTTAAATTCCAATATCCTAATGAACCCATTTTAGAATGGAAGGGGGGAAACTTAATCCCTAGAGGTCAAATTATTTGTACGTCTAAAAGCTTGTAAGATGATTTCTAAGGGATGTCTCTATCATATTGTGAGGGTCAACGACCTTGGGTCCGAGGCTCCTTCTTTAGAGTCGGTCCCTGTAGTGAAGGATCTTGCAGAAGTTTTCCGCGATGACTTACTCTGAATTCCTCCTGAATGAGAAATAGATTTTGGAATGCATTTGATGCCGGATACTAAACCCATATAAATTCCTTCTTTTCGAAGATTGATTTGAGGTGAGGGTATTACCAATTTAGAGTTAGAGGAGTTAACATTGCTAAAAAGGATTTCCAAACATGATATGGTCATTAGTAGTTCCTACTATGTCCTTTGGTCTAACTTATGCCCCGACGACTTTCATGGACCTTTTGAATAGGGTGTGCTAGAATTATCTTGATGCATTTGTAATTATCTTTATTGATGATATCTTGGTATATTACAAGAGTGAGAATGAACACATGGGTTATTTGAGGATGGTATTGCAAGTCCTCAAGGAGCACCAACTCTTTGCTTAATATAGTAAGTGCAAATTTTGACTACGATCGGTTGTTTTTATTGGTTACATTGTATCTAGTGGGGGTATTGAGGTTGATCCAAAAAAGATGGAGGTGCTTGAGAATTAAACTAGAACTCTAGCTAGGTATTATAGGAGATTAGTTGACAAATTTTCATCTATCGCTTCTCCATTAACTACTTAAACCCAAAAGAAAGTCAAGTTTGAATGGACGGAAGCTTGGGAGAAAGGCTTCCAAAATTTGAAAGATAAGCTTACCTCCGCTTCGGTGTTTCCCTTAACAGAGTGTACCGATAGGTTTGTTGTATATTGTGACGCTTCTCGAGTATGTTTGGGTTGTGTCCTCATGCAACATGGTAAGGTTATGGCACATTCCTCTAGGCAACTCAAGGTACATGAGAAGAACTATCCAACTCATGGTCTTGAACTAGCATCCTTAGAGTTATATTTTTAGATATATAGGCACTATTTAGATGGAGTACATATAGATGTATTCACCGATCAAATGATTCTCCATTATGTGTTCACCCAAAAATAATTAAACCTCCAATAAAGAAGGTGGATAAATATGAGTGTCCTTTTACCACCCTGGGAAAGCCAATCTAGTTGCGGATTCTTTGAGTCAAATGTCTATGGTTAGTGTAACCCATGTTTCCAATGTCAATAAAGAGTTCATAAAAGTTTTGCATAGATTCGTGAAATCTAAGAAACATCTTGATCCTCTATTGATGGAGTTGAAGGAATCAGTTCTGTAAGTCCAATGAGTCTTTCTCTCAAGGGGGATGGGGTACTTAGGTACCAAGGTTGATTGTGCATGCCGATGTGGCTAACTTAAGAAAACAAATTTCGGAAGAGGCTCATGGTTCCCGATATTCCATTCATCCAGGTGCCACAAAAATGTATCATGATCTAAAGAGATCTATTGGTGGAATGGTTTGAAGAGGGATATAGCGGAATTTGTGGCCAAATGTCGTAATTGTTAACAAGTCAAGGCCAAAAATCAAAGTTTGGGAGGGTTGAATCGAGATATAGCTATCCCCACTTGGAAGTGGGAAGATGTCGATATGGATTTTGTTGTTGGTTTGCCTCTTACTTGAAGGTAATGTGATTCGATTTGGGTTATTGCTGATAGGTTGACTAAATCAGCCCTTTTATTCCTGTCAAAGCTACTTATTTGGCAGAAGAATATGCCAGTTGTGTCTCAAGGAGATTGTGAGAATGCATGGAGTTCCTTTGTCTATCATTTTGGATAGAGGTACTTAGTTCACTTCTCACTTTTGGAAAGAATTCCAATGTGATCTTGGTACCAAGGTGAAACTTAGTACCGCATTCCATCCACAAACGGATGGTTTGGCGGAACGAACCATCTAATCCTTAGAGAATATGTTGAGGGCATGTGTCATTGACTTCAAGGGTAATTGGGATGACCATATACCATTGATAATTTCGCTACAATAATAGCTACCACTAAAGTATTGCTATAGCACCTTTTGAGGACTGAGGAGATGTAAATCTCCGATTGGGTAGTTTGAGGTAGGTGAGTTTGCTCTAATAGGTCCTGAAGCAATTTATGATGCTGTGGAGAAGGTCCGACTCATAAGGGTTAGATTGAAGATGGCCCAAAGTTGGCAAAAATCTTATGCCGACAATAGAAAGAGGGACCTTGAGTTTATGGTAGGTGGCTTGGTCTATTTAAAGATATCACCCATGAAAAGGGTGATGAGGTTTAGGAAAAAGGGAAACTTAGTCCCCAATATGTGGGGCCATATGAATTTTTAAAACACATGGGAAGTGTTTTCTATGAATTGAAATTACCTATTGAGTTTGCTCCGGTGCATCTAGTGTTCCAAGTATCAATGCTCAAAAAGTGTATAGGCGATCCAGTGTCTATCCTTCTTCTAGAAGGTTTAGAAGTTGATGCTAACCTTTCCTGTGAAGAGGCCCCAATTTAGATTTTAGACTGGCAATTCATGATGTTGATGAATAAGGAAGTAGCTTCTGTAAAGGTTCTTTGGAAGAATCATCTTGTGGAAAATTCTACTGGGGAGGCCGAGGCCGATATGATGTCCCGATATCCTAATCTTTTTCCTTCCTCTTCCAGTCAAGGTTGAGGTTAGGATTTAGGTGCTACTCAATGATTAAAGTGATTTTCTCTTTTTTTTTTATATTAGTACATGAATATTTTGGTGATATAAATTTTTGGCATATTTTTCCACAAACTTAACATGACCTTGGTAATGACCTGTGGGAACAGTACACATAGGTTCACCGTGATACACACCATTTGTTTGGAATTTAAGAACCACACTACATGAATTACACAATTTGCTCAATTTTTTTGTATGCCCCTCCTAGTTTTGGTTTATGAAGGGTCATAAGTGTATTTTAACTTTCATAATTTCCCTTAATTATTCAAGTTCTTGTAAAAATTCATGTTTCATATATGTCTTGAGTTATATTTTCTTCATACTTGATGACACTTGATTATATGGTTGGTATAGTTGAGTTACGTGATAATTCTTTTGTGAAACTGCTCAAGTGTGAAGTGATGGATTGATGTATTGGCTCCTTGTTGAATATGTTGAGCGATATGAGAAGTATAAGGAAATTCCTCCTTGCATAATGTGAAATGATGAAATGTGTGCACAATTTGTAGTGGATATAGTTTCTACTTCTTAATGATGCATTGTTGTGTTTGAAAATGTAGTTAATGTTTCCTCCTTTGGTTTTGAATCAGCATTATATATCATGTGTTGGTTGGGATTCTATCCTTGAGTCGTAGATTAAAAATAAAGGATGTTTAAAGTATCATTCAAGGAAAGATGTTCCTAAAGGAGGGATATTGTTATACATTGGAAATCCAATGACCTAGGCTAGAACCTCACCTACAGAAAAAGGACTAAAATGCTGTTTCCAGACGTAAACTAATGTAATTAACTTTATTTGGAAGAATTATTGCCTAAACGTCAAGGAACGACCATGACGTTTAGAAACTAGTGAAATTGTACTAGTAGGTGTCCTTAGGTCTTGTGAAGGTTTGAGAGTGTAATAAAATGGTTAAAAATTGTATAAATACTTTAAAAGGTAAAATAATATTTTTACGATCAAAACGTCCAGGTGCGACCCCCCAAGGACAACCCTAGGGGTCGTTGAGGAAGACCCAAACATTTGGCCAACTGGCTTCCCAAGGCAGGGAGCAATTGTGCATGGAGGGAGCATGTACGCATCGCGGAATAGATCCACCAAGGGCCAAAATATTTGCGTATGTTGTCGTGGAACCTTTCCTCCCAAAATTTATTTTCAGAAACTTGAGAGAACACCTACGCAATGCAGACTTGTTACGCGATGAAAATTCTGAAAATTAAAGTCAAGTTTTACTTGATTAAAAGGTCCAACTAAGTGAGGGGTGTTTTTTAATTTTAGGGGATGTGTATATATTTATTTTAAGTCAGTTTTAGCCCCTTACTTATCCAAAACAAATCCCCGAATTCAAAACCCAATTTCTCCCACTTCTGTCTAAATGCTCTTTCTACCCAAACCTCCATTGAAGAACATTGAAGCTTCAAGGAAAATATCATTTTTTCCAAGTTTTATACTCAATTTTGTGGCTAAGTCTTCGTTAAGGCATGAATTCTTTCACTCTTGGGATTCCTTTCCCCAAGAGGTCCCTTCAAAGATGTTTTTATAATGCCTCAAAATCAAGGGTTTTTCTATACATATGGGTCTCCTTTTAAAACCAAAATTATGGGTCAATAATGATGAATTATGATTACTTAGGGGTTTTCAGGTGTTTAATGATGGGTAATTGTTATTGTTCAGTTGAAATTACCTTGGATCCATGTTCTTCACCAATTTCATAAATCTTGGATCATGTTTGGTTAATTAGTTGAAGATAATGAATATATCAATTGTTACATTGGTGCTTATTGTGTTATTATTTCATGAATTTCCCTACGTCATGTTTATTTTGAGTTTTGACCTAATTTCTTAAGAACCCATGAATGTCCCACTTCTCCTAACCCTAACTCTTTAGTTATGTTGATTAATTATTAGAGGTGATGTAATTGAGTATGCTCTTGTGTAATTGTTTTTTGTATGACGATGATAATTTTTTAATGCGTAAACATATTGATTTGGGATGAAGTCTTGAATTGGTTTTTTGGAGGCCATTGGTAAGATATTCAAGGTCATGAACTTTTTAGTTAATATTGTTGGCTTATCTTTGGTAATATTTGTTAATTGAATTATGAATGGTGAAGTCATTAATTTATTATCATGCTATGAATATGATGGTTGTGAGATGATGATAGGTGTGCTACGACGAGGGGTTAAATGTAATTCCTATGTACATCTTATGACTATGTTATGAAGCTATATTGTCACCTAATGTTCGGTTATGATGAAAGGACTTTCTCATCCTAAACCTATGAGCTATGAAAATGTTATATGTGGGTGAAATTCCTAAGACGTATGCTATGAATTAAATTTCAGGAAGACTTAAAGATACTGCAAAAAGGGGAATTTAGCTTAACATCGAGAGAACTAGACAATGAGAGGTGTTCCTTCCCAAAGGAAGATCGGTTCACACGATGTTCTCATGAGGTGGAAACTACAATGCTAATTAGCATAAAGAGGGTTTCTAGTAGCTTCCTAGTTCCTTAACTATGTTCCCCCCGTAGGAAACCTTAGGTAGTAGATCCACATAGATGATATACGAATGTACATGCCCTACCTTGGCAAGTAGGACACCCTTCTTTCGGTGTGAGGGGATGACACCCGATCCCATGTTAGCTCACATGGCCTATGCAGGTTATGGAAAATTTTCTCAAAACTTAAAATGAATGAATGAAAGTAATAAGATTACACTAACTAGTAGTACTTAAGAGGTGTTACATAGTGTTGTTAGGGCATAAGACGTTACCTATACATTGTACAAGTGGACCTTAAAAGGAAATCTAGGGTGGGTTTTATAGATACATATGATATGGATGATGTTGGTTTCACTGGATATACATGACGTTTGTTTAAATTGTTATGCATGATATTTACTCCACTTGTAATAATGATGTATAAGGTAAATAACAATGCTTATGGTCTCTTTGCTAGTTTACCTGGTTTATGTGGGGTTATGTTGCTTCACATGCACAATGCACTTGTAGACTTGGATTGGGGTTGGGAGGAAAGTCGTGTGATGTATTGATGAATTGGAATCTAAACATGAATGTTGACTATGGATTTACTATGATGTTACTCTTGAACATGAATATGAATATGTTGTATTTTTGTTGAATGGACTTGTATATGCTCTTGGAATTTTCATAAAGGCTTTCAAAGTGAACGTGACATGTTTTTAGAAAAGTCTCCCTTTGTACATGGTTTCAAATGTTTTATTTGCATTTGTTTCCATACTTAGTACATGTGGTTTTACTAACCCACATCTCTTCTATTTCTACATAAATGTAGGTTCAGATCATTGAGGTGCGTCAAGGCCATTTTCTCTAAGAAGTTTTGGATTGTTCCTAAGTTGGTGAGACCTCAAGTCCGGGGACAAAAACTTTTGAATCTAGCTTTAATCATTTTGCTTATAATGAAAGACGTTGTTCTATTTTCTCCAATATCAAGGACTATGTTCTATTCAATTTTGTAAGACTTGTATTGATTTAAGGTCTAAGTCCCACTTTTCATAATCTTATGTTTTAGATGGTAATGTGATACAATTATAAATTCTATTTTGATTTATGAAGTGAAGTTGAACTTCAAAAGTTTTTAATTATTCCACTTTTAATTCTATCTATGATGCAATGATGTATGCTAAGGGCTTGTCTAAGGCCTAATATAGGATGAACACACCGGTTACAACTAGGGGGTTCTTGCAGGTCGTGACACATTCGAAAGCTAGTCCTTTGTGTGCTATTGTGTTCAGGTATGTTGTCTATGTGTTGGCGTGTTGTTTGGGGTACAAAATTAGTAGAGGTGCTCCTAGTGTGTATAAGGTCATGTTTCGGGCTTAGTAAGATTTCGTAAGGGCCACCGTAAGGGTCCTTGAGGAGGACCTTCATGTTAGACCCAATAATTGTCGATTGGGGTGAGCTACGACCATGATCTACAACCAGTAGGTCATTTAATTGGGCGTGAGTGGCCTCCGTGGTCCTTCTTTAGTCTAGCAATACTTCTATCCCATTGAAAAGCCTCGGACCAGGACCACACCCATGCAGGATGGGCCGTCATCCCACCTACGGTCCGTCTGTGGGGGTCGTGTGTAGGCTCCTGTAATTCTTTATTTCATCCAAGACAAGGGTTGTTTTGTAAATTCCACCCTTGGCTAAATAAATATAGGGAAGGTTATTTTACATAATTTAGGGTATTTTAAGTTAGTTAAAATATAGCAACCCCAAAAATTAGAATTCATTCTTCAAAACTCAAAACCCTTCCCACCTTAAATTTATCTCAAAACTCCATGGAAGCTTAAAGTCAATTTGGAGCTTGGATTAAATAATTCCATCATTTTCTTCTTTAATTTCGCGGGCTTCTCAGTACTAAGGTTGGGTTACTCTTTATCTAGGTATATATTTCTCTCTAGAGCCAATTCTCAAATAGTTTTCAAGGTTCCAAAAGATGATGAAAACTCCAATTCTTACTCAAAACTCATGGATTCTTGAATCAAATGGTTTTAAACAAATTTTTATGATTTTTTTATGCAATTGATTATTTCAAGTGAAAAATTCCATGAGTCCATGACCCCTCTAGTCCCTTAATTTTGACTTGTAAAGTGGGTTTGATAATTGTGTTTGTGTATGGATAGAATTGTATTTACATTTGTTTATAGAATCGGTCCTTTCTGTTATCTATATCTATATATTATGAATTGTGGATTTAAGGATGAGTTGGTGATCTTGGCCTTATGGGCATGGTGATGGGTAAGTTCTTTTGTTATGATTGGAAGCATTGGAATTTGATTACTGGTGAATTGTGATATTGGAGGATGGTGAGTTGATTCAATTGCTTAGTATAATAGGATTGATTTGTATGGTTTGATACACTTCTAATGGAGGTGCTTACTTCTTGTTCTTATAATAATTGTGATCTTGATGTCTTTATGATGTGAATTGAAGGTGGGGGCATGTGTTATATGGAAGATCGATATGATGTGAAATAGCTATATAATGTTAAGATTAAATTGTATAAAGTTATGTGATATTTTGAATGAATGCATGTTCCTCTAAATGTTGTTCTGTGATGATAATAGACTATGAAAAGTCTCAGTATGTTAATATGGTTTCTTGTTTAGGTAGAGCTAGTTGTCCCTACTTCATACATGAATGATAAATGATGTATTCTAGAGTATGTCTTGAACCAATAGGCCTAAGTATTGTGCCCCTTATTCATGAGTCTATAGGCCTTAGGGAATGTGCAAACCTTGAATATGAAAAGAAGGTTTATAATGAAGTGAATAAGATAGAACTAGCATGGTACCCATTCCATGAATGAGCTATCCTAATGAACCTTGACAGGTAGACCCTTGTGTATACTTTCTTGGAAATTGTATTTTGAGTTGGTAAGGCTTAGGGATGGTATCTTCTCTAATACTCTTATGTCAGTGAACTTACACTATGAGAACCAAGGCGAAGCACCGAGTTGATATGCTTAAGGTAGTAACTTTACTTGAGTATGAGACTAGAGTACATAGAAGCCTTTTGATATCCCTTAAACCATGTGCATGCATGGGATGTGTCCTAGTTCGACCTTTGGCAAGTAGAACACCTTCCATGGTGTGGGGTCTTATGACACCGGATTCCATACCTAGCTAGTTTGGTCTATGTCAATTAATGCCTATTCTCATCATGTGGGATGTAACTTTAGTTATTAGAGAGGTTCTACTACGTGTAGGTAGTGGAACGGGATGTTATCTATATATGACATGAGTAAGATTTGAAGGTACTAGAATGGGTTCCCTAGGTCTTCAAAGACCATTATGTGAAGTCTCCTAAATGAATGAATGTCTCTTTTAGTATCTCTAGTAATGAATGTTGGCTTGTTGGGTTGTGTTGGAGAGAAAACATCCTTACTTAGGGTAGTCTTGAGGATCATCTAGGTGTGTATGGAGGGGTTGTATGGTCAATCAGTTCATGTCTTAATTAGGTGGGTCTTAAGATAACTTTATGTAGAGAATCTAAATGGTTAGATGGGTTATTAACGAATATGGTCGTATCATATGAATTATGGGAGTATTATCTTGTATCTTTATAATTGACTTGTATGATGTGTTTTGTACCTGGTTTATGAGATTTTACCAAAATAGCATGAAAAACATATTTCAACTAACGTGTCCCTTTTTAAAACATGATTTATTTCATAGTCATCATACTCAATGATTAATTGTACTAATTCCATATTTTTGTCCATTTCTACAAATGTAGGTGTGGGCAAGTGAGGTGATCTCTAGAGGTGAAGCTTGGGATGTAGATTGTTGTCTCAAGACTCTTGGTATATCCTCATATGTTCGAGGACATAGCCTTTGTTTCTAGCTTTCTTTCATATAAGACTTTGTATTAGACACAAGTTTGATTTCAATGTAAAGGTCGTGTCCCTAGTTTGAGATTCTTAATGTTTGAGTCTATGTTGGATTATGTGAGCTAGATTTCCACTTGCTTATAAAGACTTCCTTTGAAAGTGTTGTTGGTTTCAAGCCTTATGTTGTCTTTAAAAAGGTTTTAGTTTATGCACTATTCTATGACAATGCGATGAATGAATTATAAGGTCATGTTTAAGACCTCCGAGAGGTCGAGTACGCCGTGTTACGACTAGGGCATGATCTCGGGTCGTAACAAAGGTGTGTGTTGTTCTTATATTGCATGCTTGTTGATGTTGGAGGAAAAACAGCTTGATTCGAGGTAAATTATTTGGGACAAAATTTACCTCCTATATAGTCTATCTTACTCACTATTATTTAGATATTTTCTAACAATTTCCATTACCCATTTGTTTGCATTAGCCTATAAACAAATCACATCCCAACAACCCATCTCATTTTAGTAATGTCGTATTATTTGCTAGTGTTTGTAGTTGATAATTCAAAACAAAATCCACCGTTTGACATTCTTGTCACCCCCTGATTTGAATAATGTTTTTATTTGATAACTTTTATTCCTATGATTGATTTTATCATATTTACACTTCTCAATTGAATCTTAAAAACATATTGCTCCTTGTCCGATTCGACCTCGATTCACTTAGTTAGGATATATACTGATGAACAACTATTGCCACGTACAATTAGATGAAGTTACTTTGAAACGTCATTAATCTGTACTGCCATTTTTGAATTATCATAGGATTATTTAGGTAGCTTAGACGGTTGATGTAGGCTTAATCAAAGATGATCCAAGCCCAACAACCCCTCAGAAGGGTATACATGTTGAATTACCACCTCTAAGTAATGTATTACTACTAATATTGAGCAGGCTAATGAAGTGCTTATCATTTCCACCAGTGCAAAGCCCATTGAATAAGATTCCCCTTCTAGTTCATTCATCCACCGTGTAAGCACACCACGTGCTTTTACCCCTTTTAAGTTTGTGTTGCTAGCCCTTGCTCGAGTACAAAAATTAGAGACTTAGATGGCTACTCTTACTATAACATATTTGGGCTTGTATGAAGAAATCTACTAAAGAGTCGAAAAATCAGATGGAAAAGGGGGTTGGTGGATGTAAAAATTTAGGTGGTGCATTAAAGGATCAATGCATTTGAGCTTAGGGTACTTGAAAGGACTCAACTTAAGCCTTTTGTTGATGTGTATGCCTTCCAATAATTAATATATTGTTTTATGTATTGAGTGCATTGTACCATATTTTTTTGGGGGTTGAAAGAATGGAATGTGACTATTAGGGTGAAGTCCTAAGAGCCCAACTCACATTCCTTGGGATTTTCTTAACTATGCTATTTCCCCAAGAAACCACATTTTATTTTTTTTTAACCGCCATGTTTAGGAGAGTACAAGTTTATAGGTAGACCAAAATAAAAGCATGATGACATTTGAACATGAAAATTGATACCCCTTAAAATTTTAATATTTTCTAGATCCTTGTGCTTGAGAGTTGAATATGTTGAATATATATATGACATGATATGAGCCATTATGACAACATGAATTAAGATGTAACTTGAACCAGATGCGTTAATGATTTGATAGTGAAACAAGTTGTCATGTGTGTCTGAGGCTGTTGTTTACTCATATAGTGTATACCTATCTAGAATTTGCACTGTTGGCCTTTCTTAGATGATTTAGACTGGAAACTGAGATATGATCATAGGTCATTATTGATAATGATTCCACTTAAGCCTTAAAAAAACAATAAAAACAAATAAATGCTCCCTTTCATACAAATGTTTGTGCCTAACGAATAACATTTCATTCAATATACCCAACTCACCTTCCCTTAAAATATGTGTGGTATTGTTCCCTTGTATCTCCTTGGACATTGTGCACCTTAAAAAGCCTATGTTGAGGGTGGCTACTTCAAAATTTTGCTTTAATTTATTCGTTGGTCCTCCTTAGGACATCATGCACCTCAACTCGTGAAAAATATACTTTTTGAGGGTTGATATTGTGAAGAAATTCTTTTTCATAGTCTGTTAATTTTCTTCTTGTTGCATCTCGTCGATATGATAGGTTGATTTACCTTATTAGTCATATGCCCTAAAGGTTTACTGTCTATGAAAACGACAATGATAGGGTATGAAAATAGTTGTGTGTAGAGAAGAAAAAAGTTGCAAAAATGTAAAGAATGGTGTGACTGAACAAAAAGAAACAAAAAAAGTTCAAATGCTTAAGTAAAGAGATGAAACAAAAAAAAATCATTAAAGTCACGCCCGCGCTGAAATGAATCATAAGGAGAAGATTAGAAAACAAGACAATGTAATGTCAAGAAGGACAGTGAAGTCTCTTAATATCCAAATATACTACACCTAACCTTGATACTAAGCTAAAAGCTAAGTAAATCTTGTGGTCATCCTAAGCAACCAATTTAGAAAGTCAAAGTGTGGACAAGAAGGTCAAGACTATGGTATTGAGCACAAACTGTATTTTAATTCACTTTTGAGTGTGAGTGTATAATAGGTCCCTCACAAAAATATCAGATTCTGTGTGAAAAGGGGATTTGTTTATGGTAAGGGCACAAGTCACATTGTTAAAGAATATGTATCTTGGTTATAGTGGTCTGTGTATGTAAAGATGTCTATTGTTATGTCTATGTATGTCACGACGGGGGAGCAGCCCCTAGAAGTAACCGCCGCCGTCGTCCTCGAATATGACTAAGACTAGCCTCTTAGCATTCATCATTACACATCATAGGTCAAAAATGCAGAAGAATTTCAAACTTTATACATATTGAGGTATACATAGCCCTCTTTCTTACTTTAGATATACGTATGGAGTTTACTTAGACTCCTCACATATGAAACGTACATAGGCTTCTCGTTTAGTTAACATAATCAATATATAATGATTTAATCTAATAATATCGTCTCACATTAAACCATCTAAACGAAGTACAATATTTGGGCATAGCCCTTACACAAGTAGACATTGCCACTTAGGGATTACGAAAATTGTCTTTAGGAATAAGAAAGCAATGAATGCCTTTTATACTATATCATACTAGGGTAGTTCAAAGTCACCATCCTTGAACTTGGAGGACTCACCACTACTTGGAGGAAGAAGTCCAAGTATCCTTGCAAAATGGCCTAGAAGCTCTTCAATGGCCGTAACCTAAAATGTTGGGGAAAAAGTGAAGAAATATGAGTTAGTACAAAACACATGTACTAAGTATGGTTCCTATGCATAAAATTACCAATGCATGAGCAAAGGCACAATTTAGTCAAAACCATGCTTTATGTTCAACAACTCAACATGCACATACATAGAACATTATAGCCAACCCAACACGAAATTAACCCAACATATAGGCAACCTAGAGCAATACTTATGCAATGCCAAGATAAAACCCCATAATACTATCAAAATCTAAGAATAACATTAAGTCACTTATTACATACATATAACATAATCTTGTAACTTAAAACAGCATGCTTGATTTATAAGTTCATACATAACTTGACATACATAACATGCCATCAACTTACTCATACAAGGACACTACTAAGACCATCCCTTAGGATACCACATGTGCAATCACTAAGAGAAGTCCAATACCCTCCCTCACCAATGTTGTAATCTTTAAGACAAGCCCTAATAATAATTCACATACTTGACTTATTCATTCACCGTATTACATTAGGGAAGATAGTGCAATAACCGACTTGAGACCATGTGAACTACATGTAATCCGGCGTTCTTCCCCCACACTGAACAAGAGGGTTAACACTTGCCTAAGGTGTAACCAATCTTACATAGATATCTAGGTGGAACCACTAAGATATAGTCCTATGTGGGCACATAGTTAAGGGTCAAGGAGATTGTTACTTGAAACCTTGACTTACGAACGTGGAGGTTTCCATATCATTAGACAACACATATCATGGGACTCCAGACTTGCTAAACGTGAAGAAACCCATGTGGGAGGCTGGACTTGCTAAACACGAGACCTCCATCTCATGTACATGCACTTTCGGTGCTAAGCATTTATTCCCTTTAGTAATTATCATATTCATTATACAAGATCACATTAGTCTCTTCTACACACCTATGTAAACATCGTATCATAATAGCTCATAGGTATTCGTAAGTGAGAACTACCCTTCCACTTTAGAAACCACATACAAGTGAATAAAACTTTCATTCAACACTTTGTTGTAATAATGAGAAGCTACTTTCAATCATATAATGATAATACCATGACATACTTGCATACTTCATGAAAAATTCAATGGTTTAGGGTTAAGAATATGGAATACTCTCTATCAACACCACAACCACACATTAGACATAGAAGCATCACAATCTAAGTAACTCATACTTCATAATTAAATTCAAGAAGAATCAAACTTCATATCTTCTTGCCCTTCAATTGCCTCCATACTTAATACATAGACAATGCATAATTAAAGTAAATTAAATAAGGAATTACATAAAAAACATAAATGTAGTCAATTAACACATTCATCCTCTTCCAATTCACCTTATCAATTCATGTTTTCACGAAATTGCGCGAAGACATGGGTACATGGGAATATTGAGTGAATAACAAGAATTAACCAATAATATATACTTAAACAACATTAATTGACCATAATTAATTACAAATGATTCCTGAGTTTGTGTTTCAAAGAAGACCCATGAGTAGAGAAAAAGCCTAGTTTGGGGAAGTTTGATACTCTCTTTGAAAGGACATCTTGGGGAAAGGAAATCCAAGAGTAAGAGAAACTATACCTTAATCAAGACTTTAGCCTCTAATTTGAGTAGATAAACTTGGGAATTTCGACTTCTTATTCAAGCTTCAAAGCTTCTTCAATGGAGGTTGAATAGAGAGAAACTAGAGGCAGGTGAGGGTTTTTCGGTTTTGATTTGGGGATTTGATTTGAGTGGAAAATTTTGGTGAAAATATGATTAAAACCAATATATAAAACTCCCCTAAAATACCCAAAATACCCCTCGCTTAAGTTGACATTTTAATGAAGTCAAACTTGGATTCAAAATTTTAGATTTTCATCTGGAAACAAGTCCGCATCACGGAGATGTCCCCGCATGATTTTCAAATTTAATTTTTGAAACAAAAGAGTCTGCGACGTGACCGCGACACAGAATAAGATTTTTGGTCCATGTGGGACCTAGTTTGCAACGCGAAGGCACTTCACCATAGTGCATTTCCGAGCTGCCTTAGGCAGCTTGTTTGGCCAAGTTTGGGGTCCCTTCGTGGACCCTTAGGGCGATCCTTGGGGGGTCAGACCTGGACGATCACCCTATACACATGATATTACCTATTTAAAGTGATTTTGAAAGTTTTAGACTTCATAAAACACCTCCAAATATTCACGAAACCTAAGGAAGTTTTACTAGTTCAATTTCACTAGCTTTCGGAAGTCTTGGATGTTTATTGACGTTTTGAATGTAAAAATTCCTAACTAGTTTAGTACATTAAGTTTCACTTAGAAACAGTGCTTTAACGTTTACTTCATTATGTGAGGCTCTAGACCAAGTCATGAACTTTCAGAGTGTTACAATGTCATGTTCTGATCCAAATGAGTTAGCTTTTTGAGTCTGAATAAAAGAATTGCATTATGTTGAAGATATATAACAATGATGATTGTTAGAAAATGCCACGTGATTGATTGAGTGTGTGTTTCTTATGCATGTCGTATAGAGTTTGTTGTGTCACTTGAAGACAAGCAACAATATAACTCGAGGGTGTTGATGTATTGTGAGTTTATGATATTTTTGATATGTATAGCTTGGAGTCCTGCATGATTCTTAGGACTTTTGTTATTAATGTGATGTTATTTTTATCTAATTTTCCAGGAAATAAGTTTCGTAGCAATGGTGTTAAAAGTGTTTGAAAGAAATGTAAGTGGGAAACAAAGAAGCCCCCTACGAGCTATCACTTATTTGACGAGTCGTGGATTAAAGGCATGGATGAAGGTTCTAGGAAAATGGATTAACATCATTTATTTGATTATCCATAGGTGCAAGGCTTGGATGAAGATTCGAGGAAAATGGACTAAGTGTGGAACCACAGAGGCTACTAATGAGCCGTAAGTAGGATGACAGAGCGTTGATGATGAGTCGTCAATGAATTCAAAGAAGATGAGTTCCAGTACATGAAACAAGAGTGAGCATGATAGACTGTACTTAGACCTACGAGCAATATATCGTTACCGTCATTGGCATCTGCAAAATGTTTGGCCAACTTCTAAGAAACACTTGCACCCACGTGCTATTTTTT
Organism: Solanum arcanum; assembly: GCA_027789145.1. Classification (NCBI taxonomy): domain Eukaryota; kingdom Viridiplantae; phylum Streptophyta; class Magnoliopsida; order Solanales; family Solanaceae; genus Solanum; species Solanum arcanum. The sequence goes on from CM050933.1 coordinate 63,016,352, forward strand.
GTATGACGAGCCGTAGGTGGCTATCCATTAATGAAATTGCCAAAACTAAACTCCGTCTATCTTTTTTTTTCCTACCTCGTTTAGGATTTATCTTCAATAGATATTATTTTTAATTTTTTTGTTTGGGTTTTTGAATTTTTCTGATACTTTGTTTTAGCTTTGGGAGTATTTTTGCAAACATTTTCTATTTAATTCTTAAAGTTTGGTTTATGCAATTTGCGTTTGTTCTTTTATTCAAGAGTTCGGATTTCATCTATTCTAATTTTAAGTTCATGATTTATATTATTAACCCTTATGAATAGTGAAAATTCAATAGCTAAATGCACAACAAGGGTTGTGGGAACCATGAGTGGTTAACAATGTAAGACAAATAATTAAGTATTTTTGAAATAGTGTTTATGCATGAATTTTTAATCATTTAGTTTTCAATTATATTTTAATGGTTGATACACTCAAATTACGCATCCCTAATGAAGTATAAGCGATCCTTGTCAAATAAAGAACCCAACTTGTAGGTTGGGGTCGATCCATGAGGAATATGGTTTAGAGTTAAACTTAACTCACTATTATATTCGTTTAGTCAAGTTATGACCGAGACAAGTAAGTAGAGGGAGGGTGGGTGGGTGGATTGTGAAACAAATAACTTATTGTTGTGTAAGTAAAAAATGAGCAAGATTCGAGCTTTTTTGTTATCAATGAGAGAGAGAAACTAGGGTATATGTGTTCCCCATATACTCTTAACACGGTAATCCTAATAATAGTAACCCTTTCCTAGTGTTTTACATGCAAAGTTGGTAGATATGTATCCCTAAGTGATTGGTCCTCCATCAATAAAATTAGAAAAAATCAATATCATAAGGAATTTCACACCGCACCTTGGTCTGGCTACATGTGATAATGTGCTAACCCTTACCTTTACCTCATATTAGACATCACATCAATGTATGACTTAGTTTTAACACTCGTACAAAATGAGATTAGACTATTAGATAGTATCACCAGTAAATCTCCGTAGATAATTCTATTCTTCTTAACTACCTCCTTGGTGCAGTAAGTAGCAACCAGATGAGTTCTAACATTTTTCCCTGTTAAAGAGACTTCTAAGCGAATAAATTACCAATGCATGCACCAACATTATTCAAGAATTACTTAGTTATTATTTATACCTTGTTAATATCTCATAGTTCCCACATCCCGTGTTATGGATTTAGTGATTCATGACTAAAAGGACACAATTCACGTTTTTGTAATGAGAATTCATGAACTTACATTTAAAGTTGAAGAAACCATAATCTTCGATTGAATTTCAAAGAAAAAACTTATACACAGAAATTTGGAAATCAAATTGCCAAAGTTTGCAAGTTAACTCCGAAGAAAATATCAAGAACTAAAAGTTAACAATAATGTATAACCCCTAAAAATGATTTACATACGGTATTTATAGAAAACATGTCCTAAATAGAAAGGAAAGAAATAAAATTTTTGGACGCGACTTTGATCGACGACTCGGCCTACGGACCACGGGTCGACGTACAACCCGTAGGTCCCCTCCGTTGGTCAACACTTAAAACTTTTGTGCATAAGGTGGAACCTTCAACTCCTAATTAATTTTTGACAGACGTGAAGGACGGACTGTAGGTTGGGTCGTCTGCCATGACTTTACACTTACGATATTCATGAGGTGTTGGAACTTCAACTCTCTACGCACCTTCAACAAACATGAAATGCAGCCCGTAGGTTGACCTATGGTTCATAGGCTTCTTCATGGTTCTACACTAGGTTATGCTTCCCCAATGCTTCCATTGATGCCCACCATCGATGGACCACTATAAGACCTATAAACTGTAGGTCCCTTTGTGGGTGGCTACCACTTTTGGATTTTTAGTTGTCATCTCACTTAATCGCGTTTAAGCCTATTCCTACATACATGACATAATAACATTATTTCCAATACAAAATGTCCCTGTACAAACACAACTATTAAGTGAAATGTATAAAAAATACTGTAAAATCGTGGTACATCAACACTCTCAACTTAAACATGTTGTTTGTCCTTAAGCTACATAGTAAAACTCTAACCGATACTTGTGTAGAAAGAAGATATACAATCTCAACAATAACATGGCTATTTCAACCCATTCCATCTTCTTAGTGCAAATCCCTTTTTATTTGACTCAACAAGCTAGCTCATGTAAATCCAGATATGAAATAGATTTACCAATAGACAACACAATATACCCTTTGTACCAATCATTAAGGTACAAACTTTCCAACAATGTAACTAGTTCCCTCAGTTCGAACGAAATCCTTTTCACATAGAAGAGATGAATTTTGAGTTTTAGGATTCATTCAGCACGCATGCTCAAAAGTGATTTCTACTACATTTGGTGCTCAATACCAGTCTTGCCCTGATTTTCATTGCTTAGACGCTCCAAATTAGTTCCTAGGATCACTATAAGACTTGCTTAGCTTGTAACATAGGCTCAGGGCCGGGTGTGGTACATTGGGGTAATTTTTAGAGACTTCCTGCCCTCCTTGACATTACATTGACTTTTTACCTCTTTTCTCAACTTATTTTGTATATCCTTTCATTTTAATTTCTTTCCCTTGACTCTTTTCAACATGGATGTGACTTTCGACTTTGTTGCTCTTATTTTTCAGTTTCTTCTTTTTGTTTTACTTTATTTATTAAATTCTTTTAGCATTTTTATTTACCATGTTTTTTCTTTTTTTGCACAATGTCACATCCTCTTCTATCTGTTCTTTTTCTGTTTTTCAACACAAAACTCTTTTCATACACTTTTTCTTTTGGATTCCTCTTTCATATGCACCCCAACTTATGAATTTTTCATTAGTCGAGGTGCAAAATATCCAATGTTCGACTTGGGACAAAATTATGGTAAATTATTGAATCATCTACCCTCAACTTAGGCTTTTGACCTAAGTCAAGGTGAACATGTCCAAGGAGGGACCATGACCAAGACATATTTTAGGGAAGGTGAGTTAGGTGTATAAAACGAAATGGTCTATAAGTCTCAAACATTTTTTATCAAAGGGAACATTGATTTCATTTAGTTGGATCTTTTTAGACTTAAGTGGACTAATTTGAACAAGGGCCTATGATCACTTCCAAATTTCTAGCCTATATTATTTTAGCTGGACCAATGAGGCAAGTTCTAAATTGGTAAAAACTATTTGAACATTCAACTTTTCTGAGACACTCTTGGCACATTTTTTCATTACCAAATTATTAGATTACCCAGTTCAAGTTTTAGCTTAAGTAATGAGGTCAAATTGGTTCCTTATCATGTCACATTCATACCCAACACATTCAACTATTTAAGACTATCAATTAAGCACATTTCAACATTTCGGACAAGGATCATTTGTTTTCATGCTTTTTATATGCCATTATGATTTCATATTATTACTTACTCCTACACATACATTCCTAAACATTTAGGTTCAAGAAAAACTAAAATAGTCTATTGAGGGAAAATAACATAGGCAAGACAACCCAAAGAGAGGATTATGAATTGGGTTTAATAAGACTCCACCCTATCACTCACAATATGGTAACCCAACCCCAACAAAATAAAGTGTGATTGTCCCCAATGCCAAAAATAAAAATTTAAAGGATCGGGTGAAGCAAACATGTGGTGCATATGCGCTGAAGACCACTCAAGCAGCAGGTGCTTCAATTTCCCCAAGCATAATGGATATTCACATGGAAATCCATCAATAGTGCTCCCATATACCATCTCAACACACTATGTAGTTCTATCATAAACTCTCACCGCACCATTAGTAGTGATCACCCTACTAAATTCTCCAACACTTATCTTCGTATCATGATGTTATCTCATCTCCTCGTCAACTATGGATGCCTTCCCGAAGACCTTAGTATACCAGCACTCCCTCTTGCTCTCTCTCCCAACCTTATTGTCGTCAAACCAAAGCGGGGGCACTTTCTAGTAGTATGAGAAGAATCTGGTTGCAGCATACCATCTCCGAATAGGGAACTCAACACCGTATCATCAATCGGTGCAGTAGGGTAAGACTCTGGCTCATTATATATGGAGAGATAAGTATAGTAATATAAGCATGTAGGATCTTTATCTCCTTCTAGAGATAGGTCACAACAATAGACAAAGAAGACCACTCTAGGACTCTCAACTCAAAAGCATCCAAGCACTAATAAACGACATGGACCTTTTATTCCATCATATGCTCCATCTACTACTCATAGGCTTGGAATCTAGTTTAGCACACTCCATCCATGGACTTACATGTTGAAGTAAAGTGCCCATCTATTTTTTTATCCTCTATACTCGAGCTAACAAGATCATGATGGAACCAGAAGAATATAAAGCTCTAGACGAACTAGGGTCCTAATCAAAAGACGGAGATGGAGGAGCCTGTGTGTTTGTTGTAGTGGGTGGAGGGGCAGTGTCTTCATCCTGCATTAGCTCCACATCCTTTACAAGATCATTTCCTAATGGTGGCACCTCAACCTGTGGATTCTTACGAGGTGCGACTGCATTGGCTTCATCCCAAATATGTCCAGAGTCTTGGTTGCGTGAAACAGCTAGTTACACTCACATACTAGTACACTAGAATACCTACAAAGTTGGAAGATAAGGTAGAGGAAGGCAAAGTGGTAGTTCACTTGAAGGCCCTATCGTGGATCTCATCGATCAATATGCAAACCAAAATCAACCTCATATACTGCCACAATGGCTGCAATTATCATCGCTCGATCCAACGCGACCACATTGTCCGCCTAAGTTGGAGACAACCTATTACATACCAGTAGTTAGAAGAATTTTGCAGAAATACGGTTACCTTCTGGATACCCATACTAGGAATACTAACCCAGTCTTCTCGGTCTCCATATATGGCACGATGTCGTGCTATCCACCTAATAAATAACTCTCTGTGGTCGACATTATTCTAAAATTCTCGATTCTAGAGTATTCCCATGAGATAGTCTAGATGTTGTATTGAAAATAAAAGTATGATCCAAGATATAGATAAGTCTTCTAAGGGTGGTATCGGAGATGTCAATATAGAAACACCAAATTGGTGTAGGCTCAAGTGGAGGCTGACATGTGGACTTGTCCCTTTTTGAGATCGACCCTTCAATAGTGGAAGCATTGGAAGAATAGAACTCCCTAACTTTCTCCTCACTATACTTGCCTAGGGGATGGGTCATCCACTCGTACCTGTGTCTATGATAAAGTCCCTCAATGACTAGAGGAGTGTGAAGATTATGTGTGAGACCCCAACGCTCCTCGGTGACTAGCCAATCAATCTTCTCTTTCTTATTTAGCATGCAGGAATATTTATATATCTTATACTGGACCTTCACACACCATCGAATTGGTTCCTCAGGAACTGATGTAGGAGCAATATTTGAGGGCACTAGAATTTCAATTGTACTATAAGCCTTAGAAGTTGATGCAGTGAAGCCATTAGAATTGGAGACGGATACAGATTCATGGCCAACTAGTATCGGTGTGTCCCTCTCATTTGAATAGGGAAGTTACCACGTTTAGAATCACTAGCTGAGATCAGTTCCTCATAGTGCAAGTATCAGTAGGGGAAGTATGGGTGTTTGGAGGAACATATTTAGTGTCCTAATCAATCAGCCACAAGGAAGGTGCCACAAATTTTGAATTTCTTTTCGAGGCATAAGTTAAATCTTTCTTGGTGGCCATAGTACATGTTGAAAATTTGTTAGTACCAAAATAAACTAATAAAACAGTTGGAAGAATTTTAGAAGAAGAAACAAATGAAAATGAAAAAGAAAAAAAATGCTGGGCAGTTGCTGAATTGCTGACCCACGATTGGTACCTATGGTCTGTGGTTGGACCTTCGGTCTGTGGTTGGATCTACAGTCTATGGTTAGACCTACGGTCTGTAGGTTCCTTTCGTAGTTAAGAGTATAAAAAAATTGGGTCTCTGATGTGGAACCATATATGTGCAGAATAGTCTGTCGATGGAACGGCAGACCCTAGTCCACACCATGGTTCATAACTTCACAAAATATAAGTGTGCTTCTAACCACGGACCTGACCTACGGTCCATAGAATGAACTACTATCCGTTGACATGGGCTCGTGGGTCAAATTTGTGCCATATTTTAGATGAATTTCTTGTGTGTTGTTTCTTTCAGCATATACATGTATATTAGGCCAACACATGTATTTCAAATAGTGATTACGTAGTTAATCATCCTTAGGGTTCCATTTACACAAGAATTTGCATATTATTATAACAAAACGTATGAACCCTAAGTCAAAACTTGCAATTCAACCTATTACTTGATATATTTTTGTTAAAATGAACAACACATTTGTATTCTATCATCCCAAGGGTGTTTCGAACTATAATTTAACATGCAATATAATAGAAAAACAGCCCAAGGTGAAGATCCACTACTGCGACTTCATTATTTGAACAATTGACAACGAAATTCAGATATAGGGTGTCATTTTACCTTACAATTAACCAAACTGGGTGAGTGTGTGATTGTTAAACTCCTTAGACCTTTTGCTGGCCCGTAGACATAAAACCTGGACCAAGAAATATCTGTGAGGGGAAAATGGGATGATTTTTAGAGAAAAGACGAGAATTATGGGAGAGGAGAGTAATATGGGGAATTAATATAGGAGTATTGGTATTTGGAGGGGTAGAAATTGTCAGAAGAGAATTTGAGTAGTGGGGGATGAATTTAAATATAATGGTTTTGATTAAAAGGAGGTTCGGGTCAGGTGTCCAGAAAAACCCTAGGTTGGACCCACGATATCTTATCGATGGTTCATAGGTCACTCTGACAGTATTATTTTATAGAAAACTTACCTGAGGTGTACAAGAGCCTTTTGTATGTGGATGGAACCATATACCATTGATGAGATTCATAGATCTCTATACAACCATTTTTTTTTGCAGATTGAACTTTTCATCCTTACACATGTAGCAACCAATAGGACTTCCTTTTTACATTTTATGAACAAATTTTAGGCAACAAAAACTATTTTTTATATCTAGAATACACCAATACAAAAATAACAAACCTATGTACAGAGTTACAAAAATTAAAATAAAAGAAGAAAACTCCTAATACGACAAAAGTTGGCTAGATTGTACATCTTGGGTTCCCAGCAAAGCAATGCTTTATTTAGCGTCATGGCATAATGTAGGCCCATTAATTACTCATATTTCATCAAGGTAATATGCTTCAATCAGTTCTTGCACACTCTGAAACCACCCCATGTAGACTCTGATCCTATGCCCGTTGACCTTGAACCTTGTTCTCTCTTTTATTCTCGAGCTCAACCACTCCATTAAGAAATACTTGTGCAACTTTGAATGGCCAGGTCCAATTGGAATTGATCTTTCCTGGAAATAAGCACAAACTTGAGTTTAATAGAAGCATCATATCACCTACATGAATTTCAAATTTTTTAATCTTTTAATCATGATACTTATTCATCTTCTCATTATACAGGGCAGAACTTTCATAAGCTTTTACGTGAAACTCATCAAGTTCATTCATGTTATTCACTCTTTGACTCGATACGGTGCCCCATTCCATATTTAACTTATTTAGCACCCATATAGCCTTATGCTCTAGCTCTATGGCAAATGACAGCTTCCCATATACAAGTTGGTAGGGAGATATACCTATGGGAGTCTTGAATGCAGTGAAATAGGCCAATAGAGTATCATCAAGGCTTCTTGACCAATCAGTTTTATTTGGATTCACAGTCTGTGCAAGGATTTGATTTATCACTCTGTTTGACAGTTGAACTTGCCCACTAGAGTGCGGATTGTGAGAAGTAGCTACATTTTGAAAGACTCCATACTTTTCTAGAAACACCTTGAAAAACTTATTACAAAAGTGGGAACCTCCATCGATGATAATATCCTTAGGTGTACCAAAAGTATTGAAGATACGTTTTTTAAGGAATGCGGTGACACTTTTACCTTCATTGTTTGAAAGCGCAATTGCTTCAACCCACTTAGACACATAATAAACCACAACAAGAATATAATTCATCCCATGTTAAATTACAAATGGATCCATAAAGTTAAGGCCCCAGACATGGAACAACTTAATCAACAATATTGGATTTACAGGCAGCTCTTGCCTTTTTGAAATTCCTCCTTCTCTTTGATAACGATCATATGACATGGAAAAATCATGAACATCTTGGTGGATGGTAGGTCAGTAATACCCACACTGCCACATTTTATGCGCTGTTCGAATATAACTATGACGTCCACTAGCAGGCGAAGAATAACATGCCTCTTGTATACTCATCATCTCAACCTCAAGCACACAACGACGAATATTCCCATCAGCACAAATGCACAGTAAATAAGGATCATCCCAAAAGAACTTCTTCACATGATGCACAAAATTTTTCCTTTGGTGAAAAGACGAATCTAATGGAATTAGATCACTTTCCAAGTAGTTAGCAAAGTCTATGCAATACCAGTATGACTGGAAAATCATCATTAAATTTCAGTCCCGTATCCTAGACTTGAGCATAACTTCCCTTTCTAATCGGGACAAATGATTGACAATTTGATATTTTATCCCCTTTATATCTTTCACCTAAAAATATGACTCTTGCAGAAACAACAACCACCTAATCAACCTCGCTTTGGCATCTTTTTGAGCCATCAGATACAACAATTCAGAATGGTCACTATGCACTAGGACCTTAGTACCAAGCAAGTAGGGTTAGAATTTCTCAAATGGAAAAACCACAACAAGGAGTTCTTGTTCAGTCGCTGTATAATTCTTTTGAGCCACATTAACAACTTTGTTTTCATAGTAAATAGGATGAAGAATCTCCTCTTGTCTTAGTCCCAATACCACACCAAGCGCCACTCCAGTCGCATCGCGCATCACTTTAAATGGTTGCCTCCATTCTAGTGAAATAATTATAGATGCAAAAACTAGATTTACTTTCAACTCTCCAAAGCTCTCAGACAAGAATCGTCAAAATCAAACTTGCACTCCTTTTCAAGTAATTAGCACGATGGGTGTCCAATTTTGGAGAATGCTTGACAAACATCCCATAAAAACCTGCATGCCAAAGAAAACCTCTAACACCTTTACCAGAGATAGGTGGTTGAAGTTTTTCTATTACCTTGACTTTATCTTAGGCAACCTCTATACCTTTGTCATAAATCTGATGACCTAGAACAATCTCGTCTTTCCCATGAAGTGGCATTTTTCCCAATTTAGCACAACATTACACTCCTCATACTGTTTCACTACCTCAGCCAAATGCATCATACAACCATCAATGAGTCATGTACCACAGAGAAATCTTCCATAAATACCTCAATATTGTCATCCACCATATCTGAAAGTGTCAACATCATGCAACAATGGACGGTCAATGGAGCATTGAGGAATCCAAATGGCATCCGTTTGAAGGGGAATGTCCCATAAGGGCAAGTGAACATGGTGTTCTCTTGGTCTTTCGGAGTAATCGAGATCTGATTGAAGGCGGAGTAACCATAAGAAAAACAATACTAACCCATACTAGCAAGGCATTCCAACATCTAATACATCAATTGCAAATGGAAGTGGTCCTTTTTCTTTTCAAGCATTTAATTTTCAATAGTCCATCTATACTCTTCATCTAGTCACTGGACGCATCAGAACAAGATCAACTTTTTATTAGGAACCACAATAATCACACCTTTCTTAGGAACACACTGAATAGGACAAACCCAACTACTATCTGTAATGGGATATATGAATCGAGCATCCAACCATTTGATGATTTAATTTCACTACCTATTGCATAGGTAGGTTTAGTCATCTTGGTGCTCGATACTAGTTTTATGGTCCGATATGAGTTAGTTTTGATGGAACCAATGCTAAGAGAAATGCATATAATGTCCGCATAATTCCATCCAATCGGCCTATTGAACCTCTTCAACAAAAATCAATGCCTCAACTTGCACCACGCTCAAATCAGCCGCAATGATGGTCGATAAAGTACCATCTCTCCCCAAGATTATATACCTCAAATATGATTGTAGAGACCCGATCTACAATTTTGGAGCCTCTTCAACATACAGTTTTATGGGTGGAAAGTCATGATTCTTCATAACTAACTTTAATTTCTTCGGTTTGGAATGTAATTCGAACGTATCAAGTGTGGCAACTAATTCATCATTGTATGCAATACCTTTACCCTAAAAATTAATCACTTTTTCTACAAGTGCACCAACGCCCAACCTCACTTTAATAAGCACATCATAACATCGCTCCACAATATGATTCAACACTAATACTAACTTGAGATCTCTTTCCTGCTTCATGGACGTACATATATAGGATAAGTTATCTCTTCACAATTCAATTGGAACTTCATCTACCCTCTCTCCATATATACCAAGATGCGCCCAATAGAAAGGAATGGTCTCTCTTAGATGATGGGAATCTCAAAATCAACCTCACTATACTTTCACAAGTACATCTATTTGAACACGAATGAGCCTCTTCACAGTTCTATCGGCCATGAGTAATCGTATTGCGGTTAGTTTTTTAGACCCTAAACCCATCCTCTTGTAACTAGATAATGTCATCAGATTATTACTAGCACCCAAATCACACCACCAGGATCCTCTTTCTTCTGCCCAAGTGAACAAGTAGAAATAACACTGTAATGTTGCAACCTATCATCATCTTAAAACTCACAACCTTATTCTTAGTCACCAAATATTTTATAAATTTTTCATATCCAGGCATTTGATCCAAAGCCTTTATCAACAGAACATTGATGTAAAACTGTTTCAACATAGTAATAAACCAGTAGTATTTTCCTTCTTCATTCTTCTTTACCAAAGTCTGTGCAAATGGATGTGAAGGTCTAGGAATGGGAAAAACTTTTTGGGTTATCTCCACTTCGTTCTCTGTAGAATTCTTGGACTCTCCTGTAACCTAAATATCATCATCATTTTTTAGTAGTGTCCATCATTTTTTGGAGTCCACATAGTGTTGCTAGGAAGTGGACAAATGATTCATCTGCTACTCAAGTCGCTTGATTGACACTGCACGGGCATAAATTTTTTGACCTATTAGAGACAAGTTGTTTCATATCTCCTTCACATTCTCATCAGTCGTAGCAAAACTCTTCAATCGTATTATCATATCCTCAATATGTGACATACTACCCCTAGCTTCCCTATAGCTATATTCCTGAATCGCACGAGAAACATAAGGCCAACCCTCTCTTTTTTGTTGGCATAGTTGTTCTGGTTGTAATTATTGTACTCATTGTAGTTCCCATCCCAGACACAGTTACCCTATGGATTGTAGTTTCCATAGTTATGTCCAGATCCTTCACACCATACATGACACGGTGTACAAGATTTCAAAAAGTCTCATACAAGCCCTATAACATTCATAACATTCGATATAAGGAAAATGGTATAGAGTTAAAATTTTTTACTCTAAGTCCATACAATCAAAAGCTTCATTAAAAATATAACAGAAGTCTACTAATCTCACATGAACATCTAAACAATATCTTAGAAACTCAAGTAGGCCCATGACCCTTTACAATCGGAAGTCTAACAAATGTCTTTTATATAAAAGAAAAGAAATATCAAGTACTTGCTTGGAACCCATTAGGACAGAACAAGTCTTGGAAGAATCTCAATCCAAGCCCTTTGAACTAGAGAAAAGCAACTCAAATTCTGGAATCTACACTTGTAGTAAAAATAGAGAAATATGGGTGTAACGACTCAGAAATCGGTATTTAAACTAGAGACTCATCGTGTGGGTTAGTGTAAAATTTTGATGTTTATGCTGTTTTAGAACTTAAGTGAGTAATAAAGAGGCGTAAGGTGCAAGAAAGGGCCTATGCTAGAAACATAGAGTGGAAGAAACCTTGTTCCTTGATAGACCTTTTGGTGATGGGACTACTTGATCACAAAAGTGACTTGGCGATGCGCCAAAGTGCACTTGGGGTCATATATCGGGTTTTCCCTTTGACCTAGGTTCTGGAACAAAAGGCAAGCTAAGTCCTAGCTCGCCAACCAGGTTGGTGAATCGCTGATTTCCTCCTCCATTGCCTAGTGAGCTGCCCATTTTTGGAGCCTTCTAGAAAAATGAGAGCCAAGGGTGAATTTGTCTAGTTTTCTAGTGCCTTTTGCAAGCATGAGTCCAAGGGGTGAGATTAGTGGGGTAGGTTAAAGAATTTTAAGTTTAAACTTTGTGGTTCCTTAGTTCTTTCCAAAGTTGTGTCCACATTATTCTATTCCTTTTAGTAAAAGTATATAGCCTATTTAGACTTTATTTCCTTCAATTAAGTCACTTCAAATAGAATTCCCATCACCTGTAAAATATTTCTCTCATTAGAATTCCACCATTTAAGAAGAAGAAAGGAGCCATTGAAGCTAGGGTTTACTGATTCAATGTGTTTCTTCCTCAATTTTCATGGGGAATAAATAGCAAGGTATGAAAGTCTTTATCCTTGTTTAACTTTTCAATCAAGTAGCCAATTCCAAAGGTGATTTCAAGTTTTCATGTTTCTCAAAATCTAGGGTTTTTACTCTAACTCATAGGTTCCTTCATCAATTATTTTCAAATGATTAGTAATGACACATTATTATTGTATTAGTGTTTAATTGATAATTTATGATGAAAATACTCTATAAACCCATAAATTCTCTAAATTCCTAAGTTGTGCCTTTATGAAGAGGGTTTGTTGATTATGAAAACATGTAAATAGAATATGTCAGAATTGCTCTAGTATGTTGAATTGTATCATTTAACATGACTAAATTGTAGTAAATTGTTGTTCTATTGGTGATTAGAGATTCATGTCCTTGAAGGGCCTTATATAATAAGTTGACTCATTATCATGATGTCTTATGTATGAATGTGAATCGAATGAAAGTAATGTGATCATGTCTTCAATGTAATTGTGTTGTTATTGAATGTCCAGTTCTCTATTATGCACTCATGAATGTTAATGATTGAATCTGAAGGGTTCCTTCTATGAGTTATTGTATTTTGAATTGGTAGGCTTAGGCATATTTTTTTTTGTATACCGAATGTGTTGTTGATTGATGATCTTGGATAAGTATGCTAATGAAACCTATATGGCATGTTAATATGAATTTTGGGAACGGTAGGCTTATGTCACCCTTCCATAAATGTTAATGATAAACCTTGAATATGTAGACCTAAAGTTTGTGGCCCTTTCATGTGTGAAATGATGAACCTTGTATTGGTAGACCCAATGCTAATGTCAACCCTTTTTGGGAAGTCAATGATCTTTCCTCAATGTACCTTGAATAGATAGACCCATGTGTTGGTGGCCCTTTATTGTGTAATGTATATAGAGTCAGCACGACCGATGTTGGTAGCCCTCTCAAGTACAATTAATGCGACGAATTATTTTATAGATATATATGCTAAGCACCGACTGGAAATGGTAAGATGGAAACTCTCCCAATGTTAGGCTAGGGTTCCAATGAACATCTTTCATCCCATAACTATGTGCCCACATATGATATATATTAGCTAGTGGTTTCTACCAAATTTAAGATATTACCTACTCTAACTTAGGCAAGTGGACCACCTCTTTATGATGTGGGGTCATATTAGACCGTATTCCATGACTTAGACCTCATTGTTTGTGTCGGTTAAACTCTTATTCCTATCATGTGAGTTGTGAACAATAGTATCTTGAGAACTTCTATGATGTGTGGGTGGTAGTACGGGATGCCATCCATGCATTACACTATTAGGCTTTGAGATGTCTATAGTGAGTTCTCTATGGTATTCATGACCAATGTATGAATGTGCTCTTAATAAAGAATGTTGACCGTTATATGCTTAAATGTAAAGATGTATTCTATACTTGGATTGTACTTATGCCTTACTTTCCTTGTTTATACTTATGAAATGTTTATTGTCTCTTATATTTGAGTATTGTCTAAGGATGATAAGGAAGAATGGTAAGTTCATTTATAGTGACCTTAACTTGTTACTTTAGTGTGGATGGTGCTATGGGACATTATTCACACATTGTACAATGTATAGCTTGAGGGTTACTTGAGGTGAAGGTCCAATGTGAAAGTAATGGTTTATATGTCGCTTTTTCGTCTAATTTGAAGAAATGACTTGTATGATGATATGGTTATATATTATGCCTCTTATACTTACATTCAAGAAGTTTTATCAGATTTTCATAAATGCATGACTTTCAAATAAAATGTCCATTATAAGATTGCTTTTGCATGGCTATCGTACTTAATACTTAATTATGCTAACACATATTTTTTCATGTTTAATACAAGTGTAGGTTCCGGAAAGTGAGTTGTCTATTCTCTAGTGGAGCTTGGATTTGAGATTCCTCCACGATTAAGTGGTCTTTCCTCATAGATCGAGGACAAGAACTCTTATTTTTCATCTCTTTTCATGTAATATACAAGTGTTAGACATATTTTATGAATTTTCGATCGTAAAGGGATGTGACCTTAGTAATGATTTGGTTATTGTTTAAGATTACCCTGTGAAACAATAGACTTCGTTGTGTTTTCAAGTGTTTTGAATAAACTTTTGGATTGTATGGTTTCAAATGTGTTTTTGTTATGTACAAGTTTCCTTATATAAAATATTATTAATGCCATGAGGCTTTTTAGAGTCTTGTACACTATATCGCTTCCGCGAGACAGGCTCGATTGTGACAATGGATTAGCACATTTACTAAGTATGATAGCCATTTAAAAATCATGCTTAAAAAATGCATTTTTGTGAAAAAACATGCATATGACAATTTTTCAGAAAACTCCCTTAACATTAGCATAAGAGGTATATATACAAACATAACCACCATACAACTCATCTCTTCACATTCGACATAATCAACATATAAACCATTTCTTCACATTAAGTTTCACCTCAAGTAGCTTTCAAGATATAGTTTGTGCAATGTATGAATTGCTTCCCATACCACCATCCTTACCAAGTACCACATCAAGGCAGCCAAAAGTGAATTACCATTCACGCTTTCCATCTTTACACAATACTCATACTTGTGCAATGTATGGATAACATTCCCTACTATTACTCACACTAAGTACTCCTTTGAAGCCACCATAGACAAGGCACATTCATATTAAATAATTCATGACAAGGAAGTAATTTATAATACAATCAAAGTAAGGCATGCATCATTTCATTAAGTACATAAGTCAATATTCTTCATTAGATTTATTAAGAGAACATTCATTTTATTTAACATTATAACCTAAAGGAACATACCATGACTACTTTAAAATCCTATTTGTGCAACGCATGGATGGCATCCCATACTACCACCAACACTAAGTAGTGCATTCTTGAGAAGCCATAGTTCATTAATATTCTTTGTGGGGGTAAGAAAAAACCAGCATAGACCATGCGAGAAATACATGGAATCTTGATGTCACCCTCACCAGATAGCATATTCCTATTTGCATAAGGTACCATTCTTTTTAGCTTAGGTGGATCCATTAGCTAGACTTATGTGGGCACATAGCTATGGGATAATGAGATTGCTACTAGATACACCGCCTCGACTCATGGAATAGTGAAGAGATAAATTTTTGAAATTCATTTTATAGCTTACCAAACAGGTTCTTCCCCAGGAATGACATACTGAAACTTTACGCGAGCTAAAGAGCTACTCGGCAGCTCGCCAAGTGATCTTGGTGATCACCAGGATTGCCTTCATTCAACTTCTTCAGTTTTTTCTCTTTTTTTTGCCTTGTAATGTCCTTGCCTTGATCCTTAGCCTTCTTTTCTGCGAATGAACACATTAACATTAGTTTAGAGCTTAAATTACGCATTATGGACTCTTAACCTATGAAAACAAATCCATAAATGGGTCAAAATATAAGACTCATCAAAACCCCAATTTAAATTTTTGCTTGTCCTCAAGTAAAACTTAAGAGCAATTAGTTCAACAAGGATGTCTACAAACAGTGCTACTGAAGACTCACACCCAAAAAGATGAATACATGCATGATTACATTCATACCATTAACCTTATTTTCAAATCGACAGTCATTTTAGCTCACTCGAAATCACAGAGGTCTTCTAAAGTCTTGTAACAAGGTTGAGTGTTAAGGTATGGTCATTTTGCTTCAGTGGTTTCTGCCTTCGTGATGTATGGCCAGAAAATCAATTTTTTTCTTCTCTTTCACATTCAACATCTTCAGAATCTACACTCATTATTAAAATAAATATGACTCATTGGATACCAATTTCTTTGCTTCTTTCACAGAATTTTTTTTCACAAACTTTTGTCTTTTTGCGTCTTTTTCATCTTTCTTCCCTTTTTCTTTTTTTATATGAAGGGGTTTCATCTTTTTCAAACTATGCTTCAAAGAGGGATGTTTCAGAATTCTTGACTTGCCTTCTTTTATGACAGACCTGCAACTTAAGTTTATGGCCTAAGTTGGCAATTTAACAAACCAATAATTCATGTAGGTTATAGGTGATGGGACAAAGAGGTTAAAGTTTCTTCTAAAGAAAAGGATAGGCTCAAAAGGTTCCAAGAAAGGTTCACACTTCTGACAAGGTGGTCACAAAGAGGTATGTTATCAATTTAACTCTTCAAAACATTTGCCTAAGATTATTTAAATTACTTGCTTCAATTAATCAATCAGTCAGACTAACAAAAATTCTACACGTGATGAAGAACAATATTCAATACAACCTCCCCACACAAGGCCTTTGACGTAATTATCAAACACAACTTTACACTTTCTATGTAATGTGCATTGTTCATCATAAGAGAATTGATTAAAAATAGGCTAGTCACAATGAGATGCTAAGAGTTTGCATATGACATATGTAATTCAGTTTTCCTTATTGTAGCCGCACATTAGTATCGTTCGATTGAGAGCAATATTCAAGTCACTAGTATAGACGACAACCTACCTGAAAAATGCAAAAGAACTACTATAATCAAACACACAAGAGACAGAAATTTTTAAAATCAAATCAAAACCATTTGCTTGATAAAAACAATCGACCAATATAGATCTACAACAAATACATATAGATATATAAACACAAAATAAGATCCAAAATACACAAAATCAAAACCAACAACAACAAATGTTCGCAAAAACAACCCAATAGAGGTAGGTATGGAAATAACTCACCCAGCCAAAAAAATTATAGTTATTCTCAAATGCAAAGAAACAATAGTAATGTCTACGAAATAATACAAAAGGGAGGCAAAAGATTTATGCTGCAAGGTTAAGCCACGGAAGAAGTTTGTATATCCGCAACTCCCTCTGGGAATTTATGCCCTGCTCCATAACATCCTTGGATCCAATAGAGATGATCAAAGACATATCTATAAGTGATGCCTGCCTTGATTTATCAATCATGAACCCCTCAAGGTAAACCAAATCAACATACACAACCTCATATCTAACACGCAATTGCTCGGCATCTCTCTGTACCTCGAACTCAACATATGCATCATCAGCCCTAATGTTATCTTTGTTACTATCAAGAGAAACCTCAGTATTATCCAGAATATCAGTGCTCAGCATCTCAAAAATCTCCACTGTCCCAAAAAACATACAAAAATTAGTGGACTTCATCTCATCCAGATCTATCATCAGCCCAGCAATATCGGTCTTAAAGGTCGTTAAAGCAACTATAGCACCCTAGATCTTCTCACAATCCTCAACCCTCACCATAAGGGCATTCAATGCCAACTTGTAGACCTCAATCAATTATCTATGCTCCCTAAAATCAGCCCTAATAGGACCTAGAGAAGCAGTGATCACCCACTTTATCAACCCAAGTACGATGACCTCTACCCCTTAGGCACTCACACCAGCAAATTCGGCCAAATCAGTTTATAAAGCATGCCCTGGATGATAAGAGATCAAGAGTAAGTAGCATCAACATCATAAGTAAAGGAAGGGGGTGGAGTAGAATAATAAGGCATATAAAAAATAGAAGGGCCTGAGGTAGCATAGTGTCACTAGCATGAGAGGGAATGGTTTCCTCGGTTGGTAGCATATAAACATAAACTTCAAGGATTATATTTGTCGGTGCATCCATCCTCTTATCGGGTTTATCCCGCATGTACTCGTCCTTAATGCGTCGAATGTCAGTAGAAGAGGTAGGGGGTCACCTCAACAATCATCTTCTTATCTCTCGGAACACAAGCTTGCCATTTGAGCTTGGTAATCAAGACAAGGAAATTCAGTGAGTTCTAATTCTACTAGGCCCTCATGGACATGTCTTGGTCAATGAGAAACCCTAAGTCTAGCCTCTGTCGAGCTATGATAGAACCAAGACAAGCAGCCTTCGGGTGTCTGATAATTGACTCATTTTAGTAAGGTATGATTTCGAGCAACTACATTAAGATCCTTCTTCTCAATCTTTTATTTTGTACCAATCCACCTCCAAAATAACATCAGAGAGGAGGGGTGAGAGTCAACCCTTAAGATCCTCAAGGGTCTTATTCTTGACAAAATCGATGAAGTCGTACATGAAGTCCAATGAACACCCAAGTACCTTATTTATATCCAAACATCTGCATTTCACTTTCATCCCTCGAACAACCACAAAGTTTACTGGCTTAAACATGCTTTCTTTCTTCTTCCCTTTCAGCACCAACTCCCCGTATGCCGAATAAAACTCTCGTCCCCATGTAGGGATCTAAGGGCCTTAGGTTTACTGAATTTCTCCAATTTGTGGAAATTTAAGGTTTTCCATACGTGAGGATACATGTCCACAAACACCATTGGTAGACAACCACTTCTATTCCAAAATTTTCCTCACACTCATCCTTTAGTCTATTGAGTGATAAGGGAGGACCCTGTACAGGTGAATCCTGTCCCACCTACTAATCTGGAGCTCGAGATGGGGAAAGGGAGGAAGAGTAGGCATTAGAGGCACGGAGATCCGAGAAAAATCATTTAAACACTAGGAGCATAACTTTGATCTCCTAGCCTTTAATATGTGATCATCTTCTGGCACAGAGATGGAGGCTGAAGAACTATCTTCATAACCAACCTCATTGTCAGGGGGAGTGAGGCACGTGGTATAAATTCCCTCGCTATCGGAGCTCCCCTTCATTTGTGTTTGCTTTAGAGGGCCTTGCCATTTCCCCCTCTTAGAGAAAGTTTAGATGTCGGGTCTTGAAAGGAAACAACCTTCTCATTAATAAGAATTCCATGTGCCCTTGTTAGGGGGCAATCGATTTCTACTAGCAACTTTGGGTAGCCATACCTTCAAAACAATGTTGAAATCTTTAGACGTAGTTGGAAAAATAAAAAAAATAACACGATAGTAGTTGTAGAAAATCTCGTTGAACACCTTTGCCAAGCCTAGACAGGCTCCTCAAAAGTTTTAGAACAAAATGTTCTAAAATCATTACAATTTAGAGATGCCAAGGCCATTTGGAAGATCACCAAAATGATTTCGTGAGATAGTCGTAGCTCGACGAAAGTTACAAAATAATTTCAAGGATTTAGGGTGCATAAGGGTGAATAGAAGGGACTTTTAGCAAGTCACCGACTGATCTCGGTGAGCACAGTCATATCGTCGAAAGTTAAAAAACTCAAACTCACAATTTTGAGAATTAGAAGGCAATCTAGGGAACATTAGGCGAACCACAGAATCACTAAGTTTTCTCGACCTAGCTTTCCGAATAGAACAACATGTCAGATTTGTACAGTGTACTTAAAAATCAATCCCCATTTGCACAAAAACAAAATGATACACTCATAACATTCAATTCACTAAATATCCAAACGAACCATTCCCCGGGTACTTGAATTTCTCGAGATTTGGCTAAAATTGGCAATTGATGTCTTTTGCCCTGAAAACCAGGTCACCTTGTCCATCATTAGGAAAAATTTACAAGTAGCACAATTCAAGGTTACTCATACTTCACCCCCATAGACAGACAATATTTTGAATGGAACCCAAAAATTTTAACAATCAATGACCCAAGAAATTACGATTAAAGGCCAAATAATTACTATTTTAATTAAATAAGGGAACCATATGATAAACAAAAAAAATTAAACATGGATATCAACCACAAAAAGACAATTGCATTTGATTTCAACTAATCTTAGATTGCGAAAATTTGAAAAACTAAGTAGCAATGTATTCCTGAAATCCGCCCTGAGCAAAAGATCCCAAACAAAACTATAGACGATAGTAGTAGAACAAAAATATGATATGTTGTGAGAGTACGAAAGTTAAAAATTATGAACGTGAAGGGATTTTTAATTTGAAATGGTTTGGTCTTTTTAAATTCTTCAGTTGCACCAGCCGGCGACATAAGTTATGGCCGTTGACCAACTCGGCGATGGACCGAGTGGTATTTTAGATCACCAAGTTTGACATAACCTATATAACGCTAGGTGGTCCGAACGACATCCAATTCAGGCTCGCTAACCTGTTCGCCGAGTCGCTGACTAGGAATTAGGCTCGCCTAGTCGCTATTTTCCAAAAATTTTAATTTTTCTACTAGCACATTCAATACCCATTATTCAAATGACAATAATAAAAAATTTAAACTTGAGTTTCCTCCCAATAATCACCTTATATGATGTCGTGGGATGACTAGGATACACTTTCATAGTTCATTTTTTAGGTTAAAGAAGGTAATACTTTGTAGACCCCTTTTTTACCTTGGGTTCAAATTAGATGAAATTTGACCCATTTGTATTTCCAATTGTCTGAGGTACATTGATTGCGAGGTGACTGTCTCATTGAGTGTGGATACTTTCTGTTCCATTTCATTCAAATCTTTGTCCGACCCTTTAACCATTATGAGAATGCTTGCAAGCATGTCTTTTGTATGAAAGTGTTTTGGGTCAGCCCTTTTCTCCTTAGGCTATTGACATTCATGGGGTGAAATGTATCTTTCCTTTTCATGATCCCTTTAATTCCAATTAGAACTATGGTCGCCTCATTGTTTGTCACGATCTCTCCATCCATCATCGATTTCTCTATTCAAACTTGGATTCCCGCCGGACCTTGGATAGCTTTGACGGAAACCTCATCATTGATTTGAAAAAAATTCACTTCTTCGTTATATAAAGCCTCCAAGTGTGCCTCCTCGGGGTTCACTCCACCAACACCCATAGCACTTACACTTTTCAACCCACTACCCATCACATTTTTTGAAAAGATATATAGTTGGGTCATCATTTTTTTCCATATTTTGGCCTCACTCTTGATCCTTTTCGATTTTATCTTTTGTCATTCTACAAGTTAGAGGACACACTAGATACTCTAGAGTGTACCATGCTTTAATAATCTTGATCAACCCATCGAGGATATTAGATTCTATTTAGTTGTTGCATTGTACCACTTTGGACAAGTTGGTCAGTCACACCTTTGTTCACCCAGTCCAAACTCCAGTAAGAATATTGTAGCAACAAATTGCTTAGAAGCCCATGATTCATACATTGAAGAAACAACTATTGAAATCTCAACTGCGTCTAATGGGTTCTCTCACCTTCCATAAGTTTGAATCCATGAATATTGTCTCTCAGTGATATCATCTTTGAGGGAGTAAAGAACATCACAAACAATGCCTTGGTATTTTCATCCCAAGTGGTAATGGATTCCCTTGGTAAATCAACTAACCATTTGGTCACTTCTCCTAACAAAAAAAAAGGGAACAACTAGAGACAAATTGATTCTTGTGAGTTTTTATTCAAAGGGAATGGTCCACGTACGTCAACAAAGTTCCGAATATGATCATTGGTAAGACAGCCCCCCTTACAATCCTTTCATTCGCAACAATTGTAACATTTTTCTAGTGACATGGACGAAAATATTGCCCACAACAAGAGGTAAATTTATGGTACCAATGCCATGTAATTGAATTGGTTCATTAACATCTTACAGATTTTCGACATCATCTTGCTAGCCAAGTTGGCTACCATTACTCGCCTTCACACTTATCTCGCCCTCTGTTCAAAAACAGCAAACAATAAACACAAACAAATTAAGTCAAATAAACTACAACACAAGAAGATCGTAATTTAAACTCCAATAAGAGAATTCTAGGCACCACTCCCAGCAGCGGCACCATTTTTGATAAACTTTCAACTACACCTTATCCAATACAAGGTGTAGGTGATCGTAATCTATTATAAATCCCAATGAAGAGTTGGGTTTGAACTCATAGGGAGTGGTACAAGTTCAAATTTAGTTATGAAGTAATGAAAGCAGTCTAACCAGTTGTAGGAATGAAAATTATCAAAAACATTTAGTTAAATCTAAGGGGTTGTAAACGTATATCAGATGGAGGGATTGGTTTGTCAGTTAGCTACTAGAACAGTAACTAAAATAGGGGATTCAAAAAGTAGAAAGACATTCTCAAGGATGTGATAGATTATAGGCTAATTCACTATATGGGTAATTAGAATTTACTAAAATTGCTAATCTTAGTAGGTAGGATAGACTATAGATGCAATAACTTTCTCTAGAAAACTATCATGATTCTAACGAGTTCTCTCGAACCTCGACAAGCTTACCAATATAAACATCCAAAAATATTAATTTACCTACTCTCTCAAGCTAGATAGGTAGAATTGAGATTAGGATTCACTATCACGGGATGAACCCACATCAACCCAATATATCTACAATTATTAATCAAAAACCTTTATTCAAAAACTTTTTTCTGAAGAAAGCCCTGAATACTAAGTTCAAATTTAATTTGCAGCTATAATGTATAGATTAATACACAAATATTGATTAAACCCACTTCAATTAAGCACTAAAATCAGAAAACAAAAATATCCTAAGCTAATTCAGCCACTAATCATATGATCACAACCCAAGAATTGGAATTTTAGCTACACATCATAAAAAGGAAGAAACAGCTACCCACTATGTTAGTCATGAGCTGGGTAATGATTAACAAATCTCTACAATTCTTCAAATTGAATTAATTCAAAAACCTTACTGAAATTCCTCAAAATAAAGTCTCAAAAGCTTTAGAGTCTACCATGGAAATCTCAGGAAAATATTGGAACTAAAACCATTCCTTCCAAAAGGTGCATAACTCTTTTCTTTCTTTCTAAAATTTAATTTATAGCTTCCGAAATTTTGTCAATGCAGGGCCATTAGGCGAGGTAAGCTGAGGTTTTTCGATCTAGTCAGCAACGCGCCAATTGATCTATACCTTTGCTAGTTTGCCTTGGGTCTTAATCTCCAATGTTGTGTGAGTTTAGGAGACCGAGGTCGATGTCGCTGAGTTGTTCAATGGTACACCGACTATCCATTTTCTTTGCCAAGTAGGTTCTTTTTCATGCCTGACATCCTGGAACTTTATGCGAGCAAAAGAGACACGCGCCGAGTGGTCTTGGCAATCATTAGGATTGACTTCCTTCAACTTCTTGAATTTTTTCGCTCCTTTTTGTGTGGAAATATCCTTTCCTTGTTGCATAGACTTCATTCCTGCAAACCAACACGTAAACATTAGTTTAGCGCATTAATTACACATTGATGACACTTAAACTATGAAAATAAAGCCCTAAATGAGTCGGACACTTAAACTATGAAAATTAATGCCCTAAATGAGTCGAAATCTTAGACTTATCATTTTTGAACCAATAGAATGGAAGGTTTTGAGATAAAATAAAGTAGCATCATAAGATCAAAATTAAAAGTGCTCAAAAGATGTTATAAATGAAAGAAAGAAAAATTTAGGTGTTAGCTCAATGTGTGCACATTTGTCAAGTGAAGAGAAGAATAGAGGATGGAATGAGTGAACATAATCGGAAAGGAGAAATGAGAAAACAAAGCCAAAGATGTTAGCAGTGTGATCAATGAAAAGGTGAAATCATTAGGGAGGCATCTTAGTCACTTGTTCAAATAATTCAACACCTTTTCCCAAACACAAAGTTAAGGCTGCAAGTCACTGGAAATTTTGAGCCTTGTTAATCTAATTAGTGGCGATTGACATAGAGGTTAAGACCATGTTTCAATGTGTGTGTACTTGAATTCTTTTGTGAAAGAGAATATTTTTGAATGATCAATAATCCCTAGAAATGGAAATCTTAATTGTTTATGGGATTCTCTCTTATGTAAGTGGTGTTGTTGTGAAATCTTAATTTTAAATTAAGTTGCATGAATGAGATAAATTTTCATAAATCATTAGGCTAACATTTGAAGGTTTATGCCATTGAGATGCTTTGCAATTGTACTCTGATGAAAGATTGGCCCAGAATTATGCGAAAAATAAAAGAATCATTTTTGAAAGAAGAAGAATTTTTTTTAGAGCGAATGCCGGTAGAACCAATGGTGGGTTGTTCTTGTATGCATAGTATTCTATTATAGGTTTTTTGTTTTTACAGTTTTAAGTAAATTGCATAACTGTTTAAATCCATCTTGACTGTAGATGAGCTTTAATTCTTTGTTTTAGAGTGTTTTGAATGAGCACAAGCACTAGTTCATGTTTGGTGGATTTGAATTTAAAATCATTGAAGAACACAAACAAATGAACAAGTGTCGTGCAGGAACCAACAAGAGGCGCGCTGGAGAAAAGTTAATTTGAATGGAGAAAAGAAGTCTTAGTACCGGTACTTAAATTTACGTGGTATGATACTTGATTGGTGACTCACTGTTCCTAATATATATGCTCTTGTGAGAAAAAAAGGTCGAGGCAGAAAAGTGGTTGGCGTTTCGTTGATCTAGAGCAAATTCAATATGAAAGATGAAGGGAAAAAAATAAAATTAAAGAATTTATACTTTCCTTAGAAGGTTCAAAGGATAGAATGAGAATTGGTGTAATCATGTGCCTTTATGTTCTTACCAAATAGGGATAGTATAAGAGAAGTTCCACTTTAATATAAGAAATTGATAGAGTATAGTGAAAACTTATTAGCTTGTACAGAAAGAAAACTCATATGTGTATCACTCTAAGCTTGGATTTCAGATTTTGCAAAACACATTTTGTTTGTGAGTACTATATCTGTTTCTTCTTTTATGGGTTGTTAAATCCTTAGCTAAGTGTGTGTTCTCTATGGTTTGTAAGACCCCAAAAGGATATTGATTTATCAGTCTAAAATTGATTGTATTACACGAGTATATTGATTATACTCGCTTACAACATTTTGGTTTGAGAAAATAAAATCAATTTGGGTAAGACTCAATATTGAGGACTTGTTGAAATTATCGTATGGGTTTGATCTAGGGATGTGATATTTCGATAATATCTCATTTAATTATATGAGCTACAGATAGTCTACCTACTCAAATAATGTTTGGTGTTTTATTGGAAAATGCCTTGGAGTTCTCACGCATGGTCTAAGGAGATATCCTATGATAACACAAATGGAGACTACCCATATAATTTGAAGATAATATAAGTCAAGATTTAATAACTATTCCATGGGATTTATGCTTAGCTCTGAGAGAATATCGAGATGGAAGCTCTGCCGAGTTGAGGTCAGGTTTCAAGAAAAAATCTCATTGTACCTTACCTATGTGCCCCCAAAGAATAATTTTATAGATATACATTAACTAGTAGATCCACTTAAGCTAGAAGTTCATAGTTCTACCTTGGAAATAGGACAACCCTTTTCGGTGTGGGAGACATCGGGGAATCATGTTATGACTCACTTAGTCTTTTGGTTTCTAACTCTCAAAATGCATGTTTTATATTGATCATAAATTACATATGAAAATGTCCCCTTTTAGCATGTTTTAAATATTTTATGCATGACTATATACTTAGTACATCATTTGTAATAGCGCATACTTTTGCCTACATTTCCCCAATGTAGGGTCAGATAGTTAGAGTCATCAGTTTCATGGCTAGTGGTTGAGTTTGAGATTTTCAAATTTTTGTGAGTCCTCATGCTTGGAGGAGGGAGCTTTATTGTTTCACCTTCTTTTATGTATTTCTCTTTTGGACATGATGTATGGGCAAGTCAATTTTATTCTATTGTATTAAACTTTTATGGAATAATAAGTGTTCTAGACTTCCGCTATTCTTTTATTAATTATTTTAGATGTGAATTGTTGCATTACTCTTACTGTTCTATTTCTTACATTATGAGATCTAAGTGGCTTGTATGGAGTTCTCCGGGGTTCTTTACGCCATGTTACCATTAGGGGGTACCCCTGGGCGTGACAAACTTGATAATCAGAGCACAAGGTTAAAAATGGTCCTAGAATGTTTCTTAATCCACGTCAAGGAGAGTCTTGTTCATGAGTGAGAAGTGCTCCACATTTATGAATCAGAGGCTATAGGATGTTTATGAAACTCCAGTTCTTCGAATACTCTAAAGTGATGCGATATAGTGTAACTTTAGGTGTCTTTCTCTCCTAACACCTATTTATGCTTTCCGGAATATTCTCCTAGAAGGAATCCCGTGAGATGGAATAGGAATGTTTGTAAAAATGTGAGACAAGAGGTTCCCCAAGTGTTGATCAACCCTTTGGCCGTGCAAGTAAATAATGATGAGTTTCGAGCCGCATTCATGCATTTGCCCAATCTATGATGTCTTAAGAAAATAGAGAGGTTGTGGCTCCCGTGATCCCATGGGAGAGTACGACTGCAACAAAGGTGAGGAACTTTATTGAATGAATCATCTAGAATTTCATTTTTTTAATGTTGAGGAAATTTCTCAAGAGTTCATTGATGAGGTACATATGGTGTTGATGATCATGGGAGTGACACCGGTGGAAAAGGCAGAAATAGTCACTTATCAACTAAAGGGTGTTGGTCAAGTTTATTTCAACCAATAGAAACAAGAGAGGGCGGTAGACGAGGGTCCTATTGATTGTAAGAACTTTAAGGTAATATTTTTAATACGCTCTTTTCCATAGAAATGAGAGAGCCAATAGTACTTAAATTCATTAACCTTCGCCAAAGAGATATGAGTGTGAGAGTGGTTGCTGATCCAAGGGAAAAAATGAGTAATTTTGTGTGGGGTCCCTTTGTCTTGGTAGTCAAAGAATTATCAAATCCCATGGTTGTTAAGGAGATGAATGTTTACCAGTTGATAATACATGCACAATAAAAAGAAGAAGAAAATCTTAAGGAGAGCACTTGTTAACTTAAAGAGAGCAACAGTGTATGGTGGTGAGCCTTCAAATTCAAAGTCCGATGGAAGAAATCGTTCTCACAGGAAGGGTGGTGGTGAGAAAAAGTTGCCCGAGTGTAGGGATTATAGGAGAAGTTATGAAGGTAAATGTCTAGCTAGTTCTAGTTCTTGTTTTTGTTGTGGAAAGAATGGTCATAATAATTTAGATTCAAGGTATGATAGTTTTCATCGATGGAGTTCCCAAATTCTCCAATTTCAAAAGTAAGACATGCCCTATGCGGGCAACATAGTTCAAGAACTAGGAGATATGATTGGGACCCGCTTTATGCTACATGCCTTGTAGTCTCGTCTCCAATCTCAAGAGTAAATTAGCTATCCTAACTTTCCTATGTGGAAGTGACACTCCTCACTCTAATTCACTCGGCTAAGCTAGAGTCCCTTTTAAAATGTCTTTAATGTCTTTATTAATCATCATAGCTTAATGTAGGTCATATGGTCTATCCCTTGTATAAACATCATCATTATCATTGCTCAATAAGAATTGAATGAGTATGCCCTTTCATTACAATTCATATACGTGAGGTTAGCACATTAACATATTCATATCATGATAAGACACATTGGTAAATCATTCACCATCCTTATAACATTTACATCTTAGCCAACATCTCACAAACCATAGTTAAGACATTTCAATTCAACATCATACCAATCCTATCAATCCTAATGAAAGGCATAGTCTAATACAACATCATGACTTAATCATAATTAACCATAATTGAAGCAAATAATAGTGATCACAAGATTTACAAAGTTACCATCATAATTCATCATCAAGGTCTTACCATCAACCCTTACTCAACCTAATTAGGGTGTAGTATCATCATATAACCATAACAAACATGATAATAAGGCTAATTAAATCACTACATCACAATCCAACACTAGCTCATATCATAAAACAAGAGACACAGATCAAAGTCAGAATCTAAATCAATCACTCAAGAACTATCATGACAGGACTATAATTCACCCTAATTTATTCATGATTAATACAATAACATCATCTAATAGTAATTCAACTAATAACCAAGTCGATTGAACCAAGATTAGATAATTAACATCAAGATCATAATTGAGTTAAAATACATGTTAATTTATTCATAATATCCAAAATAAATCATAAACTAACTAATTGATAGCATAAATTTTATATTGGATGAAACCCACTTGAAAACTCAACTTTTGAAATCAATTTGATACAAACCTTTGAGAAAAGAGGTCTCAAAGGTGAAAGGAATCTCATACCTTTCTACTTGATGAAGATTGATGGAGAAAATTGACCCTTTGAAGCCCTTGAACCCACCTCTAGCTTGATATTCAATGGGGTTTCTTTGGGACAGAGAAAGAAGAGAGAAGGAAGAGAGTTTTGGGCTTGGGAATTATGAAAGCTTAGGTTAGTCTAATTAGGTTAGGTCTTTGTATAGGTGGTTAAATAACTTAATTAGACTCACCTAAACCCTTAAAAACTTCCTAAATAAACAAACTAATTAATTTAGTTAATTGAAAATTTGCAGTAAAAAGCAGTCACTATAAACAACACCACAAATCGACGGATCGTGGGTCAATGGACCACCACTTCCCCCTTACGTGTTGCACATCTGTCGATGAGTTTAGAGACTATTAAAAATGACCCTTCCAAGACTTTGACTAAGTTTCCATTGACGGTGGAGATCGACTCCCCGTCGATTGACACAAGCCCCAACGATGGCACTCGTCTGTGCATACTACCTTGGGCAGTCCTTTGACCCCAAAATGCAAGGGTACTCCTCAAAGGATCTTGGTTGGTCCTTGGGAAGTCGTGTCCGAATGTTTCGACTATGATTTAACTATAGTACATGTTATACACCCTTAGACCAATTTCCATCATTTTCCGACTCCTAAAAGCTAGTAGAATAGGCTAAGACACGACAGTACCTCACTGAACTAGTTTACGGACGTGATGGATCTTCTTTGACGTTTTGGTTTCTAGACTTCCTAAGTGACATAAATTCATTAAAATAGACCTTAAAAAATTGTATAAACCTTATGACACTCATGTTAGGCTCTAGAACTTGTCTTATATTTTTGAAGAGTTACGTTATTCCCCTTAGGAACATTCGTCCCCGAATGACACTAAAAATCTTACATTATCCCCCCTATGAACATTCGTCCCCGAATGACACTAAAAATCTTTTTTGAAGGAAGAAATAGAATCAAGACTAGCAGCCCAAAACAACCAAAATACATCACAACATCAATCATATCATTTACACAAGGCAATTAAAAATTTCAATTACCACACATAAGGCTCAAAATCACATTGTAAGGAATTTCCTTCTCACAACAACTATTTGAGCTCAAGATATCATAAATGAGTCAATTATGCCAAATCATAACTTATGAACATGCCACATATCATTTCATAAAGACTCACCAAATCAAAATGCATAACACAAACAAAACAAGAAGAATTGCAAATTATAGGCATACCTCACTATAATCACTTTAATAACATCAAAAATGCACATTTGTGCAACACTTCACCAAAATTTAAAACAAATTCAATTTTAGTCAATACTTTTATTATTAATAGGAATAACTAACCTTAGTTATAAAATATATGAGGGTAACGGGACTTCATGTCGGCCTCAGCCTCCCATGTCGCACCATCAACTAGGTTATTCTTCCATACCACCTTTACGCAAGTCACCTCCTTGTTCCTTAAGTTCTTTACTTGCCTATAAAGGATTTTAAACGGAACCTCCTCATAGGGGAGGTTATACTTCATCCTAATGCCCTTAATAAGAAGAATTAACTCGGGATCACCGATACACTTCTTAAGCATAGAAATATGGAAAATCGGATGAACCAAAGCCAATTTGCTAGGAAACTTCAACTAATATGCCAACTTACCAATCTTTTGCAAGTTTCATAGGGAACCACATAACAAGGAGTCAACTTTCCTTTTTTTCCAAATCAAACCACCTCTTTCATAGGCAACAATTTCAAATACACTTTATCACTTTCTTCAAACTCTAAATCTCTCTCCTATGATCGGTATAAGACTTTTGCTGACTATAGGTTGTTTCCAACCGGTTCCTTATGATATGAAATTTCTCTAAAGTATTATAAATTAAATCGAGACCAAGAAGTGAAGACTCACCCACTTCAAACCATCAAATAGGAGACCTACACCGCGTTCCACACAAGGCTTCATAAGGAGTCATAAATATAGATGAATGGTAGCTATTATTGTGACCGAACTCCACCAAAGGAAAATGCTTATCCCAATTTCTCTTAAAATCAATGATACAAGCCTTAAGCATATCCTCAAGGTTTTAATAGTGTGCTCCTCTTGAACATCCGTTTGGCAATCAAAAGTAGTGCTTAACTTCACTTTGGTAGCCAACCCTTTTTGGAATGACCTCCAAAACCTAGATGTGAATTGTGCACCCCTATCCGATATGATGGATAACAGAATACCATGGCGACACACAATCTCATCTATGAAGATCTCGCATAATCCTCTATCGAACAGGTAGACTTGACGGGAATAAAATGAGCGAATTTGGTCAACTTTTCCATAACCACCCATATAGAGTCCTATTGCCTTGGTTTTCGAGGCAAAACTACCACAAAATCCATATTGATGTCTTTCCACTTCCAAGTAGGAAATTGGATTTCTTGTAGTAAACCACTCCACTTTTGGTGTTCGGCTCTCACTTATATTTCACTTATTAGCAATTCCGACAATTAGCAACAAATTCCGTTATTTCCTTCTTAAAATCTTCCCACCAAAACACTTCCCTAAGGTCATGGCACATCATTGTTGAACCCAGATGAATGGAATAATGAGACCCATGAGCTTCCTCAATGATCCGATTCCTCAAACAATCTATATTGGGAACACACAACCTTCTGTGATACATCAAGACTTCATCCCCCCCCCCCCCCCGCCCTAAGGAGAATGACTTATCAAGCTTACCAGGAAACAATTCCTTTAACCCCATCAATGGTTGATTAAGGTTTTGTTTGGATTTCACTTCGTCTACCAAAGATGACTTGGAGTTATGATGGACCATAAAACCACCATCCGGAGAATCTTCCAACCTCACACCCAATCTAGCCATCCTATGAACATCTTTCACTAGGTCGTTCTGGGATTCATCTACATGAGAAACCCTACCCATAGTCATAAAACTTAGAGCATCCACAACCACATTGGCCTTACCTAGGTGATAGAGAACACTTATGTCGTAATCTTTCAATAATTCCAACCACCTTCATTGTCGGAGATTCAACTGGTTTTGACTAAACACATATTGTAGACTTTTGTGGTCAATATACACATCAACATGAACACCATACAAGTAATGCCTCCAATTTTCAAGGCAAATACCATGGCCGCTAACTGTAGATTGCGAGTTGGATAGTTTCTCTTA
Organism: Solanum arcanum; assembly: GCA_027789145.1. Lineage (NCBI taxonomy): Eukaryota > Viridiplantae > Streptophyta > Magnoliopsida > Solanales > Solanaceae > Solanum > Solanum arcanum. The sequence goes on from CM050933.1 coordinate 63,047,934, forward strand.
TGCATCTTAAGTTGTCTAGAAGTATAGGCTATCACTTTCCCATGTTGCATAAGCACCCACCCTAAACCTACTCGGGATGCGTCACAATATACAAAAAAACCCTTAATAACCTACGGTAATGTCAACAGTGCAGCGGAAGTAAGCCTATCCTGTAAGATTTGGAAGCTTATCTTACATGCCTCCTACAAATCAAATTTCTTACTCTTTTGGGTCAAAGTAGTCAAGGGAGATGCAATGGACGCAAAACCATCCAAAAATCTCCGATAATAACCCGCTAGACCCGAGAAACTCCTGATGTCAGTTGGAGTCAATGGTCTAGGCCAATTCTTGACCGCCTCTGTTTTCCTTGAATTAACTTCAACTCCATCACTAGAGATGATATGACCAAGAAATGCAAGTGACCTCAACCAAAACTCACATTTGCTATACTTGGAATATAATTTGTTCTCCTTAAGCACTTTTAACACCACCCTCAAATGGTGCATGTTATCACCCACATTTTTTGAATATACCAAGATATTGTCAATGAATACAATGACGAATGAATCTAGGTAACTTTGAACACTCTATTTATGAGATCCATAAATATCGTCGGGGCATTAATGAGACCAAAGGACATTACTAAGAACTCATAGTGACCATATTTAGTCTGAAATGCCATTTTTGGTATATCCTCACATCTCACCCTAAGTTGGTGATATCCTGTTCTCAAGTCAATCTTAGAAAAGTAGCTTGTCCCTAGGAGTTGATCAAATAAGCCGCCAATACGAGGGAGAGAATACTTGTTTTTAATAGTGACTTTATTTAGTTGGCGATAATCAATGCACCTTCTAAGGAACCCATCTTTCTTCTTCATAAACAATACCGGAGCACCCCATGGAGAAATACTAGGTCGAATGAAACCCTTGTCTAGTAAGTCTTTGAGTTGAGCCTTCAACTCTTTCAATTCGTTCGTAGCTATCTGATAAGGAGGAATCGAAATGGGATTTGTATCCGGTAACAATTCGATACCAAAATCAATTTCCCGTGGGGAGGAATACTGGAAGATCATTAGGAAAGACCTTTTAAAGTTGCCTCACTACAAGGACCGACTCTAGGAGGAGTTTCGAAGTTTAAATCTTGGACTCTTACTATATGATGTAAACACCCTTTAGAAATCATTTTACAAGCTTTCTAACAAGAAATGATACGACCTCTATGAAAAGAATTTTCCCTTTTTCACTCTAAAACAGACTCATTCAGAAAATTAAACTTCACCACCCTTGTTCTACAATATATAAAAGCAAATCAACCATACAACCAATCCATACCCAATATGATATCAAAATCAAACATATAAAGCTCTAATAGTTCAGCATAAGTAACTCTATTGGGCAACATTATTGGATAATTTCTCTACACCCTTTTTGCAAGAACCAACTCACCCACTGGGGTAGACGCCATAAGGTTCGTTTAGAATGTCGGGCAAAATTTCAAACTTCTTAGCTATAAAGGGAGTAACAAAAGATAATGTAGTGCCTGGATCAAGTAAATCATATACATCAACGGAAAACACTTTCAACATACCGGTCACCACGTCGGGGGAAATCTCTTACTCACCCTTAGACCGGAAGGCATAAAAGAGATTCTTCTTTAAAGCATCATTTGACCCACTTTATTGTCCACTCTCCTTGTCTTGCCCCTTCACATTTGGTCCCTTTTACGTTTTTAACACTTTTACCAGAACCAAAAAATCATATGTTCCCTTAATACAATCGCCATAGTGTTTTTTGCCTCACTTTCCATAAGTTGGATTCTTGGTTGGTTAACTAGTATCCCTTCCCTTTTTAGGATTAGGATTAGATACCCTATAATCCCTAACCTTAGAGAACTCGAAAGGAACTTGATTAGAAACCCTCTTCTTAAACCTAGGATTGTCTTGAATCTCAAGCCTACCCTCTGAAAAACCACCATCAAAAGATCTTGCCCTCTTGGCATCTATACTCTTCCTCTTAACCCTTGCCTCTTCCACTTGTTGAGCATGAAACATGAGATAATAAATGTTCATATTGTCATGTGGCATATCTGAATGATATTTTTCTTGCAATTAATCCATAACTCTCGTCACAAAGCGGTTCATTACATATTTATGGTTGGAAACCAAAGAAGGAGCATACTTTGACAATTGAGTGAATTTCAAGGAGTATTCAAGCACACTCATACCTCCTTGGCGAAGGTTGATGAACTCCACCACTTTAGCTTCTCATTTCTCCCTAGGAAAGAATCTATCAATAAAATCCTTCTTAAAAACATCCCAAATCACTGGTCCACCCGTTAACGGACTATTATCTATCCATTGGACATACCAAGTTTGGGCCACACCTTTGAGTTGGTAAGTGTATAACTCCGCCTTCTCACTAGTAATCAACCCCTTAGCATAGAGGATCTTGTAGATTTCATCAATGAACTAATACAGGTCTTCTTCAACCTTGGACCCATAGAAAATAGAGGGATTCATTCTAGTAAAATCCCTTAGATGGGAGGCCATGGTAGCAACTTGATGGTTTGCTCGGGGTACAACCTTTCGATTAGCTTGGTCCGTCATGGCTTGAGATTGAGTAGTGGCGGCTTGTGCTTAGGTAGTAATGGCTTGGACCATTTGGAAAAGTTCAGCCCTTATGGCACCACCCATCAAAGGAGGATTGACTGGGGCTTGGTCATCATTAACATCTTCCTCAAGAGGAGGAACTTGATCACCACGGGGAGGAACTCCGATATTGGCAATATCTTCCTCAAGTCTTCGTGTTGCGTTACTTTGAGTATTCATTGACTATAATCACAATAAGAGGATTAGATGCAAAAACATATAGATTTATACTCTAGAGGCACGATATTGGACTTCAAAGAAAGTGAGAGTTTCCTAAGCATGACATAGATTCCTATTAATAAGTGTGGCACACTTCACAATTATGAGTACGAACCTACATAGACGTGGTTTAAAGAGACATCAACTCAAAGATATTTAAACTCATGCTCTGATACCAACTTTGTCACATCTGGAAAATACCCCACTAGACGTAATTGGCGTCGTCGTCCATTTTGAGGACTAAGACTAGCCTCTTAGCTTACATAATTACATTCATAGGTCAAGATTAGCAGAAATTTAAACTTTTTACTACTTCTATATTGAGGTTTACATAGACCTCTACATACACATAGTATATATATATCGAGTATACATAGACCCTTCGTATTGGAAAATTACTTTGGCTTTTACTTTTATTTCACATAGATATATATAAAATATAACGTAATCCGAAAAGCATGTCTCATCTCATAATCATCAAACATGAGTATATCGAATTTTGGCCTAAACTATAAATCAATGAAATAAGACCACATATAGGTCATACATTGTTTAGTATCCAAATAAAAAGGAAAGAACATAAGATTCTTAATACTAAAACAATTTTATAAGCTTGAGGCATTGCCCTCGAAAAGTGAGGAACTACCCAAGTTGGATGATCAAGAATTCCAAGTCTTCTTCAAAGTCGTCTCCGAAAGACTTTTAACGATCGGAACCTAAAATGTTGGGGAAAAAGGAAGAAATTAGGTTAGTACATCACTTGTACTAAGTATAAGACATTATGCACATATATCAGGAAAACATGCTAAGAAAATGGACATTTCATAAAGGTATGCAATTTCCTTTGAAAAGCTTTATGCCCATTCAATAAGATCATACCAATCAATGAGACACATTCATTAATTCCAAAACATGCATATCACAAGACCTACAATACTAAGTCTAGTAAAGTCAACAAGCATATCACATAATTGGACACATAGTCAAGAAAGTCTAAAATCAAGTACTAACATCCATAAGAATGAATAAGATGTCATTATAGCATAACCAAAGAGAGAGAATCACCTATGAACCCCTATCAAGTAACAAGTGCAATGACCAAGCAAAGCCCCATTACTCAATCAAGTAACCCGACAAGAATCATGGCCAAAATCCCACTTCACATGGCATGGCATGTAATATTACCTATCATCATACATTAACAACGTAGAACAACACATATTCGTAAGTGACACCAATCAACATATAGTATCAACAATCTGTAAGTTTATCATATACATATCATGTACCATTATAAGCATATTCATACATAAGAACATCCTCCTAAGACCTCCCTCAAGGCTAAATAGTGCAATGTTTAGGTAGAGTCCCATACCCCTACCTAGACTAAGCTAAACCCCTTAGGTTATCTTTGTTAGAGTTCATTCCTTTAATTTATTTTACCTTTTGGGAACATCTATCCTTAACAGACATAGACTAGATGAGCTAATTTGGAATCCGGTGTCATGGAACGTACACCAAAGGAAGGTGGACTACTTGCCAAGGTAGTACCAAAACATGAACAAAGCAACTGCGTGGATACACTCAACATAGTTCAAGAACTAGGAGATATAGTTGGGACCCTCTTCATGCTACATACATTGTAGTCTCCAATCTCAAGAGTACATTAATGATCCTACCTTCCCTGTGTGGGAATGGACACTCTTCACTCTAATTCAATCAGAATCCCTTTTGAAATGTCTTTAATATCTTTATAAATCATCATAGCTTAATGTAGGTCATAGGTTCTATCCATTGTATAAACATAATCAACATCATATCTCAAAAAGAATTGCATGAGTATTGTCCGTTCATTACAATTCATATAAGTGAGGTTAGCAGATTAACATTTTCATATCATGATAAGGCACATTGCTAAATCATTCACCATCCTTATAACATTTACATCTTAGTCAAAACCTCGTAAAACATAGTCAATACATTTCAATTCAACATCATATAAACCCTATCAATCTTAATACAAGGCATACTCCAATACAACATTATGACTTAATCACAATGAACCAAATAGAAGTAAATAATAGGGATCACAAGAGTTACCAAGTCTCCTCCAGAACTCATCATCAAGGTCTTACCGTCAACCCTTAATCAACCAAAATATGGTTTAGTATCATTATATTACTATAAATAACATAATAAAAAGGATAATCGAATAACTACCTCACAATCTAACACTAGCTCATAGCTTAAGGCAAGAGACATAGATTAAAGTCATAATCTAAATCAATCACCCAAGAACTAGCATGATAGTACTATAATTCACCCTAATTTATTCATTATTGATAAAATAACATCATCTAATAGTAATTCAACCAATAACCATGTCAATTGAACCAACATTACATAATTGACATCAAGATCATAACCTAGGGTTAAGGGAAATAGGTCATCTTCTACAAATTAGACCCATTCATCAAGATATAAAATAATTGATTTAAAATACATGTTAATCAATTCATAATATCCAAACCAAATCATCAATAAACTAATACTTAACATCAATTTTGTATTGGGTGAAAACCTAACTTTTGAAATCAATTTGATAGAACCCTTTGAGAAAAGAGTTCTCAAAGGTGAAAGGAATCTCATACCTTTCTAGTTGATGAAGATTTATATACAAAATTGACCCTTTTCATCCCTTGACACCACCTCTATCTTGGTCTTCAATGGGGTTTCTTTGGGAGAGAGATAGAAGAGAGAAGGAAGAGAGTTTTGGGTTTGACAATTACGAGAGCTTAGGTTAGTCTAATTAGCTTAACGCTGTATATAGGTGGTTAAATCACTTAATTATACCTTCCCTAAATCCTAATTAACTTCCTAACCAATACAACCAATTAATTAACTTAAGTGAAAACATGCAGTAAAAACCAGTCATCAAAGACGACACCACGATCGACAACCACTGCCCCCTTACGTGTTGCACATCTATCGATGAGTTAAGAGACTATGCACAATGACCCTTCAAAGATTTTGTCTAAGTTTCCATCGACGGTGGCCATCAACGCCCCGTCAATTCACACACGCCCCGACAATGGCACTCGTCTGTACACATTGCCATGGGCAGTCCTTTGACCCCAAAATGCAAGGGTCCTCTTCAAGGTCTCTTTGTTGGTCCTTAAGGAGTCGTGACTGAACGTTTCGACTATCAATTAACTCTAGTACATGTTATACACCCTTCAACCAAGTTTCATCATTTTTCGACTCCTAAAAGCTAGTCAAATAGGCTAAGGCACTATAGTACCTCATTGAACTAGTTTCAGGACGTCATGAACGTTCTTTGATGTTTTGGTTTCTAGACTTCCTAAATGACTTATATTCATTAAAATAGAACAAAAGCAATTTCTAAACCTTATGAGACTCATGTTATGCGCTAGAACACGTCTTAGATTTTCTAAGTGTTACATCCATAAGGCTTGAATTGATTGAGAATGAAATCAATTGAAATTATGTGGAACCCAACTCATAAAATACTTGATGGATAATCAATATTTGGTGTCATTTTTAATAACCTAATTATCACTAGTAACAACATACTATGTAAGCCCCAACGAGCTATATGTTTCAATTATAAGTCAAACAAATTACGAACACAAAAGTTGCATCGAATGATATCACTATATACTTTTTCAACAATATACGGTGTTGGAATGAAGTCATTTTGTACTTTAAAAGGTAAATTATTTTTTATAATGTTACCATCATGATCTCTTACGGAAAAGGCAATACCCACAAATTAAATATTTAAATTGTGATACTCTCTCTGTCCTTTTTTCATTTGTCCAGGCCTTTTTTTACTTTTTCCTTTTCACTTATTATTTTTGATAAATAAATAAACCATTTTTTAACCTATTATGTCGTCATTTATTAACATTTAGTTAATTTCTTGAAAAATATAACGAATAAAGATATTTGAGATCTTATCAATTTATAGAGATAAAATGGTAAAAATCACTGTAAGTTTTGATTTGTGGGTTATTCATGTGTATCATTCTGAACCGATATGACCTGACCCTATTTTTTTCTGAATAAAAGAGATAAGTATCACTTTGAAAAAGGATATTGTTTTTCCCTTTTTTAAAATAAGGGGTTGAGCACTTTTCACAATATAACTTTGAAGAACTCAAAAAAGAAAAAACAAATAGAAGAAAAAAAGAAATATATATCTTTTTCCCTGATATTAACCAAAAAAAGTAGCATTAAGTTTGTAGAAACATAACTTTGATTCCTTGAGAGTCAAAGTGGACTTGGAACAATCTTTCACATGACTCCCTTATCATTCTAGTGTTGTTAACATGTACACATTCTCGTTCATGTTCCGATAATCTTACAATGGTATCAGAGCCAAGGTTAATTGCATTATATTTAAACAATATGATTGTTGACCTCTTGAAATCATTTGTTTGTTGTTTGAAAGTTTTAGAATGTACAGATCTAATACTTCTTCAATTTTTTGAAGGAATCAAATATGTTGTTATAAATTGGTTGTTTGAACTTGGAGAAGAAGCGGTTAATTTTTTTTGTTCATAAGAATCGAATAGAGATATGTTGAGAAAGATAGGAATTTTAGAAATAGCCTAATTTTTAAGGGATATAGATTAGAATGACTTTGCTGAATTGAAAGAAGTTACTAGTCATTTATATGAAAAAAATTATCCTTTACCAATCACAATTCTCCTTTATTATTTTTTTTGGCTTTTAGTACAACTCTTCTTATTCTTTTAATATAAAAGAGGAAGAAAACGTGTATGGTCACTATAAAATAAAAGAGAAAAATTGATTTTGTTGTACTTATTATGACAAAGTAGTAATAGTCCTATTACTAGTCCTTTTTGTTGTTGTTGAATGAGTCAACATGGAATTTTATTACTATATATACATTAAAAATACCTTGAACTTGGTCGGATAAATTACTTTAGCACATAACTATACAGACGTTTAAATATCCCCTTAACATTTTTAAAGTGAATTACATGCATCCCTATAGATGACGTGGCAAAGAGAGTGAGTTCACTCAACAAATAGTATGTGAATAGATTAGAAAAGGAAAAAATTATAAAATCATACACATTTCATTTTTTATAGGTCAATATATAATTAATATTTTAAATTTTTTTTTCTTAATATATTAACTTTTAAACTATATGAATTTTTTTATTGGTCCATAAAACTTTTAAATTTTCTCATTATTTTATTGTCGGCCCCAAAAGCTTCTTCTCCATTGAAGAATCTCTTTTTTACTCAATATTCATCTTCAACACTATCAACTACTTCAATTCACCATTTCTTTAGTAATCCACAAAACCCAACACCAACATCTCAATATTGACGTCATTTTCACGCATATAGATTTTGTCAAGTTTCATTAGAGCTAAAAAATATTATTGGTTCACCGAATAAGATGAAGAAAGGAAGAGCAACAAGAGATATGGTGGAGCTCGTTGGAAAATCTAAAGAAGAAACGCTAAATAGATAAGGGCCAGAAATGGTGAAGAAGATGGAAGAAGAAAGAAGTTGAAGGGGTTGGGTTTGGGGGAATAAAAATGGATTCACATTTCAAACTTTAATTTTAAAAATGCATTTGTAGGTAATTATTTAGTGTAAATTAATTTTAAACGGTGTTCAAAAAATATTTATGAAAATAATTAATAAAAAAATTAAGTAATGATGTGGTGCAGACATGACTATGATGTGGCATTTACATGACTATGATGTGGCAAGTGGAAATAATATAATAATCTCAGGGTGGTTTTTAATTCACATCAAAGATGTTAAAGAAGGTATTGAAACACCCTATAATTTAAGTGCTAAAGTAAGTTATCCGACAAAAATTCAGGATTTTTTTTAATGTATTTTCTCTTATTTAATTGATTTGTGTACTTGTTATGAAAAAGTAGTATACTCTCCAAATTTTGTTTGTTGAATGACTCAACATGGGATTAAATTATTTTTTTTATAAATAATTATAATTTAACAAGGAATAAAAAGACTGACATCACATTTTTGTTCATTAAAATACTTATTTGAAAAACGCTCTCAATTTCTTTTAAAATATGAAGTGTTATTTCTTCTTTTTTAAAGAAATAATATAGCATGTAATGTGAATCTGAGTATTATTTTTTTAAAAAAATCTCTTATTATACATCCAGTCACTTCATTTCTTTATATATTATTTTTAAGGGGATTATATAGCACCGAAAGGATTGATACTTTATAAATAACCATATATTTATATATGCATGTGTAGAAATATTTTCTTGTTTTAAAACTAATTAAAATTTTCATATAATGACTCTCATAGGAGTAAAATCTTTTCAATAAATCAATTTGCCTTCTACCCGAAATTTATGACATATATTGTCGCATTAAATGGTCCTTAACCATATTTTTGATTTTTTTAATTATCAATTCATATATGACTGAACAGAAACATACTCTTATTACTCCTATTGGGAGTGGTACTAATAGAGGAGAAAAATGAAACGATAGAAGGATGTGTATTAAAAGGATCAAAATAGAAAATGATTCAGATTCAGAGCCAAAAGTCATAAGAAATGACTCAACAATACTGTAAAATCTCAACAAACATAAAAGAGCATGTAAAAGAAAAGGAAAATAAATTAGTTGAAGAGTTCAAAAATATCAAAACGGACTTGTCTGACCAATTACTTGATTTCCTCGAAAATGTTTGGATTAAAATTAATCAAATTTATTACTATTGCATCTATGTTGAGGATTACGTTGGATTAGGTATTCCATAGAATTCCTTGTCAAATTATTGGTTGAAGGAACTAATATGCATCGATTATAACTTTGGTCCTAATGAACCATTGTGGAAGTTCACAGTAAATCTTGAAGCTAGATGGTCAGTGTACTTACATAGAATTATAGTCTAGTATTTTGAGTATATATATATATATATATATTTGCATATTATGTAGTGAACACCTTTGATTTTATTTTAATATGAATATTTGTGCTTAATCCTATTTTTATTAGTGTGATGTTATTTTACTGTGCATTAGTATATGGTGTTAATTATTAGATAAATAAATCCTTGTGATTATGACCTAAAATATATTATCATACACAACAAGAATCAATTTTAAAATTTGATTAAATATTTAGTTTATAGATGGTGATTGGATGCTTACATGACTTTTCAATTTTACATTAAATATGAAACCATTATGAGAATTAATTTTCTTGAATGTGTATGTCACATGCAACATTGATTTAGAATTATTGCCTTATTATCTCTCAAAACAGACATGATCATGTTTTGAATCAACCAGAAGAGGGAAATAAATATTGTACAACATAGAAGAGACCTTTAAGCTTATAAAGCTTGAAAATGGCTAATTTCACTACACATAGAATAAATATTTACTTCTGTGATTGATGACCTCATACATGAATTGGAGGAATTTCCTATTGCTCATATTATGTGGGAACAAATTCAATAAACATATATGGGTACATCAGTAACCTACCTCCAACAATTGACTATTAAATTTTACACTTACAAGAAGCGTAATGATAAAAATGTCAAACAATATCTTAAGGTGATGCCAAACATGGTAGCTCAACTCAAGAGTATTGGTCATGTTAATTTAGATAAGCAACAAGTACAGAAAGTGATTCAGCCTCTTCCCAATAATTGGGAACATTTGAAGGTTAACTTGACCCATGAAGATATCATCAAAACCTTTTCTGAAGTTGCATTTCGTCTAGAACTTGAAGATGAGAGCCTTGGTGCTGCTAAAGTTGTTTCTAATGTATTTGTAGTAGATTCAAGAGTACAAAATCTTCAGGGTTCAAGCATAAAAAATAGTAAAAGAAATGGGAAAGACAAAGAGAATGGAAAAGGACCCCATAAAAAAAAGGAAAAGGCCAATATCCAACAAAGAAAAATGATTTTTCAAGAAGAGAGACCAAAGCAAAATGAAGTGCTAAAATTTCCCAAGTGCTGGGGCATTTTGCTTGTGAATGTACTAAGCCGAAAAAGGTAGCTTTTGTAAATGCATTTCTAAGTGCTACATATGTTTTCTAGCACTTTGTTACGAACTGAATATTATCCTATGTGGATCGAAGTCTCAGGATCCACCAATCAGATGAGTCAATATTGAAAATCCTTTATGGAGTTTCATAGAAATTCATCTAAATCAAGGTGGATCTACGTGGAAAATAATGAAAGTGTAGTTTTCAAATGGATAGACAGTTGCAAAGTAGACTTGTGTGGTGGTCGTTCTTTGATGTTGCATGACGTCCTATATGCCCCAAAGATTCAACAAAACTTAGTATCCGTGTATGTTCCTTTAGACATTTGTTTTGATGTGTTTTTATTGTAATGGTGTTAGAATAACTCCGGACAATGTTTTATATGATTTTGGACTTTGTCAGGACTGTTTCATCGTATTACATTGTAATCCTTCGATTTATGACTATTATGTTGATTGTTGTGTAATGAAATGTTATCAAGTAACAATAATATTGTTGTTATTACTTCCCAAGCAAAGATTAGCTCACATAGGGAAAGATCCAGTGAATAGGTTGGCAAAACAAGGAAATTTAGGATTATTATTGATATGCTAACTTGTGAAAATTGTCTTGCTAGAAATATTACGCGTAAATCATTTCGGAAGTCTGAAAGATCTGAATTTACACTTTAATTAATTCATTATGATATTTTTGGCCCAATGAATATGAGGGTATGTTATGGTCCTACATACTTCATTACATTTATTGATGATATCACACGCTTGGGTTATATCTATTTGATTTCTCATAAATCAGAATCACTTTAGTGTTTTAAAATATATATGACTGAAGTTTAAAATCAACTAGATAAAAACATAAAGACTTTAAAAACTGATAGGGGACATGAATATTTTTAAAAAACAATTTGAAGAATTGTGTATCTAAAAGGGTACTATCAGGTGTAGCTGAAAGAAGGAATAGAACATTGTTGGACATGACAAGATCAATGATGGTACATCTGAATTTGTCTATCTCTTCCTAGGGAGATGCATTATTGTTTGCAGCTTACGTATTGAAGAAAGTGATTTCTAAATCAGTGTCTTCCACTACTTATGAACTTTGCACTGGTCATAAAATAAAGTTGAATGGTCTACAACCGTGGGTTGTGCCACATATATTAAAGATCATTTTAAAAGAAAATAAATATATCCTAACAAGGTACTTCTAATACTGCAAAGGGTATATGTTTATCGATGAACTGGAGTATAGAAGTATTACTCAAAATGTATCACGGGGTGTCAGATTTTTGAAAAATGATGTTTTCAAAAAAAGGCGAAAAATATGAAGTTAAGACTAGCTATGAAATGTAGAATTCAGAAGATCAGGTAATATTGTCAGAGATGTTTGATAATCCAAAGGATCAAGAAATAATTCTTGGTCGAAGTAGGAGTTATGAATTTCAAAATCTTGTAGAGGAATCTAAACTTCAAATACGTAAGTGTTCAATAAAAGGTGTACATAAAGATCTTATCAGACTGAGGATTGTGTTTTCTTGGTATTTCCAATAGAATTTGATGAACCTAAATCTGTAAGTGACGTCTTATCAATGGCTAAAAGGGATGCATGGTTAAAAGCGATGAAAGAAGAATTAGAGTCCATGAAAATCAACAAGGTCTGACATTTAATTTAACTTCGTAAGAAATTTAAAATTATTAGGAATAAAGGGATTCTTAAAGTTAAACTCAAATTTTGGGTCAATCGAAAGACACAAAGCCCAATTGGTGGACAAAGATTTTACTCAAGAGGTTGGGATAGAGTATGAGAAATCCTCACCAATTGTAAAGTTTACACAATACGATTACTTTTAGTTATTGTTGCACATTTAGATCTAGAATTACCCCAAATGGATGTGAAGACTGTTTTTCTCAATAGAATGAAAGGAGGAAGTCTACATGAGACAATCAATAGTTTTCATTGTTAAAGGCCAATAAAAGAAAGTTTGTAAATCGAAAAGATCAAATTTATAGCCTAAAGCAATCTTCAAGGCAGTGGTACCTCATATTTCATAAGGAGGTGATGTCATTTAATTTAACCATCATCGGTTAAGATCATTGTATCTATGTGCAAATTTTAATGGAAATTTTGTAATTTTTTTCTTTACGTAGATGATATTTTATTAGGTGGAAATTATTTGAAGTATTTGAAAACTGTTAAGTCATGGATTTTCAACATCATTTGATATGAAATATATGGGAGAAGCAAACTATATATTGGATGTTAAGATCCAAAAAGAGCTTTCCAAGAAATTTTTAAGTTTTTCTCAAGAAACTTATAGTAAGAAAAGATTGGAACATTTCCGAAATAATAGTTACAAATCCATGGATAATTATGTCGAAAGGAGGGGGAGGGGGACTTTAATCCTTGAAGTGTGTCCAATGACCGAAAAAGAAAGAAGAAATATCTCAAGTTCCTTATACTAGTGATGTCGGGAGTTCACTGCATGTTATGATGTGTACTCTCCCAAACATTTGTTCCATCAAGAGTGTTCCCTTTGGACCTTGAGAATGTTGACACTGGGTTGGGGTTTGGTGAACCAATGGGTTGCTCCTCTAGTTAAAGTATCGGGCCCCTTTTTTTTGCCTAGGTTACAACTTCAAAATACTCCATAATGGATTTTTTTCCTACTCCCCCCAATTATCACTTTATGCAGGTATCAGTCCAATCTTGGAAGAGATCAGCGGAAAGTTTTAAAGAGAATATTCTAATACCTGAAGTGACAGATGTAAGTTTTGGGTTGCGGGTCACCCATGTGGATCGACCAGACTCAATTTTTTTCTGAAAAAGAGATAAGTATCAATTTGAAAAAAGAGTGGAACAGTTAATATGTAAGTGTTCAAACGTATATTATTTTTTCCTTTTTTAAAATAAGGGGTTGAACGTTTTTCAGAGGATAATTGTGAAGAACACAGAATAGGAAAAATAAAAGGAGGAAAAAAAAGAAATTTCTACCTTTTACATTGATATTAACAACACAAAAATGACATTTATTTTGTGGAAACATAGCTTTGATTCCTTGAGTCGCAAAGTTCGACTTGGAGAAAACTTTCACAATACTTCATTATCATTTGGTTCTTGTTAACATATTCACATTCTCGTTCCTATTACTATAATCTTACACAAACTATTCTAATCAATATTTTCTTAACAAACATGTCAAGTCAAAATTTGACAAGTAAAAAGGGACAAATAGATTATCATGTAAATGTTGTTAAAAAAAGATCTACAATAATAGCTCAATTATAAAAATGTTGAGAATGAATTAAAGGCACCGCCAACATATAAATTTTTGAGAAATTTAATCTTACTATGAAAAAGATTTGAAGTTTCTTTTTCTTTCTTTCATGTTATTTTAAGTTAATTTCTTTCATTTGCAGTAACCATTTGATTTTTCAAGATCTTCAATTTTCTTATTGTACTTTCCACGATAAAATCTCCATTCTCAATAAAAAAAATTCAGATCAATATGCATGTGTAGTTTTTTTAAGAACTGCATCCTTTTGTATGTAACATTGTTTTTCTAAATAATATTAATAAGTAGGTTATTAGATTTCTAAGAGGTATTTTAGTTACAAAACTTTTGTCTTAAGAAATTTTCTCTTTTAATTTAACTACTTCCCTCATAGTTTGTCATCACATATTAATGATAGTTGTTTCTTAATTTTCATGCATAATAACATTGTTTTTTAATAATTTAGTTATATACCTTCATTCTTAAATTATTGATTTTTGCTAGTTATCACTTGTAACAAGTCAGTGATGAATGAAAGCACATTATATTGTAGAGAAGATGACTAAGTAGTCCATAACCTATTATATTGCCGGATTCTCAACTATAATTTTTAACATTATGGGGTCCTGTCACCGCCAAACAATTTAAAACTGTAATTAATATCAACGAATGTTTATGAGGAAAAGCGAGTGTATTTTACCATCTATGAGAGAGTAAACACCAAAAATAAATATTAAAATTTATTTTTAATAATCTCTTCTCTTTTTTTACCCTTTATTTTTCATCAAGGGTCTGTCTAGAAAGCCATCAGATTAATTTGAATTTCTTTAATTACTAGGATAGTGATCACCAGTCTAGTAATTACATGGTCTGGTAATTACAATGACTTGTTTGTTCGCCACAGTATAACTACATTGTGTACTGTTTGGTTATATTACAATTTCAAATTAACAAAATAAGTATTTAAAATTTGTGTTAGACAAATAAGAAAATTTATAAGTTATATTAAATTAAATATTTAAGATATATTGTAACGACCTGTTTAGTCGTTTGAGCAGCAAATTGAATTACGGGGAAAAACTGGCTGAGACGACGTGGGTCCCGACAGACCGTCGTGGTCACGACGGCCCGTCAAGGGGGTGTCGTCCCATGGCACTTAGAAATTTGAAATTGGGTACCGAAAATCGACTCTCTGTAAATTGTGACGGACCTGCAGGACGTGCCGTCACATCCACGACGAACCGTCGTGAGTCCCGTTGCAAAACACTTCAACTTTTGAGAAATTGGTGCAAGAAAACGAGTTTCTGACCGTCATGACGGAGGGGCCAGACGGACCGTCACGCAGGGTGACGGGCCGTCGCATGAACCCGAAAACTGGGAGGAGGCGACGGCCATCGTGACGGACCGTCGCGACGACGGCCCGTCACAGCCGCACAATCCCGAGGCGGTTAGGATTTCTCCCCACGTTTTAAGGGTCGTTTTTGACTATTCTTTCCTTAATTATAAAGATTGAGGGTTTATATTAATAAGTCTAATTACTTAGGGGTTAAAAGAGGTAACCTTAAGCTAATTAGGGGGTTTTATTGTCCTCTTTTATTCTTAATTATACAATAATTAGGGTAAAGGAAAGAGGGTTTGAATAAAACAAAGAGAAACGAATTGAGAGAGCAGTCGATCAAAGGGAAAAAGGGTGTCAACGCTTGGAATTCTTGCTTGTTGATTTCAATTCTTCGGTGGAGGTAGGTTATGGTTTTTCATGCTATTCATAGTAAACTCTTAATAGCGAATGATATATGTTAGTAGTATTGTAAAACCCTTCTATATGCTTAATTGTATGCTTGCATGAATGATGTTATTATGTAATTATGAATAAATAAGCATGACGAAGCTATTGAATCCCAAATCTTGAAAGAAACTTTAATCTACTTGTTAATGATAAGGCCTTGGTATAAAAGAAGGCTTGATGAATTAAAGTAATGGGATTGATGATGCCTTGGTATAGAAGGCTTGATGAGCGGATATAATGAGAATTAGTGGATCGGAGTGTCACGTTCCGACACATAGTATTAGTGGGGCGGGTGTCACGAACCGACACGTAGAATTAGGGATCGGAGTGTCACGTGCCGACACATATAGGATCGGGTGTCACGAACCGACACGTAGATTTAGGGATCGGGTGTCACGAACCGACACGTAGATTTAGGGGATCGGGTGTCACGAACCGACACGTAGATTTAGGGATCGGGTGTCACGAACCGACACGTAGATGTAGGGGATCGGGTGTCACGAACCGACCACGTAGATTTAGGGATCGGGTGTCACGAACCGACACGTAGATGTAGGGATCGGGTGTCACGAACCGACACGTAGATTTAGGGGATCGGAGTGTCACGTACCGACACAAGAGGAATATGAATAATGAATCGTGAAAGATGAGAATATACTCAACATAATGAACTTAATTCCCAAATGAGCATGGTATTGAGGCTTGAGCCCTCATGGATGAACTTAATGGTACTTATTGATGATTATAGTACTTGTTGTTGCTACATGTTGAGTTTTATAGTTGATTTATGATATTAAGCGATATATCTTTGTTTCTATTTTGAGTTGGCCGATGATATCTACTCGGTACTTGTGGTTATCTTGACCCCTACTTTTATGTTTTCTTCTTTGCTAATTGTGGAATACAGCGAACGTTCCGTCATCTTCAACTCAGCAGTGATTCAAGCCAGTCTTACTACACCCGAAATTCAGGGTGAGCTAATACGTCTAGCTTGGACTGGATCTTCTTCTTCAAGTCTTGATGCCTTGAACTCCGGCATGGACTAGCTTTTATGTATTTTTAGTTCTTAGACATTCTTAGTTTAGTCATTTGATTGTAGATGTTCTTGTGATGATGACTTCCAGATTTTGGGGATATTAATAATAGTGTTGAATTGTTTTATTAATGAGTTAAGTCTTCCGCATTATTTTCTGTTGTTATATATTGAAATGTTAAGGGTTAAATTGGTTGGTTCGCTCACATAGGAGGGTAG
This sequence comes from Solanum arcanum, assembly GCA_027789145.1. Taxonomy (NCBI): domain Eukaryota; kingdom Viridiplantae; phylum Streptophyta; class Magnoliopsida; order Solanales; family Solanaceae; genus Solanum; species Solanum arcanum. Next base: position 63,065,143 of record CM050933.1, read on the forward strand.
ATGTGGGTGCGGTCGCGACCCGATTTGGGTCGTGACAAACTTGGTATCGAGCATTAGGTTCGTTGGTCTCATCACACAAGAACAGGTCTAGTAGAGTCTTAAGGAACGGTAGGGGGACGCCTTTACTTTTCCTTGAGAGGCTATAAGACTTTAGGAAAATTCCACTCTTTCATTCTTTCTTTCGTGCTACTACTTGAGTCCAATTGGTATCTAGGCGATATGAATTGGTATCTGACCATCTTCACTCTATTTCGCAGATGGTTAGAACTAGAGCAACGACCGCACCAGCAGCAACAACGGCACAGCAAGAAATATCTGAGCCAGCCACTGGGGCTGTGGCTCGAGGGAGAACAACGGCAAGAGGCCGTGGGAGAGGTCGTGGGAGGACGTCCTCTAGAGGAAGAGGACGAGCACCTAGCCCATCTGATGCTAGGGCAGTGACTCCTCCACCGACTGAAGAGGTGATAAGAGAAGGGGAGGATGGGGTGAATGAGCAAGTCTGAGAATGAGGAAATGCCACCTCAACCTACCCCAGAGATGATCAATCAGGTTCTCGCTTATCTTAGCGGGTTATCTGATCACGGTCAGGCACCTCCAGGGGTTTTCGCACCAACACCTCCGGTTTGAGGTACGACATGCGGCTACTATGGCTCCTCGCATGGATGCACCATTGGGAATGGGCACATTTCCACGTCGACTCATCGGGCCTATTATGACAAACGATCAACATGAACTTTTCAAGAAGTTCTTGAAATTGAAACCTCCAGTCTTTAAGGGTGCGTAATCGAGAGGATGCCTACGATTTTCTGGTTGATTGTCATGAGCTACTACACAAGATGGGTATAGTAGAGAGGTTTGGTTTCGAAGTTCGTGAGCTATCGGTTTCAAAGGCACGCCAAAATGTGGTGGCGTTCACATGTTGAGTGTCAACCAACGAGGCACCACCCATGACTTGGGCATCCTTCTCTACTGTTTATGGAGAAGTATATCCCAAGGACTTTGAGAGATAGAAAAAGGGATGAGTTCTTGAGTCTCGAGCAAGGTAGGATGACGGTTAACGATATGAGGCTAAGTTTCGTGCTTTATCAAGGTATGCCACTCAACTCTATTTCAGTCCACAAGAACGGATCCGCCGTTTTGTGAAGGGGTTGAGATCGAGTTGCGGATTTCGCCTTACAGTAGCGGCAACGGCAAAATCCTTCCAAGAGGTGGTAGACTTTGTGATAGAGGTGGAAGGAGTGAAGCGGATGACTTCACCACAACTTCGACATCAAAAAGGTTTCGAAAGGAGGTGAGTTTAATAGTCCGTATACTAGAGGACGACTTCCTGAGGCTACTCGGTTCGACCAATTCAGTCTTCACTACAGATCAGTAGTTGGGGACCACCTCAGACCGGTCAACACTTCTCGAGAGACCTATGCTTGACTCTGCAGAGTGTTATGGATGTGGGGAGACTGGACATATTAGGAGGAATTGTCCCAAACAAAGTTATAGACCCCAATAGCTAGAGGTAGAGGTGGTCATGGTAGGCCGTTATTCGGGAGGACGTGGTAGTCGAGGTAATGGTGGTCACCAAAACGGCAGAGGTGATGGGCAAAGCTGGAGCCACTACTACGCAACATGGTAGGGCAGCGGACGGACAAATAATGGGGCACATTGTTACGCTTTCCTGGGAGATCTGAAGCGGAGGCGTCTGATGCTGTCATCACAGGTAACCTTTTGATTTGTGATTGCATGGCTTCCGTATTGTTTGATCCTGGATCCACATTTTCCTATGTATCTTCCTCATTTGCTAATGGTCTAAATCTACATTGTGAATTACTTGATATGCCTATTCGTGTTTCTACTCCGGTGGGTGAGTCTGTGGTAGTTGAAAAAGTGTATAGGTCTTGTTTGGTGAATTTTGTGGGGAGCAACACTTACGTAGATTTGGTTATCTTAGAAATGGGTGACTTTGATGTAATTCTGGGTATGACTTGGCTTTCTCCGAATTTTGCAATTTTGGATTATAATGCTAAAACGGTGACGTTAGCCAAGCCTGAGGCGAATCCGTTAGTGTGGGAGGCGACTACACTTCCAATCAGTGCGTATTATCTCCTTTCTTGGTGCTCGGAAGATGGTTAGTAAGGGTTGTTTAGCTTTCTTAGCACATCTTAGGGATGACACCATCCAAGTACCCTCAATCGAATCGGTTTTGTAGTTCGAGAATTTTGGATGTGTTCCTGCAGATCTTCCTGGTATGCCACCGATAGGGATATTGACTGCATTGATCTTGAACCGGTACTCGCCCCATTTCTATACCCCTTATAGAATGGCTCCGCGGAGTTAAGAGAGTTAAAGGCACAACTTCAAGAGTTATTGAACAAAGGCTTCATTAGACCAAGTGCATCCCCTTGGGGTGCTCGGTTTGTTTGTGAAGAAGAAGGATGGGAGTTTTGGATGTGCATAGACTACAGACAACTAAACAAGGTAACCATAAAGAACAAGTATCCTCTTCCTCGCATTGATGACTTGTTCGATCGCCATAAGGTGCTTGTGTTTTCTCTAAGATTGACTTGAGATCCGGTTATCATCAATTGAAAATACGAGCAATAGATGTGCCAAAGACTGCTTTTCGAACGAGGTATGGGCATTACGAATTTGTAGTGATGTCTTTTGGTCTTACGAATGCCCCTGCTGCGTTCATGAGCTTGATGAACGGGATTTTTAAGCCATATTTGGACCTCTTCGTGATCGTATTTATTGATGATATATTGGTATACTCGAAGAGCAAGAAGGAACATGAAGAGCATTTGAGAATGGTATTGGAAATGTTGAGGGAGAAAAAGCTTTACGCCAAATTCTCTAAGTGTGAGTTTTGGCTAGATGCAGTGTCCTTCTTGGGGCACGTGGTTTCTAAGGAAGGAGTGATGGTAGATCCATCTAAGATTGAGACAGTGAAGAATTGGGTAAGACCCACTAATGTATCAGAAATAAGGAGCTTTGTTGGGTTAGCTAGCTACTACCGCAGATTTGTCAAGGGATTCTCTTCTATTGCTTCCCAATTGACGAACTTGACTAAGCAAAATGTTCCATTTGTATGGTCGGATGAGTGTGAGGAAAGCTTTCAAAAGCTCAAGACTTTATTGACTACCGCACCCATTCTCACCTTGCCAGTGGAAGGTAAGGACTTCATTGTTTATTGTGATGCATCCTATTCTGGGTTGGGTGCAGTGCTAATGCAAGAGAAGAGTGTAATTGCTTATGCTTCGAGGCAATTAAAGGTGCATGAACGTAACTATCCGACCCATGATTTGGAGTTGGCCGCGGTAGTATTTGCACTAAAACAATGGAGACACTATTTGTATGGGGTTAAGTGTGAAGTCTACACGGATCATCGTAGCCTTCAGTACGTCTTTACTCAGAAAGATTTGAACTTGAGACAAAGGAGATGGATGGAACTACTAAAGGACTACGATATCACTATCTTGTATCATCCGGGGAAGGCGAATGTTGTAGCGGATGCTTTGAGTAGAAGGCGGGAAGCATGGGAAGTGTAGCTCATTTGCAAGCTTCTAGGCGCCCATTGGCTAGAGAAGTGCAGATTTTGGCTAACGATTTGATGAGGTTAGAAGTAAATGAGAAGGGAGGATTGTTAGCTAGTGTGGAGTCGAGATCTTCTTTTCTTGACAAGATTAAGGGAAAACAGTTTGATGATGAGAAACTAAGGCGAATCCGAGACAAAGTGTTGCGAGGAGAGGCTAAAGAAGCAACAATTGATGAGGAAGGTGTTTTGAGGATTAAGGGAAGAGTATGTGTGCCCCGTGTTGATGATTTGATCAACACTATTCTCGGCGTAAGCTCATAGCTCAAGGTATTCTATACATCCGGTGCAACCAAGATGTATCGTGACCTAAAGCAACACTTTTGGTGGAGTAGAATGAAGCGTGATATTGTTGACTTTATTGCCAAGTGTCCAAACTCACAACAAGTGAAATATGAACACCAAAGGCCCTGAGGAACACTTCAGAGAATGCCCATTCCTGAATGGAAGTGGAGAGAATCGCAATGGACTTCGTGGTTGGTCTTCCAAAGACATTGGGTAAGTATGACTCCATTTGGGTGATTGTTGATAGGTTAACTAAGTCCNCTCATTTTATTCCGGTCAAGGTAACTTACAACGCAGAGAAGTTAGCCAAGATCTATATCTCAGAGATTGTTCGATTGCATGGAGTTCCACTCTCCATCATATCGGATAGAGGTACGCAGTTTACTTCTAAGTTTTGAAGGACATTACATGCTGAATTGGGTACTAGGTTGGACCTTAGTACTGCATTTCACCCTCAGACCGATGGTCAGTCTGAGCGAACGATTCAAGTCTTGGAGGATATGCTTCGCGCATGTGTGATAGAGTTTGGTGGCCATTGGGATAGCTTCCTACCCTTAGCAGAGTTTTCGTACAATAATAACTATCACTCAAGCATTGATATGGCCCCATTTGAAGCATTGTATGGGAGGAGATGTAGATCTCCCATTGGTTGGTTTGATGCATTCGAGGTTAGACCTGGGTACCGATCTCTTGAGGAGTCATTAGAGAAGGGGAAGTCTATTCAAGAAAAGCTTCTAGCGGCGCAAAGTAGACAAAAAGAATATGCAGATCGAAAGGTTAGAGACTTGGAGTTCATGGAGGGTGAACAAGTCTTGTTGAAGGTTTCACCTATGAAAGGGGTGATGCGGTTTGGCAAAAGAGGTAAGCTAAGTCCAAGGTATATTGGACCATTTGAGGTACTAAAGCGAGTAGGGGAGGTGGCTTATGAATTAGCCTTACCTCCAGAGCTGTCCGGAGTACATCCGGTATTCCATGTGTCTATGTTGAAAGGATATCATGGGGATGGAAATTACATTATCCGTTGGGATTCAGTTTTGCTTGATGAAAACTTGTCTTATGAGGAGGAGCCTGTTGCTATTCTAGATAGAGAGGTTCGCAAGTTGAGGTCGAGAGAAATTGCATCCATCAAAGTTCAATGGAAGAATCGACCGGTTGAAGAGGCTACTTGGGAGAAGGAGGCAGATATGCAAGAAAAATACCCACATCTGCTTTCTGATTCGTACTCCTCTTCGCCACTTTGTTTTCTTCTTTTGATCGCTCGGGACGAACGATGGGTAAATTGGTATCTATTGTAACGACTGTTTAGTCGTTTGAGCAAGAAATTGAATTACGGAAAAGCGGCCGAGACGACGTGGGTCCCGACGGACCGCCGTGGTCACGACGGCCCGCTGCGGGGTGTCGTCCCATGGCACTTAGAAATTTGAAATTGGGTACCAAAATCGACTCTCTGTAAATTGTGACGGCCCTGCAGGGCGTGCCGTCACATCCACGACGAACCGTCGTGAGTCCCGTTGCAAAACACTTCAACTTTTGAGAAATTGGTGCAAGAAAATGAGTTTCTGACCGTCATGACGGAGGCCAGGACGGACCGTCACAGGGTGACGGCCGTCGCAGACCACCAAAATCGGGAGGAGGCGACGGCCATCGTGACGGACCGTCGCGAGTACGACGCCCGCCACAGCTGCACAATCCCGGCAGTTTAGGATTTCTCCCACGTTTTAAGGGTCGTTTTTGACTATTCTTTCCTTAATTATAAAGATTGAGGGTTTATATTAATAAGTCTAATTACTTAGGGGTTAAAAGAGGTAACCTTAAGCTAATTAGGGGGTTTTATTGTCCTCTTTTATTCTTAATTATACAATAATTAGGGTAAAGGAAAGAGGGTTTGAATAAAACAAAGAGAAACGAATTGAGAGAGCAGTCGATCAAAGGGAAAAAGGGTGTCAACGCTTGGAATTCTTGCTTGTTGATTTCAATTCTTCGGTGGAGGTAGGTTATGGTTTTCATGCTATTCATAGTAAACTCTTAATAGCGAATGATATATGTTAGTAGTATTGTAAAACCCTTCTATATGCTTAATTGTATGCTTGCATGAATGATGTTATTATGTAATTATGAATAAATAAGCATGACGAAGCTATTGAATCCCAAATCTTGAAAGAAACTTTAATCTACTTGTTAATGATAAGGCCTTGGTATAAAAGAAGGCTTGATGAATTAAAGTAATGGGATTGATGATGCCTTGGTATAGAGAAGGCTTGATGAACGGATATAATGAGAATTAGTGGATCGGAGTGTCACGTTCCGACACATAGTATTAGTGGGACGGGTGTCACGAACCGACACGTAGAATTAGGGATCGGAGTGTCACGTGCATCACATATAGGGATCGGGTGTCACGAACCGACACGTAGATTTAGGGATCGGGTGTCACGAACCGACACGTAGATTTAGGGATCGGGTGTCACGAACCGACACGTAGATTTAGTGGGATCGGGTGTCACGAACCGACACGTAGATGTAGGGAGGGGGTGTCACGAACCGACACGTAGATTTAGGGGATCGGGTGTCACGAACCGACACGTAGATGTAGGGGATCGGGTGTCACGAACCGACACGTAGATTTAGGGGATCGGAGTGTCACGTACCGACACAAGAGGAATATGAATAATGAATCGTGAAAGATGAGAATATACTCAACATAATGAACTTAATTCCCAAATGAGCATGGTATTGAGGCTTGAGCCCTCATGGATGAACTTAATGGTACTTATTGATGATTATAGTACTTGTTGTTGCTACATGTTGAGTTTTATAGTTGATTTATGATATTAATCGATATATACTGCTTTTCTATTTTGAGTTGGCCGATGATATCTACTCAAGACTTGTGGTTGTAATCGACCCCTACTTTTATGTTTTCTTCTTTGCTAATTGTGGAATACAAATAACGCTCCGTCATCTTCAACTCAGCAGTGATTCAAGCCAGTCTTACTACACCGGAAATTCAGGGTGAGCTAATACGTCTAGCTTGGACTGGATCTTCTTCTTCAAGTCTTGATGCCTTGAACTCCGGCATGGACTAGCTTTTATGTATTTTTAGTTCTTAGACATTCTTAGTTTAGTCATTTGATTGTAGATGTTCTTGTGATGATGACTTCCAGATTTTGGGGATATTAATAATAGTGTTGAATTGTTTTATTAATGAGTTAAGTCTTCCGCATTATTTTCTGTTGTTATATATTGAAATGTTAAGGGTTAAATTGGTTGGTTCGCTCACATAGGAGGGTAGATGTGGGTGCCAGTCGCGGCCCCGATTTGGGTCGTGACATATATATTTTATTTTGAAAACATAATAATTAGTAAGCATATATTCTTAACTAATATTTTTAACAAATAATTAATTTGTATTTTTTAAATTGGTCTAACTGAATTAATCATAAAAACTAAAAGTGCAACATTTTTATGAACATCATGAAATCCATTTTTTTAAAAAATAAAAAGATTAATGTTATATAATATAAATCCCTGTAAATCTTAAAACAATTGGCAAGAAGATAATCTATCTAGTGTAACTAAAAATAAAATGAATTACAATGGGAAGTCTGAAGTTAATACTACCGAAACAGATGAATTAAAATTATAACATAAGTTCAAAGCTCAAAACAAATAAGCCTTATGTCAAACTTCAACATAACATGCATAAATATGATTTAAAGGATAAAAAAATGCAAGTTTAGAACCTTACTCAACAATGAATTCTACATTAATTGAAAAATTAGAATATTATTCAAATGATGGCGATAAAATAATAATCATGATATAAACATATATAATATGAAAAATTGCATGAAATCCACTTACCATTGTCTGGCATCCATGTTTTCCCGGCCATGACTAGTGAGACCATTGGTAAGTCTTCCGTTACTGACCTTATTTCCCTATTCACACAAAGTCTAATAAATTCCAACAACTATAACCCTACCCTTACCCCTACCCCAATAGATTTACATGTAGTAAATCCTGCAAATGTTCATCAATTGAATCTTCAAATATATTGAAACAACGAGCCATTCCACAGAATAAGCCTGAAATGGAATCTATTCCTATAAAGACAATCGACTATTGTAATGGAGTGCCTCGAATTATGTGGATGGAAGATGAGGTCTCAAGAATGAGCACTACTGTAGATCTTCAATATGCAGTGATTGGAAAGTTTACAGATGGTTTGCTAGGGTTAGAAGAAAAAGAATAAATTCCCGCACAATACAAACATAAGGACATTGCAGAATAGGATTACTAAGAAGTAGACATATTCTTATTCGGTTTTACTTGGAGGAGGATTTTTCGAACAATGTATAATACATCACCGACAAAGAGGGATGTTCCTACCCTCTTAGACCCATAATTTTTGATGCTATCTTCAAGGTGGATCCATAGACTACACAAGCAATTGGTTTGATTTCATTCCTTGATCTTAATCAAACTTTTTTTGTGAATGAATCAATTTTCTATCTTGCCCCGACAGTAGGTAAACCCCTTCACTTGGATCCAACCACTATAAACAAAAGTAGACCTAATTTTGCTTAGGTCAAAGTACTAGTAGATCTATTATATAAATTTGATGAATATGTTGAAATGGAAATTACGAGTTCAAGTTCAGAGAGGTCAAGGTTGGAACAAGTGAAAATTCAATATGAATTTATGCTTTAATATTCAGAAGTGCAAGATGCAATGTCGCAATGAGTTAGAATGCAGAGTTGTACACCAGAGTTTAAGAAAAAAGAAAAGGAGAATGAGCAAAGTGAAAATTCAGTAAAGGAAAATGATTGTTCAGACATTCAAAGGGGTATGATGAAACTCCACAAACAATGAAATCCTACAACAAGGATATTTGTAAAAGTTCATGTCCAGATTCTCAGTTAAAATGCTATATCTCGAAGGCAAAATGTTACTACAATAACTCATTTGATAATCTATCTAAAAGTACCACATGAAAGATCACACAAACAATAGCCGACAAGAAACAAAAGGAAAATAATATAAATATTACAAGTGTACAAGATGGAATTGCTAAAAGTCTAACATCCACGAATCCGCTCGATAAAAGTTGAACAACCACCAAGGAGTGGATTTCTTAGTCACTCGATGAAGAAATTAAGGATGTAGAAACACGGAATACCATCTATAAAGCAAAATAGACTGCACCTGCGATTGAATAAAGCACCACTATTGCAAAAGGAGGGGAGTGTCATGCCCCGAGCCTAAACCCTGGCGGTACTGGCACTCGAGAAAAATTATTGGCCCCTAGCGTACCCTTTGCCCGACTTAACTTATAGCGGAAGACTTAAAGCATTAAACAAGGATTCAAATTAGAATGGATTGGTCGTACCTATCCAATCAATAATTGTTTATGGCTGACTCGCTATTCACTCGGTTTTTGGGTCAGAATCATTATGTAGGAGAGATGGCCGAGTGGTTTAAGGCATAGCATTGGAATTGCTTTGAAACAACTGCCTCAAATAAAGATAGAAAGTTTAAGGATACATTCAAATTAGCCAAAGTGGAACCTCAAGTCTTTTGGCAAAACATCTGAATGTATAAAGAAAGAACTCATATATAACTCTGTATAAAGCCTATAAATACTATGAGGTATGTAGGGACAAGACCCCCGACCATCCTAACTAGTGAATAATAAAACAATAAAAATGGAATCCTCCAAAAGCAAGGAGGCTCACCAACTGACTCTGAGTCCTCAACTAGATCAACGAGGTGTTGGATGCTGGTCATGTTTACTTGTATCTACATCATAAAATGATGCAGGTCAAATGTCATCAGTTAATTGAATTTATGATCATGCGAGGGGAAAACTAAACATGACACAAGCTTGGAAGGAATCTGAAAAGAATAATTATCTTAGCTTTACTCAACTAATGGATACTCAACTCAAATGCAAAGAAAAACAACAATAAAGGTGCACAAAACAATAAAATTAGTAGGTGACAACTCAATGTATTAATGAAATACAACAACTCAGTTTACGTATAAAGTATCATAATTTGGTGGGAGTTTATCAAACTAAACCCCATCACTAAGAGCTAAACTAAACATACAATGTCTCTCCCACTATGCCAATTTTTTCCTATACCTTGTCGTGATATAGAACGCCTCAACTAAGTTGTTCTACTAGTCAATGGTAAAAAGCACTAAGGAATCGTCTAAAAAATATGCACATTTCTTACCCACGATGGCTAGATGGTTTATTGAAACTTGAGTTATTATGAACTCGTCCCCATATCACTGCTCAATACTACTCCAAAATTCTACTCGGACCATATGTTTTAAAAACCAAAACTCTTTCTGTGGTTTGAGATGATTACTCAAAAACTAGTTCAAAGTCTCTCTATGAAATTGTAGTTTCCTCTATTGTTAAAATGTCAAACAACATTAAATCATTGAGAATTCTTAATACGATATACTCTTTTCGAAGAAATGAACTTCACTCTTTACTCTTTACTCAACTGAAAACTCAAGTCTTATGAAAAACATAAAAAGTTTGTAAAACAATTTTGGAGAACTCTATGAACTTCTGTTGACTTGACTCTTAACTTTCCTTGAATTGATTAATGGATTAAAGGCTCAAGATTTCATTTTTATGGATGATTTTTTCATGATGTTCAGAAAAACCTTAGAGTATAGAAATAAACTATAAAATTTAGGTACGTTGCTAGAGAACTCAAACGGAAAGAAGTAGGAAAGGGTACATAAACTGGCGTCCCTGGCACTCTGAGTGACGTCGGGTGCCAAAGGCCAAACTTCAGAGTCTGGGTTAGGGCGCACTAGCTGGCGCGGCGACCCAGGGCCCTAACTTCAAACTCTTTATTGGGACGCTCTAGTTTGGAATTTTTGACAATTTTTCTTGGTCGTTTTAAACTCTAAACCTTGTAGATTCAATTGGTTCTTTTTCAAAACAATTAGATTTGACTATATCACAAAAATATGCCAATTAAACTCAAGAAGCTTCTCAGAAACGTCAACAACAAGAACCGACAAGAAGTTAAACAAATTTCTTCAAGAACTCATAATCTTTTCTTTCCACAACACAAATACGCTGAATTGAATTATGATTGGCGCATGGATGAACTAACCCCAAACTATTTGATCTTAGATACCTTGTAGGTATCACCCCTTGACGAAATCCTTAAGCAAAACCTCAAAAATAGTGAACTTTGGATCTTTTTCCTCTTTTCTCCTCTTGTTTTCTTTCTCTAAGAATCCTAGAATGAAATATTTTTGTGAGTAAACTTACTCAATTCAGTTTAGACCCCTAAGTAATTACCACAAATTATATAATTTCATTGGGTAGTAAAAAGTCCATATTACCCTTCTAAATCCGGTTTTGACTTTTCTTATCAAGACAACCCAACTTCAAATGGTCATATCTCACTCATACGAACTCAAAATTGCACAAGCTTTGCTGCGTTGGAAAGATAATTCAAAGATATTTCCTAAGTTATCTGACAGAACTACTAAATTATCGTGATCCAGGAGTTATGATCATTTAAAGTTAAACCAAAATTCATAATTCACTTAATTTTGTCAAATTTCCAATTTTTGTTTGTTCTTTCCAAAAGTTACTCTTACTAATTCTACCTCTTTTTAATTGCCGAGTGTTACAATTTCTCCCCCTTGGGAAAATTCGTCCTCGAATGAGATCACTGTTAGTTGGCTAAGGGAATAATATCTAACATTTATTTTAAACACCCAACAAGGAAAAGGCAAATACAAATTGCCAACTTATAAATAAGTACCAAGAAAAGGATTAGTACCTTTATTTGGAACTTCTCCAGATTTGGAGATATGTGGATATCTCTTCTTCATATATTCCTTATCTTCTCTAGTAGCTTCTTTAACAAACAGATTCCTCTAAAGAATATTGACTAATGCTACCTCTTTTGTTCTCAACTTTCAAGCTTGGCGATGTAGAACCTTAATATTATTCTCCTCATAAGATAAGATATCCTTGAGTCCTATATCTTCAGTTGATATGATCAACTAAGGATCACACATACACTTTTTGTATATGGAGATGTGGAACACCGGATGAACTGCTGATAACACTCGTGGTAGCTTTAACTCAATAGCTACATAGCCAATGTGAGGGACCAATATCTCGAGAACTAAGCTTCCCCTTCTTACCAAATATCATAAAACCCTTCATGAGTGAAACTGTCAAGTTAACCCAATCATCTACTTCGAACTCTAATTCTCTTCTCCAAAATTTTGTATAGGATTTTTAATGACTTTGCACTGTTTTCAACCTCTCTTGAATAACTTTCACCTTCTCCATAGCTTGATGAAGTAAGTCTCGTTCTATCAAACCAGCTTCACCAACTTTAAACCATAGAAAAGAAGATCTGCATCTTCTCCCATAAAGTCCTTCATAAGGAGCCATTTGGATTCTAGAGTGGTAATTGTTTTTGTAAGAAAACTCGATGAGAGTTAGGTAATCATCCCAATTACACATTAAATAAATCACACAATCCTTCAACGTATATTCTAAAGTCTTGATAGTGACCTCTGCTTGAATATTTTTCTGAGGATGAAAAGTAGTACTTGATTTCATCTTTGAACCCAAGCATTTCTAGAATGATTTCCAAAATTCTGCAGTAAATTGCACACCTCTTTCTGAAATAATGGATACTTGAACTCCATGAAGTCTAAATATTGTTTGAATGTATAACTCGGCATAGTCCTCTGCTGAATGGGTAGCCTTTACCGGCAAAATGGTGTCTGACTTTGTCATTCTATCGACAATTACCTAAACTGAATCATGTCGTCTACAAGACCGTGACAACGCAATAATGAAATCTGTACTGATCACATCCCACTTCCATTCAGGAAGTTATACATTCTAAATCCATAACACCATTTTATTAGTGCTCTACTTTAATTTGTTGACAATTCATACACATAGAAACAAATTCCGCAATGCCTTTCTTCCTACAACTCCACAAATAAACTTCTCTCAAGTTATGATACATCTTGGTGGTACCCGGATGGATACATTATTTGGAGCTATGAGCTTCCTCCATGATCCTCTGTTAGAGGTCATCCACCATAGGTATACACAACCTACCTTAATACCTAAAAACACCATCTCCCTCTTATTCAAAAGACCATTACTTTTTGCTTTTGAACATTTTCCTTCAATTCAAGCAAAATAGGATCTTAGTCTTGGTTTCTTTCACTTCTTACACTAATGAGGATTAAAGGTCATTCATCACCACTACCCCTTCTTATATGGAAACAATAAGGAAAACTCCCAATCATAAAAGCCAATGCACATCTTTTACTAGTTCTTTCTTCTGTCCTCAACATGGGAAGTACTACCCATAAATATTCTATTCAATGCATCAGCAACAACATTAGCCTTACCTTGGTTGATAAAAAATACTGATGACCTAATCCTTGACTAATTCTAAGCACCTCCCCTGTCTGAGATTAAGATCTTTCTAACTAATCACATCTTAAAGACTCTTGCGATTACTGAATACATTAACATGAACACCATAAAGATAGTGACGCCATATTTTTGAAGCAAACACTACGGTAGGAACTCTAGTTAATGGGTTGGGTAGTTCCGATCATGAACTTTCAACTGTCTAGAGGCATAAGCTGTACCTTTGCCATTCTACACTACCACACAATCCAAACCAACTTTGGATGCATCACAATATAAAATAAAGCCATGCGTACCTTCTGGTAAGGTCAATACTGGGGCAGTAGTTGATCTCTTTTTCCATTCTCAAAAGCTTTTCTCACAACCTTCAGATCATTGAAACTTCACTTTCTTTTGAGCCAACTTGGTCAAAGGAGACAAAATAAATGAGAACCCCTCTACAAACCTTCTATAATGTCTAATCAACCCCAAGAAACTCTAAATATCATTTGGAGATGTGGGTCTAGGCCAATTCTGCACTACTTCTATTTTGTGAGAGTCAACTCTAATTCTACAGGGAAAATTGTCTCCTAAGAATGCCATAGACTCAAGCCAAAATTCACACTTAGAGAACTTGGAATACAACTCCATATCCTCTAAAGTTTTGAAAACCATTCTAAGATTAGTAGCAGGACCTTTCTCATTCCTGGAATAGATTAGAATGTCATCAATGATGATGATAAAAAAAAACATATCTAAATGAGGCTTCAATACTCTATTCATAAGTACCATGAATATTGAAGGTGCATTTGTTAAATCAAATGACATGTAAAAAACTCATAATGACCAAAACTTGTCTTGAAAGCTATTTTTGGAATTTCACATTCCCTTACCCTCAACTGATGGTAGCCTGATCTAAGGTTTATCTTCGAAAAACAGGTGGCACCCTGAAGCTGATTGTAAAAATCATCAATTCTCGGAAGAGGGTACTTTATTTTTATGGTAACCTTGTTCAACTGGTGGTAATATATACATATCTTAAGGTAACCATATTCTTCCTCACAAATAAGACCAGAGTAACCCAAGGCGAGATACTTGGTCACATAAAACCTTTATCAAGGAGATCTTTGGATTTTCACTGTTATGAAGACAATTCCTCCAGTTCAAGTGTAAACGATGATGAGTTGTAATATAACCCAACCAAAGGTTGGGATCGTTCCCACAGGGAGTGGTTTAGAGAATCAGTAGCCAAGTGTGACTAAGTTTAAGTCAATCATAGATAAAAACCTTTACGAAATAAAGCATAATTCCAGTTTGGGCTTACACAAGTGTCAAATATTGGGAGGGGTTTTGATTGTAACTATCAATTAAAACAACAAAGAATATATATAAACAAGTACTGTCTAAGGCAAACAACTGGGTAATTGCCATTAATAGTGAATAGCTGTAAATCGGTGAAATAAGCTAGACTTTAGTGGGGATAAACTCTCGCTCGAGTAGTTTACCTCGAACCAAATTTGTTTCTCTCGAACACCAATAACCAAAAATAAAGAACAACCTTCACTTAAGTCCATTCACTCTCTTGAGATAATGTGTGGAAAAGCGTTTAGGATTCACTCGCTCGAGATGAACCCATGACAACCCAATTCTCACAGACCATCAAGTCAGTAATCATGGATTTAAAAAGTTTTTTTGACCAAGCCAAAAACACAAAGGTAGAGTTGTATTTGAAACTACAACCCTTAAGATTAAGAAATAATTACTGGATTAAATCACCTTCAAACAATATTTACACTACTAATTAACGAAACCAAGCAGTTAAATCAGACTCATAACCACACCCCAAGAATTGGGATTTTTGTTAGACAAATTAAAAAGCAAGAAATCAGTACCAAATTGTATTTCCATCAATAGGGTAAGACTAATATTTTCTTTACAGAGGTCTAAGATGAAGAATCTTCAAAATATTGTCTTTACAGAGGTCTCAGATGAAGAATCTTCAACACCCAATTCCAATTTCTTGGAATTGGAAATCGTCAAATCTTCAAAGCTAAGGAAATATTGCCTCTCCACTCAGTTCTTAGCTCTCAAACTTGAAAACTGAACAATAGAAAAAACTTGGTATGCAGAAAAATTTGATACTACGCTAAAAATCTAAACAAGTATTTATAGTCGCCAAATATTGTGCTGGAAAGGACCACTCAATGCAGTAAGTCGGGATCGCCGATCCACAAAAATTATTCGCCCTTTGGTCATTTTCATCACTGTTTTGTTTGGCTTTAAGCATCTTCAGGTTCTATCACTTTGGACGATAACACACTACATCACAAAATGGTTCGGCGACTCGCCGACTGCTCCTTTCCATCAACCATTTGATTTTATCCTTGAAGTCTTTGCACTCTAGAACATTAGTGAGAGCCCGATTGCTTAGGTGAACCTCTGCTACTCTTTACCACGTTCTTTGAGCTGCCTTGTCCCTTTTTTCTCATTAGTGTCCATATTTTGTTCTTCATTCCAAATAAATGGAAATCAAGGATTTATATCAGTTATTTGCACAAAATATGCATTTCAGAACACTGAATCTATGAAAACCAAGCCCTAAATGAGTCCAAACTGAGGACTCATCCACACCCCTAACTTTAATTTTTAATTGTCCTTAAGTAAACTCAAGTTCAGCAGTTCAAAAAGGATTTCTCGAACTGTGCTACACAACTCAATCATGAATGCACACACAAGACTAAACTTATTCATGCTATCAATTCAGCATTCAAAGATTCAAGTTGTGACTCACCATTACCAAAGAATCTCAAGCTCAGTATAATTGCTTCAAATGCAAGTTCAAGCTCAACAAAGATGTTCAAATGCACTCACACAAAGAGTGATTATATATTCACACACAATAATTCACAGTTTAAAGCTCCAGAATGAATTTCAACGCTTACACTCACAAAGATGAGCACGATGCATAATTCCACCCATAGGTTTGCCCTTATTTTCCAACCAACAATTTCTTTAGTTAACTAAAGATCACAAAGGTCTTTTCGAGGCTTATAATGGGGTTGAGTGTAAAGGTATGATCATTTAGTCTTCGTGACTTCTTTCCTCATGAATGTGGAGTGAACAACACTTCCTTTCCTTTTCTTCATCATTTTTATTCGTGCTCACAAGTCATCCTATTATTCATCTTCAATGGACTGTTGAAACCCCGATTTTCTTTTCAGTTTCACAACTTTTTCCATAAATTTTTCATTCTTTTTCTTTTCATATATTTTTTTTCTTTCTCTCTTTTTTTATATGGAGGGGTTCCATTTTTTCTCAAAACCATAAAAAAGGAACTTTCTTGCACTTTTTCAGATGCCTTCTCTTTTAACTACACCCCAACTTAGGCTTTTGGTCTAAGTTGGATATTCACACTAACCACAAATTCATGAGGATTATGAGTAATAGATCAATAAACGTCACAATTTGATCAAGTTTCTTTCAAGAAAAGGTCAAGGCTCAAAGGGTTTCAAGCAAGGATCACACACTCATAAGAAAGGCCACAAAAGAGGTATGTGTAAAATTGTTTCACATTCTTCAAAGTTCCCTAAGATTATATCAAGAGATTGCTTTACATTTTAAAGCGGATGAAAGACGCAAATTCTATGTGTTATCATGCATGGTTCACAGTATGCTCATCACATTAGGCATTGACACCAATAACACACAACACTTCAAACTTCCGCTAGTGTGAAATTGTTCATTACAGGAGAATCAATTCGATAATTTTCTAGTAATAACGAGATACAAAGTGTTCACATATTTATTATGCAACTTCACTTGGCCTAATCATAGCGGCACATTCATTTTTGTTCGATTATGAGCACTATTCAATTCATTGGTATTTATCAAGACCGGGCCTCAAATTTGCAAAACAACAACCACATTCAAAAACAAAAAAGTGGTGGCAAAAAGTTTTTCAAAAGGGTCAAATCATTCACAATTGAAAATAAGGAGCCAGAAGCTCAACCATCTATAATATGCAATTAAAACACAAAATAAAGATCAAAATACAATTACATAAATAAAACTATTAGTCAAAGAATCCCACCAAAAATAAGAATCACTTGTCCTCAAATACAAATAAAAATATCCATAAGTGAAATAAAGTAAGACATAGAAAGAGGTAAACAAGAATCATGTCTACTCAGTCGCTCTTCCTGTCTAGGCATCAGTGCCCGATGTGGTACTCTGAATCTGGGAATCACATCCCTGAGTCATATCTAAAGAAAAAACTTTTCTAGTCCCCTCCATTCTAGTTTCTCTAAGATAAATTTTCTGCGTAGTCTTAATATGGAATCATCCAAATCTGCTAAAGCATCAAATACTGCATCATCATGCACCTCTATCTGCTCCTAATCGATCTCTGCCTTTAAGTCATCAGCTTTTATGTCTATTTGTGTGCATCTCTGGTGGTAGACAAAGGAATCTCTGAGGTCTTAGGGGCATCCAAGTCATCTGCAGCCTCCAGTAATGAAGTGAAGCAAGTAGCCTTCAGTCATCCATGAGATGGATCTCCCAAGTCGGGTCGCTTTCACATCAACTAAACAGGCCAGATGCCCCAACTTCAGGATCATTGCCTGAGTAATCATAGTCTGCTGGGAGTTAGCGGATGTGCCTTTAGCATGTGAACAAGAGATAGGGGCATAAGTAACTGAAGGCTGGGAATTTGGAGTAGGCATAGATTTCTCTTCAGGTTTTGAATCAATATCCACGTCTGGGTATGTTTCCATCGAACCTTGCCTCCTTCTATGGGGATCCTCTCTAGTATACTCCTTATGTATACGATAAATGTATGTAGAAGATGAAGAAGTAACCTCTAATACTCTAGCAAAATCACGAGGCACGCCCCCACGACGGCACAACTTCGTGATCAAGACCTTGAATGGTAGTAAGGCTTATGTCTGCTTGGACCTTATGTCCATCTCCTTCTCTACGATAAACCACATGTCAATACTATTTCTAGTAATGATCATCCCGAGGCAAGTCGACTTAGGGTTGTGGAGGATGGGATGGCATGATGGTCCTGATGATAATGCCAAACAAGAAATGAGCAGCAATTCTTAGATCCTTCTTCTCGATAGGAACCCCGCCTCGATCCACCTTTGGGTTTCATCGAAAATCAACGGTGCCAACCGGCCCTTCTGATCATCCAGGGACTGAGTGATGTGTAGGCCCTTGTATTCCAATGCAGCACCTGGAGCTTTGTCATGTATATTATTAATATAGTCGCTTTGCACTTCACCTCTCTTCCTCATACCATAACCAACTTCACCGGTTTGAACTCATTGGACTTGTTCTATCTTTTGGGCACCAACCCACCATATGAAGAGTAGAACTCCTGGACTCATGAACAAATGTAGAACCTCGGGGCCTCGTGAACTACTCAAGTCTACGATAATGGAGGGTTCCCCTTACGTGGGATTATTTTCCCTCAAGGCCCTCTACAGAACACAACTTCTCCTCGAGAATAGGTCGTCATCCATCACCTTTTAATACGTTCAGAACCATGGGAGGCGGGAAGACTGTCGGAGCTGGCACTAGTCTGCAGGAGAGAAAATAGAAGGGGCTCTGGCAGAGTTAGGATAAAATCTGTCACAGATCTCATCCCATTGGGACAATAATGGTTTCTCATCCTTAGACTCAAATACAGCATCCGTAGAGCCAATAGTTACTCTATCTTATAAAGGCCTTTTGCCGTTGCCTTTGTCACTTGGTGGAGGTTTCTTGCCTGCATTTCTTTTGAGGATTTGACCCCTTAAATTCGTACTCTTTTCCACGCTGGCATGTCAAATTTTGTCCTTACCATGTGTGCAAACCATCGGGAAAATGTTAGAAAACATTCAAACCAAAAGCTCAGAAAAACTATTGCAGACAAACTTGCCAAACCAGATGGTAAACCACCGAATAACTTTAACGAGCTATATAAGGCGTGCCGAAGGGATTCGCTCCAAAATCGCAAAAAAATTTGCAAGCCATCGATGGGAATGTCTTTTGGCAGATCGATGACATCCTTCGGTGATCCAGGATTAGCTCGTGAAAGATTATAGTGCAAAAATAGCTCAAAGGTGAAGATAAAAGGCGATCAAGAAGAATTTCGTCAGGTCCAAGTGCCTACGGTAACCTCAAGCTTCTCGTCGAAAGTTACAGAACCCAAATACAAGTAAAGTATGAAATTAAAGGCAAGATATAGAACATCGGAGAACCGTCGAGTGGTTAGGTGAGGTCGACCCAACTCACCAAATAACCCAATAAGCCTACTTTTAACTCATCTTCTTGAGTTCAACCCCGTAATCCCCCAAAAATAAAATCAAAGCAAGCAATACTCAATTAATACTAGACTCATGGCACCCATGCCCCAGGATATTCACACATCGCCTGGTTTTTTAAAATTTGGCTATTTGACAACTTTTTCCCTTAAGGAATGGTGTCACCTGCTATATCATTGGACAAATCACATCATTTGGCACAATTATAAGTTACTCAAACTTCACCCCACTATTCCTAATCAAAATTCACGCACAACCTCATTAAATTTATTTCATTTTAAAGAACATAAATATGGGATTTAAATAATCAAAACAATACTGGTAAGAGTTTTGAATTAAAATTGGCACATTCACAAAAAATAAGATCAGAGAGGACCAACCCACATCATTAAGATAACATCATTTTCATAAGATTAAAATATTGTTAAAATTAAACACGAGGTTTAAAAAACCAACCTTAAATGCTGACTAAAATGATACTGAATTGATAGGCGGCAATGCAATTCAAATTGGAACAGAAATACAACAACTAAAATACTCTGGAATGTAAGAGATATCTAATCTAATGTGCGGGTGTGATTTTAGGAAGATTAAAAGTGAGGGAAATTTAATGAGCTTGAAGTTTAAACCTTTGGCCTTTTAAAAATCATCCTGTTCTCGCCCACTTGGTGACATTATTCATGCTCGCCGATTCACTCGGCGACATGCCGAGTGGTCACTTATGTTTTTGAGTTTTATAGGACCTCAAGTTATCATGGGGGTCCAAACAGCGATACACTCAGGATCGCCGACCTGGTTGGTGATTTGCGAATCATTTCCTAGGCTTGCTGATTTTACAAACTTCTATTTACGCTTGTCTTGAGTCAAATGGAGGTTTAGGTTGGGCACCCCAACCTCTTTGGCGATACACCGACTGAACTTCTAGCTAATCAATATGCACTTTGCAAACGCTTTCCGCACTTCAACCTGCACAATCAACACAGCATTAATGCTAAAACAAAAAAAAGCAATAAAAAGGTTCTTGGTTTGACTCCCAAGCAGCGCCTTAGTTAACGTCGCGGCACGACACAAGTCCACCTTCTAACCTCCTTCTTGGGGTTTGTTATAGTATCACTAGGCAACCCCTCTTTTTGTTTCAGGTATTGGTGAGGCAGTACTTGACTCATGAGAGTACAATCCTTGGTTTGTTATAGTATCACAGCGCCTTGGTTTATCCTTGTTATATTACTTAACTCTTTCTACAAGGATAAACCAATTTATAGAATATGGAATGCCTAAATGAAGCACTAATTTAAATCATTTATCATAATTTGATGATACCATCACATTTACTTCTTGTAATGAGTAATCATTGAAGCCGATAATGAATACTTTAAATGAGTATGAGGAAAATTCGGGCAACTAGGTTAACAAGAAGAAAAATTTCTTATATATGCAGCTTAATGATATAACGAATATTGTTAATATTTTATAACAATGCCTTGGTATGAATAGGGGGTCCTTACCTATGAAATATCTCGGTTTTCCAATTACCCATTCTAGAACAAGGAAGGATATATATATATATATATATATATATATATATATATATATATATATATATATATATATATATATATATTTATATATATATATATATATTATACACACACACACACATCCCTCAATCTTATGTCATAAAGAGACCCATTGAATTTTGCAAAGTTCTTCTGGACTAATAAAGAATTAGGAAGGAGTAAGCATTGGACAACATGGAATAAGATTTATTTGCCTATGTTTTAAGGGGGCCTACATTTTAGATCCCTTTTGATATATTTCAGTCTTTATATGATACCCTTTGCTGGAGATTCAGAATAGATAGTAATATGTGGTCCAAATTCTAATGGAACAAACATGGTAAGAAACAAATTCATTCTTTGGTGTGGAGAGGGGGATCTCATATGTGGAAATTTATGCGGGATAATATAGAGAACTTGGAACAAGTTATATGGTGGGATCCTAGGTCAGCACCTTCTAGTGTTTGGTTTGAAAGTTGGAGTAATGTTCGTTCTCTTCTTCAGCACCAAAAAGATGTGCACTTTTGTCATGGCATTAAAGATATTGATATTTTTCAATTATCAAGGATGAGACTTTGCAAAGATGAAAAAGTATATCACTGAATATGTTGTTTTGAATGTCATAAATAACATGAATATGATCAAGCAATCATTTTAAGGTGACAAATCATGGTGGATAAGTAATAACACTAGCAAATTTTCCGTAAAAAGTACCTAGGATTTTTTTAGAATTAGAAATGATTTTTTGTAGACCCTAGTCAATTGTGGTGTAAGGGTCTTCCATTCAAACTCTCATTTCTATCTTGGAGAATTTGAAAGGGAGAAGTTTCTCTTATGCAAACTTGGAACCCAACTGTCTCAGATCTATGTGGTTTTTGTACCTATACGGTGGTGGAATCTATAGAGCATTAGTTTAAAGGGAGAGATACTGCTCAATGTGTTTGGAGATATTTTTCTGATACTGCTGGTATTTCTCTCTTGCCTTATCCTAAGCAAAACATAATAATGTGGTGGAGCAACGATGGTAATCCTAAGAAGAAGGTTCTCTATCAAGTGGTTCCTATTGTTATACTATGGTTTCTAGGGGCAAACTAATTTTGGAGATGATTGATTCTATAAGTATTTTTATGTTTCTCAGTTCGCATGTGAGTACAAGACCTAGCATAATCGAATTTATTTATAAATGACTTTACACAATCGGTTAGCTTTAAGATTGTTAAATAGATATCGTTTCCTATACTTTTAGTTAAGTGTAGCACTGATGGAGCCTCCAATGATAACCTGGGACCTAGATGAGCTTCATTTTGTGTTAGAGATTCAAATAGAGATTTTATGCCAACGAAGTTAAGATTAAGGACAATATAAACCTTGTTGCTGAGGTAAGGGGTATTGGAGAGGGTATGATTTTCTTGTAGCGATAACGGGATTAGATACATAATTATAGAGACTGATTTTTTTACTATAGTTCAAATGATAAATTAATTTTGGGATATATCATGGTCTATTTCAATGGATATTAGTTGTATCTAGTTGATCATGAGGTCCATACTAGTAAAGGTACAATATTATCTTGGGTAGGAAAAAACATGTAACTCTACGAAAGTCCATGACTTAGTATGGAGCCTCACTAGATGAAATAAGACTTGAAACACTGTTTTTAAGCCAAAAATAATGTGGTGAAACCTCGTAGGAAGTGTTAGAGTAAAAACGTCAAGAAACGCCCATGATGTTCGGAGAATTGTGAAATGTGAGCTAGTGTGCCTTGGCATGTTTCAAGGGGATTTAAGAATTGGAATTGTCAAAATTGGTAAAATGGTTTTAAACATGTATTAGTATGCATTTATAGTCCAAACATCTGGGTAGGACTCCCCACGGAACACCCTCCAAGGACCCTCAAATTTGACTCAAAACCGTCATTTGGATAGTGTGCGACCACAAGATCAAAGGTCGTTTGATCGACACTCCGTCAATGGTGTCGTTGGTTGAAACTTATTTTATTCCCAAAAAGGGTCCAAATCACACTCTATATCACAAACGACGGTTTTCCAGTACGCGGCCGTCATTTGGACGACGGAGCATAGGGGGGGTTCATGGTTTGACACTCGACTTCACTGGTATGTTTTGTAGATTAGTGAGTTAGTTGGTTAATTAGTTAGGTAAATAAGAAGTTAATTATGTTAGTTGGAACAATATAGAATGACTAACCCTCATTAAATTAACTCAACACCTCATAATTCTCAAACCCAATTCTCTCCAACTTCTCTCTACTTTCTCACTCTATTCCAAAGACCACTGTTGAAGACCAACTCCAAGATTGATTAGGGCTCCAAGACTCAAGATTTATTCCATCAATCTTCAAGTATTGTTAAGGTATGTAAGCTATTCACTATTGGGATCTCTTTCCCTAAGAGGCTCTTCAAAATTGGTTTCTAATGATGTCTAAAAGTTGGTTTTCTACCAGTTTCGTGAATGATTTCAAATTGATTTGGTGTTGGTTTCCTTGTATTAATATTGATACACTATGATTGTATATTCGTTAATTGATGTGGTTCTTATTCTTTGACCTAGTTCTATGAAACAATCTATTATTGAACCCTTTTCTCTAGCCCTAGCTGTTAATTAAACTTGTATAAAATAAGGGTTGTTGGAATTGATTATGTTATTGTTTAATTCACTATATTATTATGATTATGAGTGGAACTTTAGATAAATGTGATGATTTACGGGTACGATCTTGAAGAAGGTTTTGGAGGCTATGTAAGACCTTAATGATTGTGAGTTCGTTACTTCAATGATGATGGTTTATACTTGACGATGATGTTCAATTGAAGTATGATTATTTGATTAAATTAAGAAGATGATGATACGATGACTATGATGAAACGTCTTGAATATGTTAATTGTGAGATCATGTTTAGGATATGATAATACAAGGTTAAATATGAATCATATGTGTGCCTTACTATGATATGACTATGATTTGTTGATCTCACAAATGAAGGGTTGTTATGAAAGAAAATTCTCATACAATACCTAATGGGATAATGACATGATATACAAGGGGTTAGTCTCCTATGACTTATTTCAAGCTATGCTGATTAAAAATGACTTAAATACATTTCAAAAACGGACTTTAGCTTAGCATGAGCGAACTAGTTATGAGAGGTGTCCCTTCCCAATATGAAAAGGTAGGTTCACAAAGGTTCTCATAAGATGGAGACTATAATGAAATTGTGCATAAAGAGGGTTCCAAGTATATCTCCTTATTGCGTAACTAAGTCGCCTAGATAGGAATACTAGCTAGTGGATTCACCTAAAATGTTATGATCAAGTTTTGGTTCTACTTAGGCAAGTAAAGCACGTTCTTTCGGTGTAGGGTTTCATGACACCGGATTCAATGTTTATCTCACATTGTTTATTGTTGGTTAAGGCGATTGTTCCCGAAAGTAAAATGAATGAATGAAGCAATAAAGATGGACACTAACTAGGGAGACAAAGGAATCTACTTAGTGTAGGTAGGGGTATGGGACTCTACCTATATATTGCACAAGTTTTCCTTGATGGAAGTCCTAGGAGTTTGTTCTTATGCATGAATGATACGAATGAAATGCATATTATGAATTTACATGTGGATGATCCTATGATGTTAGTTTAATTGATGAACATACGATTGGTCTAAATTGTTATATATGATGATGACTACAGATAATGTTATTTTATATAAAGCAAGGAATTACTTATGATCTCTTTTCCTTGTCTACTTGATTATATGGGGTTATGGGGCTTAACAAGAGCATTGCACTTGTAGGCTTGGGATTTGATTGTGAGTAAGGGTCTTGTATGTTTTCATGTTATGAACTTTATAACATTAATTGTTGTTATGACTTTATGTTGAAGCTATTAATGTTGATATGACCTAATATTGATGATATCCAAGTTTACATGACTTCATAATAATGATTGGTCTAATGTTGAATATGGACTTGTCTTAAGTGATAATATGATCATTGATTGTATATGTTCTTGATTGTGCAAAATATCTTTTAGACTTAGCATGGTTTTGAACAAGATGTCCCTTTAAGCATGCTTTCGATGATTTTATGTGCATATGTTTCCATACTTAGTACATGTGGTTTGTCCTAACCCATATTCTTTCCCTTTTCCCAAACAATGTAGGTTCATGCCATCGAAGTATAGGACAACTTTGAAAGAAGACTTTGACATATTCCTCAAGTTATTGATAGGTTTTCAAGGTTTGAGGAGGTTGTCATTCTTCCATTTGGCTATGAGATTGACTATGTATACATGACACTTGTTCTTTCCTATCGTATAAGACTATTGTTGTAAGCCTACATGTTGTATATTTTATTGAAGTAAGGGTTATTCCCGATATTGTAATTCTCTTTTGATGTTTTATATGTGAGAAAAAGTATTAGACTATTTCTTATGTGTTGTTTATATTGCCTAAACTAGAAGTCTATGTGAATTTCAATAAGCGAGGAGTCTATGAATTTTCCGCATTTTCGACCTATGATATATTATGAGGAATGATAAAGGATTGTCCAAGTCCTCTCCAAGGATGAAGATGTCGGTTACATCTAGGGGGTGCTCCCCGGTCATGAAAAATATGGCATCAGAGCATGAGGATAAAGTAATCTTAGTATTAGTGTCTTACTAAACCACGTCTACGTGGAGTCCTATTCATGGGTGTGAAGAGCGACACAGTTATGAATGAGAAGCTATGTGATGTTTAGGAATTCTCACCTTTTTGGTAATCTTGAAAGTCGTGCCTCAAGAGTGGCAAATCTATGTATCTTTTTTCTTATAATCTTTTTCTTGTGGTTATAGGGTATGAATGCGAGAAGGGAAGCCTCAAGGAAAGTGGAGGAAGAAGTGGCTAATGTTGGAGCTCCTCCCCAAGACAACCAAGCTCCTCCATAAGGCAATGAAGCTTCTCAAGGTAATCAACATCCGGTCATTCCTCCGCCCATGACGGATGGAGAGATAAGGTCGGATTTTCTATTTTTTTATCAAGATATGACCACTCAAATCCATGTTGTAGGGACTCAATCTCAAGCCATGACGGCTCGAGCAAACCAGGAAGTTGGACCCCTTTGCAGCAAAATGCTAGTATCATAGTTTGTCCTAGAGGGACATCACAAGGATGAACCCTCCAATGTTCTTTGGGTCAAAGGTAAATGAGGACCCCAAGACTTTCTTGATGAGGTATAAAAGATCCTATATTCTATGGGAGTTAGTTATAATGAGAAAGTCGAGCTAGCCTCGTACCAACTCAAGGATGTTGCTCAAACTTGGTAGACTCAATGGAGGGACAATAGGGATTTGAGAGCGGGTCCCATAAGTTAGGAAGTGTTTAGAAGGGTTTTTCTTGATAGGTTTTCCCAAAGAAGAAAAGAGAGGCAAAAGTAGAAGAGTTCATAAACCTTCGTCAAGGAGGTATGAGTGTCCAAGAGTACTCTTTGAAATTTACTAAGTTGTCTAACTATGCTCCTTCTTTGGTGTCTTATCCTAGAGATGAAATGAGCCATTTTGTGACTGGTGTGTTCGATGATCTTCTAGAAGAGTGTCGTTCACTGATGATTCATGACAATATGTACATTTCTCATTTGATTGTTCATGCTCAATAAGTAGAGGATATTATGATCAAGAGGAAGAATACGGAGTTGAAGAAGGCCAAGTCTTATGAGGGAGGTACTTCTAAGGGAAAGATGGAAATCCAAGACAAGCCTAGGTTCATGAAGAGTATCTCTAACCATATTCCTTCCAATTTCCCCAAGGCTATCAAGGATAGGGTGTCTAACGCTAGTTCCAAAAAAGAGAGAAGTGGAAATTCACCTAGAAATAAACCTACTTGTACCAAAAGTGGTAAGAAACATATGGATAAATGTTTAGTTGGGACGCATAATTGCTTTGGTTGTGGAAATAGTGGCCATAATGTGAGGGATTGTCCTAATATAAAGGTTCAAGAGTAGGGGACTAGTGAAGATCAAGCAAGAGGTCCTAGTTCTGATGCTCCTAAGAGGAACCGTTTCTATGCTCTCTTTTCTAGGGGTGAACAAGAGGAATTTTCCAATGTTATCACCGGTATGTTACAAGTCTTTCCCATTGATGTCTATGCTTTACTAGCGGTGCTACTTTATCATTTGTAACTCCTCTAGTAGGTAAAAAATTTGATGTTCTACCCGATGTGTTGATTGCACCTTTTTTCGATTCTACCCTGGTAGGTGACTCCATTCTGGATAGAAGAGTCTTTAGGAGTCGTCTTATTTCATTGCTCAATCGAGTTACATTAGTTGATCTGGTAGAAGTTGATATGGTTGATTTTGATGTCATCTTGGGAATGGATGGTTGCATGCTTGTTTTGCTTCCATTGATTGTATAACAAGGGTAATTAAGTTCCAATTTCCTAATGAACCCGTCTTAGAATGGAAAGGGGGAAACTCAACCCTAGAGGTCATATCATTTTGTGTCTAAAATCTTGTACAGATCTCCAAGGGATGTCTCTACTACATTGTGAGGGTCAAGGATCTTGATTTCGATACTCCTCCTTTAGAGTCGGTCCCCGTAGTGAAGGATTTTCCAGAAATCTTTCCCGATTACTTGCCCGATATTCCTCCTGAATGGGAAATAGATTTTGGTATTGACTTATTTCCGGATACCAACCCTATTTTAATTCCGCCTTATCGAATGGCTCCGGCCGAATAAAAAGAGTTGACAGCTCAACTCAAAGATTTATTAGACAAAGGTTTCCTTAAACCTAGTATTTCTCCATGGGGTTCTCTGGTGTTATTTTTAATGAAAAAAGATGGTTCCTTAGCATGTGCATTGATTACCATCAACTCAATAAGGTCACCGTAAAGAACAAGTATCATCTCCCTAGAATTGACGAGTTATTTGATCAAATCCAAGAGGCAAGTTAATTTTCAAAAATTAAATTTAGTTCGGGATATCACCAACTTAGGGTGAGAGGTGAAGATATACCTAGAAGACCTTACTGAACTAGGTGTGGTCATTATGATTTCCTAGTTATGTCCTTTGGTCTAACTTATGCCCTGGCGGATTTTATGGACCTCATGACTAGATTCTTCCGAAATTACCTCTATTCCTTTATGATTCTCTTCATTGATGATATCTTGGTATATTCAAAGAGTGAGGGTGACCATATGGACCATTTAACGGTTGTACAGCAAGTACTTAAGGAACATTGACTTTTTGCCAAGTATAGGAAATGCGAATTTTGATTGAGATCGGTTGCGTTTCCTAGTCATATTATCTCAGGCGAGGGTATAGAGGTCGATAAAAAATAGAAGAGGTTAAGAATTGGCCTAGACCTTTGACTCCAACTGATATTAGAAATTTCTTGGGTCTAGCCGGGTACTATAGGAGGTTTATTGATGGCCTTGCGTCCATTGCTTCTCCTTTTTCTACCCTGACCCAAAAGAATGTTAATGTTTTAGTGGTCGGAAGCTTGTGAAAGAAGTTTCCATGTTTTGAAATATAATCTTACCTTCGCTCCGGTGTTGACCTTATCGGAGGGTACTAAGAGTTTTGTGGTGAATTGTGATGCTTCCCAGGTAGGTCTGGGTTGTGTCCTTATGCAAAATTGTAAGGTGGTAGCTTATGCATCTAGAAAACTCAAGGTGCATGAGAACAACTATCCAACTCATGATCTTGAATTAGCGGTTGTAGTGTTTTCTTTGATAATATGGAGATATTACCTATATGGTGTTCATGTGGATGTATTTAACGACCATAACAGTCTTCAATATGTGTTCACTTAAAAGGAGTTGAATCATCGACAAAGAGTATGGTTGAAACTTTGAAGGATTATGACATGAGTGTTCTCTACCACCCGGCAAAGCCAATAAGGTTGCGGATGCTCTAAGTCGTATGACCATGGGTATTTATCTCATGTGGAATAAGGTAATAAAGATCTAGTGAAGGATGTTCATCGATTGGCCTGGTTGGAAGTTCCTTTTGAAGATTCTCTGAAAGGTGGATTTATGGTTCATCATAACTTTGGTTCATCTTAAGTTCTTGAGGTGTAGTCTAAAAAATATCTTGATCCTCTATTAATGGAGTTCAAGGAATCGATACTAGCAAACTCAATGAGTCATTCTCCCAAAGGAAATGGTGCGTTAGGTACAAAGGTAGATTTTATGTGCCGGATGTTGATAATTTGAAGGGGAAATTTTTGGAAAAAGCTCATGGTTCCCGATATTCTATTCATTCGGGTGCCACCAAAATGTATTGTGATCTTACAGAGGTCTTTTGGTGGGATGGTTTGAAAAGGGACATAGAAGAGTTTATGGCTAGGTGTTCTAATTACCAAGAAGTAAAATCCGAGAATCAAAAGTCGGGAGGTCTAACTCAAGAAATGAATGTTCCTACTTGGAAGTGGGAAGAAATTAATATGGACTTCGTTGTTAGGTTGCCTCTAAGCCAGAGGGAAAATGACTCAATTTGGATTATTGTTGATTGAAAAAATCCGCTCACTTTATCCCTATCAAGTCTACTTTTTAGGTGAAGAATTATGCAAAAATATAGACTAATGCGATTGTGAGCTTACATGGGATCCCTTTGTGCATCATATCAGATAGAGGTTCTTAATTCACTTCTATTTACTGGAGGTATTTTGAAAAATGGTTGGGTACAAAAGTGAAGTTTAACAGCGATTTTCATCCTTAAATGAATTGTCAAGCGCAACGTACCATTCAAACCCTAGAAGATATGTTAAGATCTTGTGTAATAGATTTCAAAGGTAATTGGGACAATTACCTACCATTGATTGAGGTCTCCTATAACAATAGCTACCATTTGAATATTTTTTATGGAACCTTTTGAAGCACTCTATGGTAGGATATATAGGTCTCCAGTTGGGTGGTTTGAGGTTGGTGAGTCTTCACTCCTTGATCCCGAGATAATCTACGAAGCTTTGGAAAAATTTTGTGTGAAAAGAGATATGTTAAAAACAGCCTATAGTCGAAAAAATTCTATGCCGACAATACAAGAAGAGACCTTAAATTTGAAATAGGTGATTGGGTGTACTTGAAGATTTCACCTATGAAAGAAATGATGAGATTCGGTAAAAAAAAGAAGCTTTGTCCCTGGTATGTGGGTCCTTATTATATATTGAAAAGGGTCGGAAAGGTCGCTTTATAAGTTGAAACTATATAGTGAACTAGCTTTGGTTCATCTGGTAGTTCATGTCTCCATGCTCAAAAAATGTTTAGGCAACCCTGTATTTATTCTCCCTATTGAAGGGTTGGATGTGAATGATAACATTTCTTATGAAGATGTTCTGGTGGAAATCCTAGATCTCCAAGTCGAGAAGTGGAGGAACAAATAGGTGCCCTACATAAAAGTCCTATGGAGAAACGAACTAGTTGAGGAAGAAACATGGGAGGCCGAGGCCGACATGAATTCTATTATCCTCATATTTTTCCTCAAAATTCTAGACAAAGTTGAGGTTAGTCATCCTCTTAAAATAAAATAATGATTAATGTTGAACTTGTCTTGGTTTGCTAAATAGATGCATATTTTCATAAAGGTTCATGCTAAAATGAATTTTCATGGAAAACTATTCTTTTCTTAACTTGCACTTATTTGTGTTGTGTATAGTTTCCTTTATGAAATGATAGTCCGCATATTTAATGTGTTTTGAAATAAGGTTGGCATAAGTGACTCTTGATATTCATGTTGAGCTAATGTTTATATTAATAAGGTAGTTCCTCATGTTGTGATGTTGAGCTCTTATATGTGATAAATTGTGATTTGAGTTGCTATGTGTAAATGTCATGTTTATGTGTTGAATGGAGTTTTGAAGTAATCCTATGAGTTGTGAATCATGTTGATTATTTGTTGTTCATTGGGCTGCTAGTATTGAGTCTGTCCTCTCCCTACAAAAAGATTTAAGTGTCATTCGGGGACGAATATTACTAAGGGGGGATAATGTAACACTTTAAAAGTCCATGACTTAGTCTAGAGCCTCATGAGATGAAATGTGAAGAACTGTTTTAAGCCTAAAATAATGTATTAAACGAAGTAAGAAGTTTTAGAGTCAAAACGTTAAGAATGATAACGACGTCCGGATAATTGTGAAATTTGACCTAGTGTGCCTTGGCATGTTTCATGGGGTCTTAAGAATTGGAATTGATTCAAAATTGGTAAAAATGTGTTAAACATTTATTAGCGTGTGTTTAGTGTCAAAATGTCCGGGTAATAATCGCAAAAGGACCACCCTAAGGGTCCTTGGAGAGGACCCCAACACTTGACAAAACTGTCATTCCACAGTGTGCAACCATGAGACAAACGATGAGTCGTCGTTTGGTATAATATCTGTCGATGGAATCGCTGGTTAAAACTTAGTTTATTTTTGAAAGGGTACAAAATAACACTCTTTGTCACAAACAATGGCTTCCTGGTACGAGGCCATCGTTTGGACGACGGGGCGTAGGCGGGGGTTCATGGTTTGACACTCGACTTCACTGGTAGGTTTTGTAGTTTAGTGAGTTAGTTGGTAATTAGTTAGGTAAATAATTGGGGTTAAAGGGGTGGTTAATTATGTAAGTTGGAGGACTATATAAGGACTAACCCTCATTAAACTAACTCAATACCTCATAATTCCCAAACCCAATTCTCTCCAACTTCTCTCTACTTTCTCTCTCTATTCCAAATATCACCATTTAAGACCAACTCCAAGATTGATTAGGACTCCACAACTGAATTTTTGTTCCACCAATCTTCAAAGATTGTTAAGGTATGGAAGCTATTCACTCTTGGGATCTCTTTCCCCAAGGGGTTCTTTAAAATTGGTTTCCAATGATGTCTAAAAGATGGGTTTTCTCCCAATTTCGTGAACGATATTTCAATTTGATTTGATGTTGATTTCCTTGGATTAATATTGATAGATTATGATTTTATATTTTTTAATTGATGTAGTTCTTACTCTTTGACCTAGTTCTATGAAAGAATCCATGATTGAACCCTTTTCTCTAACCCTTACTATGAATTGGACTTGTAGATGTTTAGGGTTGTTGTAAATTGTTATGTTATTGTTTAATTCACTATATTATGATGATGATGATTGTATCATTGGACAATTGTGATGAATTGAGGATATGATCTAGAAGATTGTTTTGGAGGTTATGTGGTAAAGCCTTTATGATTATGAGTTCTTTACTTTAATGATTATGGTTGATACTTTATGATGTTGTTCAACTGAAGTATGACTATGTGATTAGATTTAGAAGATGATGATATGACGATTATGATAAAATTTCTTGAATCTGTGAATTGTGAAATCATGTTAAGGGTGTGATGATACAAAGTTGAATATGAATCACTTGATGCCTTACTATGATACGACTATGATGTGTTGATCTCACAAATGAAGGGTTGTTATGAAAGGAACTTCTTATGCAATACTTAATGACACAATGACATGACATACAAGGGTTTAGTCTCCTATGGCCTATATTAAGTTATGATGATTAAAAATGACTTAAAGACATATCAAAAAGGTACTTTAGCTTTGCAAGTCTCTTCCCAATATGGGAAGGTAGGTTCACAATGGTTCTCGTGAGATGGAGACTATAATGCAATTGTGCATAAATAGGGTTTCAAGTATATCTCCTAGTTCCTTAACTATGTTGCCTCCATAGGAATACTAGCTAGTGGATCCACCTAAAATGTTATGATCATGTTTTTTGTTTTTTTTTCATGTAGAGCACCTTCTTTCGGTGTAGGGTTTCATGACACCGGATTCAATGTTTATCTCACATTGTCTATTGTCGGTTAAGGCGATTGTTCCCGAAAGAAAAATAAATGGATGAATCAATGAATATGGACACTAACTAAGGTGACTTAAATGGTTCTACTTAGTGTAGGTAGGGTATGGGACTCTACCTATACATTGCACAAGTTGTCCTTGATGGAAGTCCTAGGAGTTTGTTCTTATGCACTTATGATAGGAATGAAATGAATATGTTGACTATACATGTTGATGATCCTATGATGTTAGTTTAATTGATGTAGTTATTGGTCTAAATTGTTATATATCATGATGAATACACATGATGTTATGTTATATGAAGCAAGACATTACTTATGATATTTTTCCTTGTTTACTTGATTATGTGGGTTTATGGGCCTCACATGAGCATTGCACTTGTACACTTGGTATATAATTGTGAATAAGGATATTGTATTCTTTAATGTTACGAAATGTATTACATGAATTGTTGTTATGACTTTATGTTGAAGTTATTCATGTTGATATGACTTTATGATGATGATATTAATGTTGACATGACATTATAGGGATGATTGGTCTTGTGTCGTATATGTACTTGTCTTAGATTAAAATATGATCATTGACTTCTATATGTTCTTGATTGTGCATAATGGCTTTTAAAAGTGACCTAGCATGGTGTTGAAAAAAATTATCCTTTAAGCATGATTTCGATGATTTTATGTGCATATGTTTCCATACTTTGTACATGTGGTTTGTACTAATCCATATTCTTTTGCTTTTACCAAACAATGTAGGTTCACGGCATCGAAGTATAGGAGGCAACTTTTCAAGAAGACTTGGACATATTTCCTAAGTTATTGGTAGGTCCTCATGTTTCGAGGATGTTGACATTCTTCTATTCTAGCTATGAGATTGACTATCCATATGACACTTGTTCTTTCCTTCATCGTGTGAGACTATTGTTATAGGCCTATATGTGGAATATTTTATTGAAGTAAGGGCTATGCACAAACTTTCATTCTCTTTAGATGGTTTATATGTGACACAAAGTATTAGTCTATTTCTTTTATATTGGTTATATTTCCTAAACGAGTAGTCTATGAAAACTTCAATAAGCGAGGAGTCTATGTAAACTCCATATATCATATATGAGAAGTCTAAGTACACTTCACTGCATAAAAGTTTTAAATTTTCCACATTTTTGACTTATGATATGTTATGACAAATGCTAAGGTCTTGTCCATGTCCTCTCCGAGGACCGGTTACATCTAGGGGGTGCTCCCTGATCGTGACAATACCCTTGCAGATTTCTTTGCTAACCTTGTGTTTTTTTTGCATGTGATTATTTATTTGATCATTTTAGAACAAATTCTTTGTGTAAGAAGGAAGTTTTTACATTTAGACGGAATGAGCACTCCAAATCCAAAGAGAGGCATGACCTAGGCTTCACACAAATTGATTTAACTTGTTTACATCTTGATGCAGGCTAACTTGTGTGTCCATCAATAACATTTTAATTATGCCTTAAATAGAGATATCGTATAGTTTGAAGTATTTTGAATCGATTTGAGCATCCATGCATCTCTAAGACTTGAGATATTCCTCTGACGCCAAGTCTAGGACGCTTTTTAACGTCATTGTTGACCTATTTGGCTTGAGAAATTATTGAACATGTATAATAGATGTCCAAGGGAGAAATCATCTCTATATCAGTAATTCTTTCACTTTAAAATGATGGAAAATTGATGATGGTATCAATTTTGATGGGATCCAACCCATCGTTCCTGAGAATAGAGGGAGGATTTACAGATATGACAAAATCATTAACACATTTGAAATAAGTTACTTATTAGTTAATTAAGCTTGTTAAAATAAATGTATCTAGTAAGTCTACAATATTTAGAAACAAAGAAACTTACATAAATATCATTTGACCTCAAAATTTATACTTTGGATAAAAAAACTGCAAAAGGATGATTGAAATTAATCTTCAAATATCGTTATTCAAAAGCAATGGATTCTTACCCGGAAGATACTTTGTGTACGAAGAGGAATGCCGACAAGACAAGCTTGCACGAGAAGAATCAATGAGCTTTCAAGGATCTCGAATAGCTTTTGAAGCTCTATTATTTTTTTCTTTCATTTGCTATTTGTGATTGTAATCATTCAAATTTATTAAATATAAATTTATAAAATAATTATAGTTATATTAAATTTATAAATATATTAGTTCAAATAAATATTATGGATAAATATAAATGGGGTAGTTATTTAAGTCTGATAAATATAAAATCATTTTAATTGATTTGGCTATAATAGCTAAGCATAATTTAACCTCATCCTAAATGCCCTTTTTTGTGCCACGTGGAAAATGACGTGGCATGTTAGGTCAAACAAGAAACCAATTGGATCATGACATGTGTCAAAGTTGACAAGCCCTCTCCATCTGATTGGCCGAACAAAATCCTGTTCCAATCATAACTCCCCTATTCTAAAACTATAAATAGGGGTTCTCATAATTTAGAGAAGGGGCGCCAAAAATTTTAAACAAGCTTCTAGAGAAAGTCCGTGGTATAGGTTCCATTAAATTCTCTATAAAGCTACAAGCTTTAGAATTCAAGTTCAAGAACGAAAAAGATCAAAACCAACAGATTTAAGAACAAACTCGAAGCCCTTGAATATAAATAAAAGTCTAAGTTCAACTTAAAGAAAAATTCAAGATTAATCTCAAGAGACTTTGAATTTATATTTTAAAAGGAAAATTCAAAGGAATCATGGAGATTGTAACACCGGCTCTTAAAATAATAAATACCATTGTTGCATAATTTTCCGTTCTTGATTATTGTTTTTCTCGATGCAAATTTTATTGTTGACAAATTTCGGCACGCCCAATGGGACAATCTCTACCTCAAATCTCATATTTTCAAGCATCAAAATATATAGAGATGACTTCCATGAAGAATAATTCTCGATCAACTGTCTCTAAGACTGCTAGCACCAAGTTCTCTACTGAAGTTGAAGGCATTATGGTGTTACTATTGAAGTTTTGGAGTTGTTACAAGAAGCAAGGTTGCTACACTATGACAACAAACACTTCAAATGTCGTCTCTATCAACTCCAATTTGTGGGTCTTTTACTCCAAAAGGAGAAAGTTCCTCCACAAATTCTTTAGAAGGAGGAAGTAGTGTTGTTGAAAACATCAAGAAGACATTGGCTCTTCTTGGGAAATATGGTTTCAAGAACTCTACCACAAGGGAGGAATATGATTCAACTAATGAATCATATACACATGCATCGCGTATCGTGATTCCTATGAATATTAACATGTGCGAATATCCATGCTACTCTCATAATCTCCAATGATCATGCAAATGATGGTGACTATTGGTTCCTCTCTTGAGGAAAAACTCACAAATCTGACGAATTTGATTGAAGGATTGACAAAGCATTTACAACATCAATAGTCTCGAATTGATAATTTGATGGATAGGATGGAAGGAATTTTAGATGCAGAAGCGAGTCATGCACTTGGAAAGACTGTTGAAGTCCAAGATACCGGAGATCCTACAAAGAAACTAGTGATTGTTAATGAGATGTAGTTTCTTTTGAAGGAATGATCCACTCGATCGCTTGAAGGAGTTTATTGAAGGCACTATCAAAGATAATTATAAAGTCTTCACCAAGTCTTCTCATGTGTATACTAAGCCATATACTGCTAGAAATGATAACTTTAAAATGCTTGCTAGTTATCAACCTCCAAAATTTCAACAATTTGAGGGTAAAGGGAATCCAAAATAACATGTTGCAAACTTTGTTGAGACATGTAATAATTCTAACATATGGAGACCATCTTTTCAAATAGTTTTTCCCCTCTATGAAAGAAAATGTCTTTGATTGGTACACGAGTCTCTAGCCTAATTCTGTTGATAGTTGGGAGCAACTTTAGCACGAGTTTCTCAATCATTTCTATAGCACAAGGCGTACAGTGAGCATGGTAGAACTCATGAATACTCGCCAAAGAAAGTACGAACAAGGTTATATATTTCATAATCGATGAATGAATGAGAGCCTAAATTGCAAGGATACTTTTAATGGAGCTTCTGCAATCAAAATGTATATCCAAAGAATCACTGGGAGATTTTTTACATCTTACAAGGAATAAAGCCCAAATCCTTTAAAGATATAGCTACTCGCACTCTTGATATGGAGTTGAGCATGTCGTTTGCCGAAAAAGATGTGGCGTTTGTCCATGATCCTTGCAAAGGAAGAGACAAGCAGGAACTCAAGATGTGGAGAAAATTTGTTCCCACAAATTTTTAAAGAATCCATGAGTGTTAATGTGTCACCTGTGAAGTTCACTTTATATGATGGGATAAAGAAAAATGTGAGAACGAATTTCGAAGAACTTTAAAATTAAAAGTTGACACTAAGGGAGATGCAAGGAAAAAAATATCCTTTTTTAGATTTTGACATTTTTGAGATTTTTGATGAGTTGCTCGAGTTAAAGCTCATTGACTAGCAAGAGATGAAGCAACCTGCTGAAGCGGTAAAAGATGATGACCCAAATTATTGCAAGAATCATAGAGTTTGAGTCATCCTCTTGTAAAATGTTTTATCTTCAAGGATAGAGTGATGTGTTTGGTTAATGAAAAGAAAATTGTCCTCGATGATGAGAAGGATAGTTCTAACCAAATATCTATCAAATTTGGCTCGCTCGATCCGATCCAATATATATCTTTGAAAATCATGAAGAAGAGTTATTGAAGCAACTAAAGATGATATAGATGGTGATGAAGGTTGGGTTTCTATGACTGGTGAAGATGCAATAAGTCAAGCTTACAAAATTAATCATCCGACGAACCGATTAGAGGAAAAATGGTGAAGAAATTGGAGAATCATAAATCAATCTAACGCCCAAGAAGGCAAAGACAGAAGTGCATTACTACCAAAAACCCCAATGTCTTGGGACTCTAGAGAAATTCTTAACAAGTTTGTTCAACATAAAGTGTACTCAAGACAATTTCGAGGCATCATGTGTTCAATGATGATAAAGTAAAAACAACAAAGTTTCCCCCTACTGAGAAAGAAGAAACAACGAGTGAATCCTCACAAAAAATGCCTCATGGTGGCGATGGAAAGGCAACAAGGGTAATCTCGAAATGATGTCTCCTTCACCATGTGAAAAACTTATTGAACCTTCTTCCCAAGAAGTAAATGCATGTGATAAAAAATTACAATTACATATAATGATCTTCTATTTGGTGAAAAGCTACGCAATCGTCCTTTGTATATTGTGGGGAACATTCTAGAGAGGAAGATAAATAAAATCTTAGTAGATAAAGGATATGGAGTCAACATTCTACCTATCCATGCATTGAAGGAGCTCGACACCATGACTGAAGAACATAGTGAAATTTGTTTGTTGATACTAAGATTCAATCAAGGGAGACAAAGGTACATAGGTTCTATTAAATTAGAAATCAACATGGAATATTTGAGATCAAGCGCATGGATACAACCCTAATGAGTCATCAATGTTAGGGAAAATTCCATCAGAAGCTACAACTAGGCAAGCATGAGAAGACCTAGGCTATAGTCATTAGCCGCCAATTCGCATTTTCATAAGAAAGGCAAGCAATAACCATATAAATTTTGAAGATGATGTCACTAATCCTAACAAAAAGTATTCCATCTTTTAAAGACTTAGACAATTGAATGCAAGAACTTCTTTGTTTCATAGGTTAGGTCCATAAAAGAAAAACCAGAATCT
Source organism: Solanum arcanum (assembly GCA_027789145.1). Lineage (NCBI taxonomy): Eukaryota > Viridiplantae > Streptophyta > Magnoliopsida > Solanales > Solanaceae > Solanum > Solanum arcanum. The sequence continues at coordinate 63,103,863 of CM050933.1, forward strand.
GAGAAGTTATTAAAAAGTTACAACACCCACTTCACATTTGATTCAAAAGGATTTCAAAAGTTTTATTCCTTCTAGAATGAGGCGACGAGTGAAAATTGTGGTTTCATATAAATATGAAATCAAGGCAAAGGCTCACACTGTGGTTTACACCAAAGAGCGCGAGGAAGATGAAGAAAGTGTAGACTCCTCGAATCATGTTACAATGTAAATGACTAAGATTCTTTGACTCAAACAAAGATTGATGAAGACTTAGAAGATATTTTATGGTGTTTTCATATAACTATCAGTGAAGTGATCCTTTAGAAGAGGAAGATGCTAGAGATTCTCCATCGAAAGTTGAAGAAGAAGTAAAGACCACGATAGATCCTTTGAAGGGAGTTAACCTTGGGACTAATGAAGACCCAAGGACAACTTACTTGAGTATCATTCTAGAAATTGATGAGAAAATTGCTTATATGAATATACTCAAAGAATAAAGGGATGTCTTCGCTTGGAGTTATAAGGAAATGCCTCGATTGGATCCTGAAGTAGTGGTCCACAAGTAGGCAGTCAAAAATGGTTCTTGTCTTGTTAAGCAAGCTCAAAAACGTTTTGGGCATGAATTTAATTCATTGATAGAATATGATGTTAACAAACTCATTGAGGCAAGATTTATTCGTGACGTCAAATATCCTACATGGATTTAAAGTATTGTTCCTATGAGAAAGAAAAATTGTCAAATTTGAGTTTGTGTTGACTTTAGAGATCTCAATAATGCATGCCCTAAGAATGAATTTCATCTTGTTTTTCCTGAATTGATGATTAATGTCACCATTGCTTATGAGACAATATCATCTATGGACGGTTCTTCCAGCTATAATCAATATGCATGGCATCAAAGAATGAAGAACTCATTGCATTTTGTATAGCCAAGGGTATTTATTGTTACAAAATGATGTCATTTCGTGTAAAGAATGTTGGTGTCTCATATCAAAGGGCTATGAAAAATATATTTGATGAATTACTCCATAAAAATGTTGAATGTTATGTTAATCTTGGTGGTAAAGTCTAGAAAGAGGGGTTATCATTTGAAAGACATAGGAATGGTGTTTCAGTTGCTCTGAAGATATCACCTAATGATTAATCCATTGAAATGTGCCTTCGGAGTTACTTCTGGTAAGTTCCTTGGCGTTATTGTGAGACATCGAGGAATTGGAATTTATCAATCCAAAGTTGATGCAATATCGAAGGTGGTTGAGCCTCGAAATATTTATTAGTGAAAAAGTCTCCAAGGAAAGCTAGCCTACTTAAGGTGGTTCATGTCAAATCTAGCGGGAGGATGTCAACCATTTGGTCATCTCATGAAGAAAGTTGCTCCTTTTAATTGGGACCAAACATGTAGCGATGTCTTTAGAAGTATCAAATCGTATCGAGTGAAACCTTCAGTTTTGGAAGCCCCTATATCTTTAAAGCCATTGATACTCTACATTGTATAAGAAAAAAGGTTCATGCGATCACTGTTAGCTCAAGAGAATAGTATATACAAAGAAAACTCTTTTTATTGCTGAAGTAGAATGAGATGTCGAATGAGCTGAACTATTCTCCAATTAAAAAGTTGTGATTGGCACTTAACTTCTCAATTCAAATGATGAATCATTATTTTCAATCTCATGTTCTCCGATTTATTTCTAGAGAAAATCCCATCAACTTTGTTATGTGAAAACACGTCTTTACTGACCGACTACCAATATGGTAACTCTAATTCAGACAGTTTTGCTATTGTTTACATCCCTCAGAATGTTGTAAAGGGACAAGAATTAGCAGATTTCTTGGAAGACCACCCCATACCTGATGATTGGGGGTTAAAGGATGAGCTTCCTGATGAAGATGCGATGTTTATTGAAATTCAACCTTCTTGGAAAATGTACTTTGGTAGGAATGCATATCGTGGTGGGCACTAGCGTAGCGTTCATCACTTCATAAGAGGAGATTCTACCATTCTCTTATACTTTGAAGCAATATTGCTCCAATAATGTCGTTAACTACCAAGCGTTGATATTTCGACTTGAGATGGTTGTCGGCATGAAACAATTACACTTACAAGTCGTTGGTAACTTTTACTTGGTGATCTACCATTTCTTGGGAAGTTATGAGGTAAAGAAACCTTAATTGTGTCCTTGCCATGATTATGCTCAAAAGTTGATTGAATGTCTTGGAGATGTAACCCTCCAACATGTGAGTAGAATAGAAAATAAGAAATCTAACGCATTGGCTGCCCTAACTTCAACACTAACACTTCCTAAGAAAAAATAAGTGATTATTTGTAAAAAAAAAAATGGATAGTTACACCAAATGAGGAAGAATATATAGAAAATGAGCTTGAGCATCTTGTGCGTTTTCGAAGATGCAAAAGAAGATTGGAGACAACATATTATTGACTACATGTGTTATGGGATACTCTTATGAAATCTAAGGAGAAAGACTGATATTCGTCGTTGTGCACCTTGAATTCTTTACTACAAGGAAACATTAAACAGAAGATCATTTGATGGTGTACTATTACAATGTATGGGAGAAAAAATAGAAATTCAAGCTCCGCAAGAAGCACACTCGCGAGTATTTTGATCACATCAATCTGGATCTAAACTCCACTTTCACATAAAAAATAAGGGGTATTATTGGCGAATTATGGTGAAGGATTGCTTAGATTATGCTGGAAGGTACGATGCTTTTCAATTTTATACGAACTTCATACATCATCCACCCAAAATATTGCACCGAACTATCGCATCTTGGCCATTTGTTGCTTGGGAACTTGATGTTGTAAGACCACTACCAAAATCTTCTGGTAGATACTTGTATATCTTGGTTGCAATAGATTACTTCTCAAAACGGGCTGAAGTTGTCTCTCTTAAAGAAGTGAAGAAAGAGAATGTCACGAATTTTATCCTAGTGAATATCATCATCGCATTTGCATCCCTTGCTAAATAATAATGGACAATGGCAAGCCATTAGAGAATAATTTAATGAACAAGATTTGTGATCTATTTGGCTTCAAGCATTGTAAATCTTCTATGTACCATGTTGTCGCGAACGGTCTTGCTGAAGCATTCACTAAGACTATATTCAACCTGCTCAAGGAAGTTGTCTCCAAGTCCAAATGGGATTGGTATGAAAGAATGGAAGAAGCTTTGTGAGCATATAGGACAATGTACCACACACCAACTCAACCAACACCATACGAACATGATTTTGGAGTTGAAGCAGTCCTGCCGCTCGAGTGTCAAATACCTTCTTTAAGACTTTCTATTCAAGAAGGGCTCGCAGAGGAAGAAAATATTGGATTGCGTCTTGCTATGTAGAAGAACTTGATGAAAAGAGGCTAGAAGCCCAACAAAACCTTGAATGTCATGAAGCTCGTCTATCTCGTGCTTTCAATAATAAGGTTTCTTGAGGTTCTTCCAAGTTGGATATCAAGCTCTTGCGGTAACAAGACCCATCATTACTTCGCACAAGTCTGGGGGGAAATTTACCCAAAGAGGGATGAATCATATATCGTACAAGAAGAATATTCACATGGTGATTACAAGCTTGTTAATGTACATGGCGTACGGATTGGTCTTATTAATGCCAAACTTCCTAATAGGTACTAACCTTAAAGTAAGATGATGCCTCTTAAGATACGAGCCTAATCTGCATGTCCTTCATAGCCCGCAAGGGTATAACTGTGTATGGCACAACCAAAAAACAAATAAAATATCACTCAACTCCCCAGAACTACGTTGTAACTTGATCCTCATCACTGAGGTACGTAGGCGCTTAGAACCATATTCTACGTTCAGTTGCATGAGTATCAAAAATTCAAATGTTCCCACTTGATCAGTCACATGATAGTAAATCGTAAGTATTTCATTTTATGTTTTGTCTCATCAAACTTTAGACTTGTACGAACTATTGACGGGTCAATGGAGGTAGAAAACTCTTATAAAATATGAGTTTCTTTAGAAAGTTCACTTTAAGTCTTCAAATTAGGCAAAGTATGCAAGTTGAAGTCATTAAATTTTTTGAGTTTACAAGTTAAAGTATTAAAATCCTCTGAGTATAAAACTTGAACTATTCAAATCCTTTAAGAATGCAAGTAATACTTCAAGTATGTAAGTAAAATTATCTAATTCCTCCATATGTGCATGTCGTTGAATTTCATGCCTAAGGTGGACAAGGTTTGTCCTTTTGAACCTTCATCTAGCTTTTTCACAGATTTATCCTTCAACAGATCTTAAATTTCTATGTCTTAAAGTGGAAAAACTTGTCCCTTTTCACCTTAAGCTACCCTTTACACTGGTTTATCTTTAAAATGATCTTTAAATTTCCATGCCTTAAGACGGATAAGATTTGTTTCTTTGCACCTGAAACTGTCCTTTTCACGAATTTATCTCTGGACGGATTATTTTTGTGTGGTTCAAAATTTATACTCTTGCGGGCCACGAGTAAAAAAAAAATCTACATGCCTTAAGGTGGACAAGATTTTTCCCTTTCCACCTTAAGCTGGTCTTTTCACAGGTTTATTTTTAAATGGATCTTTAAATTTCCATGCCTTAAGGTAGACAAGATTTTTTTCTTTGCACCTTAAGCTGGTCTTTTTACGGTCTTATAGTTAAAAAGATATTTCAATTTCATGACATGCCTTAAGGTGTAAAATGTTTGTTCCTTTGCATTTTAAACTGGTCTTTTCGTGGATTTATCCTTAAAAGGATCTTATAAGCCTCAAGTTCTTGATCTCAAGGCGGTAATGTTCAACACATACGTACAGACCTCGAGATCAAATTCTCGTGTAGTATTCGGGATCTTATAAAGTCTCAAGTTAATGATTTTCAAGGTGGGGACGTTAAACACATCCCTTCACACCTTATGCTTAAGTAATCTGGACCTTGTAAAGCCTTGATAGTTGTTTTTTTAAAGGCGGGGTATGTTAAACACAATCCTCTAGTAAAGCCTCAGGTTAGTGATCTTCAATACGGAGACGTTAAACACATACCTCCACACCTTATGCTTAAGTTTTCGGGACCTTGTAAATCCTTGAGAGTAGTTTTTGTTTTCAAGGCGGGAACGTTAAAACACAGTTTCTAGTCAAGCCTCAAGTTAGTGATTTTCAGGGGGCGTTAAACAAATCCATTGACACCTTATTCAAGTATTCAGGAATTTGGAAAGCCTTAAAGGCAGTACTTTTTTTCAAGGGGGGGACGTTAAACACAGTAATCTAATAAAGCCTCAAGTTAGTGATCTTCAAGGCAGGGATGTTAAACACATCCCTTCATAGCTGAAGATCAAATTCTTATATGAAAAATCTTTCCATTGTGTAGCCTCCGCATAATATAAATATTTCTTTTTCTTATCTACATAAAACAATTTTAAAAAAAAACACAAAAAATGGAAAATACAAAGAAAATACAAGTAAAGGAGAGATTGTTACCCGTCAAGATGTTTAAGACTTGGAAGGTATGTTATGCTGACAAAGTTAGACTTGAGACAATATTATTCTTGGTATAATAACCATTGAAATATATTTCAAACGGTCATAGCCCTTTTTGGTGATGATGTTACGAAATCAAGATATGAAATATTTTGTGAGGCAAAGAAAATCTGAAATCAACTAGATGACAGAATTTAAAGTTAACTACAAAAAAATTGTCTAGAAAGATATTAAAGGAGTTAGATACTAAATTTTGAATATGTTGTGGTCTTTCATGTTAAGTTTTTTAGTGTAAAGTATATTGCAATTTTGTTGTCTCTACCTTGAGATACAATTTTTTGGTGTCATCACACAAATCTTAAATTTTTGGTGCTCCAACATCTAAGGGTTACTTTATAATAGTATCTGGAATGATCCCTAAGGTATTTAATTTTGAATTTTGGATATGTTGTAGACGTTTGTATCTAGATTTGGAACAATCAACCGTCTTGTAATTTCGTTGTTCCTTCATTAGGAAACAAGAGTTTTGGTAAAGCTACACAAATTTGAAATATTCAGCATGATAGAATCTAGAGCTAATTCAAAAATGCATATTAAAATTTTCTGAAGGAATTAAATTCTGACTTTTTGATTGTTAGAGATCGAAAAGTCTAGTTTCTAGAAAATCAAACAGTTCATGATTTCAATTTTTCTACAATGAGATATAATTTTTCAATGACAGACGTGTCATGATAATAAAAAAAGTGACAAAAATTAGAAAAAAATAGGGGAGATTACCTTGAATTATTCCCCTTTCGTCGTAGGCTAGTATCTCACAGTTTGTAATGGAAGACAAAATTGTGAAGACAATGTGTCTATTTAAAGATGTCATATGGAGGGAGAAAAAAAAAATATATATATATATATATAAAGTTATTTCTTCCAAATCTGAAGATAAATGAAAATCTAGTATGAATAAATCATACGATCAGATTTGATAGAAAGACTTTCTTTTGTATGATTTATTGAAAATTTCATAAAAATAATGGAATAAATATGAAGAAGAATAAAGAAGATAAATGATTTTTAGTATACATAAAGTTAGCCGATATTTTTTTATCACAATTTTAAAAAAAAATAGTTTTACTCAAATTCAAATATGAACCCATTAAATTTATCAAAAATGACATTAAAAATTTTGAACTAGACTTTTGAGGTATCAATTTCTCTTTGTCATCGATGTAGAAATGTATAATCGTCGGCAAATTTTCTTTCTTCTTCAATCCTAGTATGAAAATATATCATTTTTAAAAAGTTAATCTTGAAGTTATTTGAAATAAATTAAGTTTTATGATTTGAGAAAGAATGTGTTTTGGGAAGAAGATGAAGTTGAAAGGGGAGGTTTTGTGATTTGAGAATGAATATGTTTTGGGAGGAAAATGAAGATGAAAGGGGGTTGGGGGTTCCTAGAATAGGTTAACATTTTCATTATTTTTAAAAAAAAAATTAGATATAAGATATGTTTGAAATAGTTTTAAATATTCTTTTGTATAATATTGGGGGCCTACTGCCACATGTCATTTTTTAATTAGCTGTTTTGCCATGTCAGCGCAAGTGTACCACACACTCTTCATATTTTTTTATTGATTATCAAAAAATTCCTAATAGGTACAATGTTTGAAAAGGTAAAAGTATTTAATAGGTACTAGTCTTAGTTGAGGTGGCTAAGCGAATTATGCTGACAACTTTAAGGAATTTTCGTTGACTTAATTCTAAAGTAAAAGAATGATATCATCGAATATAAATAGATTTGTGTAATGATATAAAAATAAAAGAAAAAAGAAAAACAGAAGTAGAAAATAATAATTGTTATAAACATAATTGTGTTATAGTGAATGTCTAATTATGTGGAGTCCTTTTAGGATATGGCTAGGAATCCTACTTGGAGCAAAGTTAGGTTTCCCCTATAAATAAAGGGGTTCTCTTCATTGTAAATAAGATCTATGAATCATAAATATAATTCAAGATGAATAAGAAGTCTTTTTTCTTCTCCCTACTTTATTCGTTATTTAAATTTATATAGTTTCATAACACATTATCAACAAGATTTTTTATTCTTAAAGAATTATGATAGAAGGTGGGAAAAGTGCAAAAAATATCTTGAATATGTTATGCAATAAGGTTCTCATATGTGTAAGGTATGATTTATCTTTACTTTGTTAGTAATAATTATTTATGTGGCAGATTTGGAGTTACCATCTGGAGTAAACATTTAAAGAGATACATCGATTTTTTATTCATTTTATTTTAACTGATTGGAAAGAGAATTCCTTATTATTTTAATAATTAAATAAACACAATTTAGTGAAAGGTATGTTGTCAATCTTTAAATGAGGTATGTGTTCTAATAAGCTATATCTATTAACTACTTATGTTAATTATATAGATCAATAATCGCAATTTTCTATGTAATTATGAGACACGACTATATTAATGATCATTAAATACAATATGTTGAAGGCTTGAGGTTAAGACTTATTGTGGGTAAGATGATAGATTTATGTTTTATCTCACCAAAAGAATAAGACAATGGATTTACATTCAATCGCACTAAGAGGGTAAGACAGTGGGTTAAGTCCTGGTGCACCATGATAAGAAGATATTGGGTTCAAGTTCCATCGATTTATGGCCTAAGACGTTTTTATGGATAATACATTGTTTTTGATCTTTAATGCACCATATTGATGATGTAATAATGACTAAAGAAAAACTAATGTGTTTTTTATTAGAAGTCATGAAATTTACTTAATTTTCTCCATTACTAAAGTGAATCTGGTGGTAGTGCATACTATGTCTGAAAGAAGACAAGTGATTGAATAATGTACGTAAATATGGAATGAGGTACTAAAGTATCATAATTTGATATGCTCACATGTTTGGGTTCCATTCATGAAGAATGAGAACTTTTGATAAATGCTAAAAATATAGATCCACTCTCCAAAGGGAATGAGGTGTAAGCCACCATGCTAGGCATGAGAAAGATTGTGACCTTTGATCAATGATGTGGTATCACCAAGAATGTCGACATGTATTAAAGAAAAGGTTCATACTTTATCTTTTGACTTTTATTGGATAATAATTATAGAAAATAAGATATATTTTAATACAAACTCCAATATTTTATTTCTTTTGAATGATTGTGTTGGAGATCATGAGTCTATAATAATGAGGTGAATTATAGATAATTCGAACAAACTTCCATTAAAGAACCCAAAGATTCTTGTAAATGGTGAATTTGCTAGCAATGTAAGTAGATCGTGAGACCATCATCAATGAAATTTGATATTGAATCACATGCGTTCTTGGAACGTATATATAGGGATATTTGTCGACCTATTCATTCACATAATGGATTTTTTAGATACTTCTTGGTCCTAATTAATGATCCTTATATATAGTCTCATATGTGACTATTATCATCTCGCAACTTGGGACTTTGCAAAATTATTGGCACCAATAATATGATTAAAGGAACAACTTTTTGATAATCAAAGTAGTCCATTCAGTGATGGGGTCACTACTCATTTAAAGGGTAAAGTATTTAACAGGAAATAAATCTGAAAATTACTTTAGAAGTAATAAAATTGAATTTACTAAAGCAAAAGGAAAATGGAATAGTAAATTTGAAGTTTACAAGTACTAATAAATTTACTAGTTAGCATGAATAATTTGACCATCCCAAATATGTGCATACTGAATATATACATACATTGAAGAACTAGAAGATTATTTAAGAATTCTTTATGTTGCTTATTCTAGTGATAAGTTGATCGATCAATTAAGGTTGGGACTAAATCCCTAAATTCTGAAAAGTATAATAGGTAAATATTTGTGACATGATAAAGATATGCATCGATAAGATAATCACATGTGCGTTTGTTGTCAACCTGTAAGTTGACATTCACAAAATTGTTTGTGCAAGATAATTTAGTTTAGAGCACAACTTTCAGAATATGTAATCAAGACTATTTATCTTGATAATATTGGTAAATACTTAAGATTTATGACATTAAATGTCTGAGATAGAGAAATCATTGCTTGAGAAAATAAATCTCCATGTGTTTATCTGAAATATGATACAGCATACAAAAGTGTAACACTTCGAAAATCAAAGACGGGTTCTTGAGACAAATTTGAGTGTCATAAGTTTTAGACACTCTTTTTAAGGTCTATTTAAATGAATATAAGTCATTTAGGAAGTCTAGAAACCAAAACGTCCATGACGTTCGGAAACTAGTTCAATGAGGTACTAGCATGCCTTGGCCTATTTGACTAGCTTTTAGGAGTCAAAAATGATGAAATTGGTGAAAGGTTGTCTAACCTTCATTAGTTCATTCATAGTCGAAAAGTCCGCGCACGACTCCCAAGGACCAACCAAGGGCCCTTGAGGAGGACCCTTGCAATTTGGGGTCAAAGGACTGCTCAAGGTAGTGTGCACAGACGAGTGCCATCGACGGGGCATCGATGGTCACTTATACAAAATCTTGGAAGGGTCATTTTGACAACTCCCTGAAATTATCAACGATGGGCAACATGGAAGGGGGACAGGTCGTCAATTGACCCACGGTCCGTCGATCGTGGTGTCGTCAGTGGGGACTAGTTTTCACTGCACCTTTTAACTTAGGTTAACTAATTAATTGTCTTAGTTAGAAAGTTAATTATGGGTTAGGGAAGGTATAATTAATCTAGTTAACCTTCTATATAAATCCCTAACCTAATTCACCTAACCAAAAACGCTCATAATTCACAAATCCAAACCTTTCTTCCTTCTCTCTTCTTTCTCTCTCCCAAAGAAACCCCCATTTGAAGACCAAGAGAGAGGTGTGTTAAAGGGATTAAAAGTTTCAATTTCCTTTCTTTTTTTGTCCAAGTTGCTTTTATTTTTGTCTAACTCACTTCCTTTTTTTTGTGTGAGTTTCGGAAATATCCCCATTCATAGGTCCGAGATCTACATCTATGAAGAATTGAAAGGTCTGAATGATCAACTCTGCAATCAGTTGTTAGAATCAATAGGTCTTCAAATTGTTCATTTGAAAAAATTGAAACCCACACCAATCTCCATCAATTAGTAAGGTATGGGATATCTTTAATCTTTGAGACCTCTTTCCTCAAAGGGCTCCATCAATTGATTTCAAAAGTTCAGTTTTCAAGTGGGTTTCATCCAATATCGAAATTGATGTTATAAATTTATTTTTTATGATTTATTTTGGATATTATAAATATATTAACATTTATTTTAACTCAATTATGTTATATCTTGATGAACTGGCCTAGTTTGTAGAAGATGACCTTTACCCCTTAACCCTAGGTTGTGATCTTGATATGCATTGTATTATATTGGTTCAATTGAATTGGTTATTTGTAGAATTACTATTAGATGATGTTTTTGTATCAATCATTACTAAATTAGGATGAATTGTAGTCCTATCATTCTAGTTCTTGAAAAGTCGATCTAGGTTATGAAGTGTGTTGTGAATTGACCTCAGTATCTTATCTTAAGCTATGAACTAGTAATGAATTGTGATATAGTGATTCAATTGGATTTTTTATAATGTTGGTTATGGTTATATGATGATACTACACCCTAATAAGGTTGAGTAAGGGTTTATTAAGTCATGATGTTATAATCTTATTAAGTCATGATGTTGTATTGAAGTATGCCTTGTATTAGGATTTATAGGGTTGGTATGATGTTGAAATTAAATGTCTTCACTATGGTTTGTTATGTGTTGGTTAAGATGTAAATGTTATAAGGATGGTGATGATTTACCAATGTGTCTTATCATGATATGAACATGTTAATATGCTAACCTCACCTATATGAATTGTAATGAAAGGACAATACTCATGCAATTCTTATTGAGCTATGATGATGATGATATTTATACAAGGGTTAGACCCTATGACCTACATTAAGTTATGATGATCAATAAAGACATTTCCAAAGGGACGTAGTTTAACACAGAGTGAACTTGAAATTGGTAGGTGACTATTCATAGAGAAAGATTCACCCTATAGTTCGACATGAGGTGTTGACTCCCCTATGAGGGATACTCATCCATTGGATTCCCATGAGAGGAGGCCCCGATTTCTAGTGGTAGATAGATGGATTATACATATCTCTTAGTTTTTAAACTATGTTTCTACCATAGGAAGACTAGCTAGTGGATCCACCTAGAAAGTTACGTTTATGTTTGGTTTTACTTTGGTCGGTAGACCACTTTTCTTTGGTGTAAGGTTTTACAACACCTGATTTCACACTTAGCTTTTGTTCTCTATGTCGGTTAAGGCAAGTGTTCCTTAAACTAAAACGAAGTAATGAAGTACAAACCAAATAGGGTAACTTGAGAGGTTGACTTAGCTTAGGTAGGGGTATGGGACTCTACCTATGCCTTGCACTAGTTTTCCTTGAAGGGAACTTTAGGAAGTTGTTATTATGTATGTATATGCTTATAATGGTACATGATATGTATATGATGAACTTGCACATTGTTGATACTATATGTTCAAAGGTGTCACTTATGAATATGTGTTGGTATACATTGTTAAAGTATGATGATTTGTACTCTTAAATCCTATGCAATGTGAACTAGGAGGTTAGTCATGATTCTTGTTAGGTTACTTGATTGAGTAAGGTTATGGGGCTTTGCTTGGTCATTGCACTTGTTGACTTTGTAGCGGTTGCAAGTTATTGTCTTGCTGTGGTTATGTTATAATGAACTCTTATTCATGCTTGTTGAGGTTATGACTTGATGGTTGAGTTGCTTTGACTATATGTTTAATTATATGATATTCATTTTGACTTTACTAGTTTTGATGTTGTTGGTCTTGTGATGTATATGCCTATGACTTCATAAATATGTCTTGTTAATCTTGTATGGTCTTGTTGAATGTGCATAAAGGTTTTCAAAGTAAATTGCATACTCAATGAAATTTCCCTTTTAAGCATGTTTTCATGATATGTGTGCATATCATCTCATACTTAGTACTAGTGGTGTACTAACCCCTTTTCTTCCTTTTCCCCAACGTTTTAGGTTATGGTCGTTGAAGGACTTTTGGGGACAACTTTGAAGAAGACTTGGAATTTTTGATCATCCGAATTGGGTTGGTCCGCCCTTTCAGAGGGCAATGCCACTATCAAGACCATGATGTTGCTTTAGTGATAAGACTCTTTATGTTCTTTCTTTTTCATTTGGATATTAAACGTTGTATGACCTATATGTGGTCTTGTTTCATTGATGTAAGGGATGATATACTCTTATTAGATTGTTATTAGATGAGGCGACTACTTGAGACTATGTTATATTATATATATCTATGTGCAATAAAAGTAGAAGCTTAAGTAATCTTCCTATACAAAGGGTCTATGTATACTCGATATGTATCTATTACGTGTATGTAGAGGTCTATGTAAAGCTCAATGTAGAAGTAGTAAAAAGTTTTAAATTTTTGCTAATTTTGACCTATGAATGTAATGATATAAGCTAAGAGGCTAGTCTTAGTCCTCAAAGAGGACGACGACACTGGTTACGTCTAGGCGGTATTCCCAGATGTGACAAACTTGGTATCAGAGCATAAGGTTAAATATCTTTGAGTCAATTTCTCTCTCAACCACGTTTATGTAGGTTCGTATTCATAATTGTGAAGTGCACCACAGTTATGAATAGGAAACTATGTGATGCTTAGGAAACTCTCGCTTTCTTGGAAGTCCAATATCGTACCTCTAGAGTGCTAGCTCTATGTGCTTTTGCATCTAATCCTCTGTTTGTGATTATAAACAAATAATACTCGAAGAAATGCGGCACGAAGTCTAGATAAAGAGATTGCCAATGCGGGAGCTCCTCCCCGTGGTGATCAAGTTCCTCCTCTTCATGAAGATATGAATGATGACCAAGCTCCGGTCGATCCTCCTTTGATGGATGGTGTCATAAGGGCTGCTTTCTTCTGAATGGCTCAAGCCATTCACTACTCCATTTTAGGTCTACACAACACTAAATCTTTACAACGCTTATAAAGTTTTGCCTAAAATACTTTTGGGAACACTTTTAAAGTGTAGCCAATGATATTGACTTTTAGCTACATTAATTTTAGCAACACTTCTAAAGTGTACTGTTTAATGAGATAAACTACACTTTATAAGTGTTGTTATAGTTGGCAACAACTATTTACATGAATGGCCACACTTTTAAAGTGTGTTATTTTTATAATTGAAAATGCAACACATTAAAAATGTGCCCTTAGTGTTTTCACCAAAATTTTATATTCCTTCCAACATTTTAACATTAAAATTTCATCTCCATCCCATTTTTATTTGGCCAAAAAAATAAAGCATTAAAGAAAAATTAAAAAGAATAAAACATTAAAGAAATAAAAAAAAGGCCACATTTCCTAAAACTTCAGCTGAAGCTTCCATTTTCAGCTGAAGAACACCATTCGCGGTAGCTGAAGATGGATCGAAGAACGGAAGAAATCAGACGTTGTTCAAGATTGGAGAACACCATTCGTCACATTTATGTTAAACTTCAACTGAAGAACACCATTTTCAGCTGAAAAATCAAAGAGCATTGTGATTTCTCTGAACATGTACTGAAGAAGACGATTTTCCTCTCAGCTTCGTTGTTCAAGATTGGAGAGCTGAAGAAGACGATTTTCTTCAAAGATTTCTGGGTAAACTGTTGTTTCACCAGATTTCCTTTTGAAGATATAAAGAAAATGCTTCACAAATCAACATGTCTCATGTCTTAAAGCTTTAGGTTGTTGGAATAGAGCTTATCAGGTAAGAGATTTTACCTTCAAAAGTCTAAATTATAGCTTTAATATTTTTATATGCTTGTATGCCAGTCAAAAATTGATGTTAGGGTTTTTATGTTCTTGTGTTATTGAGACGAATTTTGTTGATTTTGGGAGTTTAGTTTATAGTTGTATTACATATAAATGGGCATACATAAGCTTGGCTTTTATGGGAACTAGAGATCTTATTAATTTATTGGAATTTGCAGAGTTCTGTTTTAAAAACACTTGTTAACTTTTTTTTCGTTTGCTATGATTTTTGTTTTGAGTTCTTTTTTGAACTGTGATTTGCTCAGGATGCACAAAACAGAGTTGCAGCGCATGCTCTCCATCGCTTGTTTCCAGATCTCCCGCCACATGCCACCATCAACCAGATGCATCACTTATTTTGCAGTGGGAGGAAGGTCATTTTTCTAAATTCACGTGAAGTCAAATGTTTGATATTGGTATTACATTAATCATTTTGGTAACTCAATTTTATACTTCACCCTGATCAAATTGGTCTCTTGTAGCCATAGAGCCCATAATTGTTTATCTAATCTTTTACTGCAAACTTTACATTGATAAATAGTTTTTTTGTCTTCCTGAGTTCATAGTTTGATCACCTTAAGCTTGGTTTGACTAGTGAATTTTCAAGTATAGATAGTAACTTTAGCTAATTCAGTCATTTTGTCCATAAGTACAGATAGTAACTCTATTTGCTGGAAATCTGTCGAAACGCGGATGGGTCAACGGACCTCGCGACGGGACGTCGTGGTCACGATGGGACTTCATGGACCTTGCGATGGGCCATCGTAGTCATGAGAGGCCGTCGTGTTCATGACGGGCCGTTGTCATGACGGGCCGTCCTGATCATGACGGGTCGTCGTGGTCATCCTTCGTGGTCATGACGGGCCATCGTGGACTCCGTCGTCCCATACTTGCAAGTTTCTTCTACTACTTCTCTGATCTTCATGACGAACATGCAGGATGGACCGTCATGCTACGACGGTCCGTCACACTTTCTGTTACAGCTGAAATTTCAAATTGATTAATTGTTAAATTTCTTAATTTTGTGTTCTTTCTTGATGGAACAGATTTGTTTACTAGAGGAATTGATATTCAAGCAGTTAACATTGTTATCAATTCTGATTTTCCTAAGAACTCAGAAACGTATTTGCACATGGTATGTATAACAGATCTTTGATCTTGCTTATTGACTTATATATTGTTTTTGCTATTTCATCATTGCTAATTTATTGTTAGTTGCTTTGGTTTGAATTGAGCTAAGGTTTTGTTTCTCTTGACCACTATTCATCTTGCTTGTTTGGTATGGTTGAAAGTGTAGTTTTGCTATGTCAGATTTTGTTTCCTTGTTTGATCGTGTGGAACATATTAACTACACAAGGAAACTAATCTAATTTTCTTTAATTTTTGCTGCTTGTGTAGTCTACAATCTGGACTTGTCTCTCTTTAGTTGTTGTTAATGTATTTGGTTTAAATTGAGCTAAGGGTCTTGCTTCTTTTGTTTCACTGTTTTTTTAGTATTTGTATAGAACATTGGCATGGTATGGAATCTGCAATCTGCAGATTTGTTGTTAATGTTTTCTGTAACTGTTGCTTCTATATATAAATATTTTTGTCAGTAAAGTCTATTTTCTTTCTTATTATATAGAATATCCATGTTATAACCATAACTTTTGACATCCTAGTAGAAGGTATGCTTCCATAACTACAAACAAATAAACAAATAACTATTAGGAGAATCTAATTGTTTGTATCTCCTCATTAATTCCTTTTTTCTTTAGTGTTCGTGTTAGTTTGCGTGCATCATGGTTATTGTATAACACCAAATATTTTATATTGTTTCTTATGAAGTTTGAACCCTAATGCAATAATTCATTGTTGTTGAAATCATTTGGAATTCAAGACACCTAAGGGAAGATCATCTACTTTGAACATCAAAAGACAAGTAGGCATCTACTTTAAACATCAAAAGATGCAATCTAATATTCTGTAACTGCTGGATTTCTTGTCTCTCTATATTGTTGCAGTCTGAACTTCTTACCTCTTCTATATAACTGCGAGTTCTTAGTAATTTCCTTTGGTCTCACTAATGCCCCAGTGACATTTATGGATCTCAAGAATAGGGTATTTCGAAGTTACCTAGAATCATTTGTCATTGTTTTCATTTACGAAATCTTGGTACATTCAAAAAATGAGGGTGATCACATGGACGATTTGAGGGTGGTGTTAGAAGTGCTTATGGAGAACTAATTATTTTTCAAGTATAGCAAATGCGAGTTTTGGTTGAGGAAGTGCTTAAGGAAAACTAATTATTTCCCAAGTATAGAAAATGTGAGTTTTGGTTGAGGTAGGTGGCGTTTCTTGGTCATATCATCTATAGTGAGGGAGTTGAAGTTGATCCAAGGAAAAGTGAGGCGGTTAAGAATTTTCCTAGACCAATCACTCCAATCGACATTAGAAGTTTCTTGGGTCTAGTGGGTTATTATTAGAGGTTTGTGGATGGTTTTGCGTCCATTGCATCTCCCTTGACTACTTTGACCCAACAGAGTAAGAAATGTTGAGTGGTCATAGGCATGTGAAAGAAGCTTCCAAATCTTAAAATATAGGCTTACTTCCGCTCCGGTGTTGACTTTACGGAAGGTACAAAGGGATTCGTTGCATATTGTGATGCATCCCGAGTGGGTTTAAGGTGTGTGCTTATGCAACATGGGAAAATGGTAGCCTGTGATTCTAGACAACTTAAGGTGCATGAGAGAAACTATCCAACTCATGATCTTGAGTTAGAGACCATGGTATTTTCCTTTAAAATATGGAGGCATTATTTGTATGGTGTCCATGTTGACGTGTGTACCGACCACAAAAGTCTCCAATATGTGTTTACTCAAAAGGAGTTGAATCTATGACAATGAAGGTGGTTAGAATTGCTGAAGGATTACGACATGTCTATTCTTTATCACCCCGGCAAGGCCAATGTGGTTGTGGATGCTCTAAGTCGTCTGATCATGGGTAGTGTGTCTCATGTAGATGAAGCCAAGAAAGACCTAGTGAAAGTTTTTCATAGGTTGGCTAGATTGGGTATGAGGTTTGAAGAGTCTTTGAATGGTGGTTTTATGGTCCATCATAACTCTGAATTATAATTGGTAGTTGACGTGAAGTCCAAACAAGACTGTGATCAACCATTGATTGAGTTGAAGGAATCGGTTCTTGGTAAGCTTAATGAGTCATTCTCCTTAGGGGGGATGGTATCTTGAGGTATCAAGGAAGGTTGTGTGTACCCAATGTAGATGGTTTGAGGAATCGGATCCTTGAGGAAGCTCATGGGTCCCATAACTCCATTCATCCGGGTCCAACAACGATGTACCATGACCCTAGGGAAGTGTTTTGGTGGGAAGGTTTGAAAAAGGACATAGCGGAATTTGTTTCTAAGTGTCCAAATAGCCAACAAGTGAAAGTCGAACATCAAAAGTCTGGTGGTTTACTACAGGAAATACAAGTTCCTACTAAGAAGTGGGAAGACATCACTATGGATTTTTTGGTAGGTTTGCCTCAGACACAAGAGTAATATGAATCTATATGGGTGGTTGTGGATAGGTTGACCAAGTCCGATTATTTCATTCCCATCATGTATACTTATTCGGTGGAAGATTATGCAAGGATATTCATAAATGAGATCGTGTGTCTCCATGGTATTCTGTTATCCATCATATCAGATCAGGGTGCACAATTCACATCTAGTTTTTGGAGGTCATTCCAAGAAGGGTTGAGTACCTAGATGAAGTTAAGCACCGCTTTTCATCCCCAAACGGATGGTCAAGCGGAGCGTACCATTCAAACCCTTGAAGATATGCTTAGAGCTTGTATTATTGATTCACGGGAAATTGGTATAAGCATTCGCCTTTGGTGGAGTTTTTTAACAAAAATAGTTTTCATACATCCATATACATGGATCCTTATGAAGCCTTGTATGGTAGGAGGTGTAGGTCTCCTATTGGGTGGCTTGAAGTGGGTGAGTTTTCACTTTTGGGTCCCAATTTGATTTAGAAGACTTTGGAAAAGGTTCATATCATATGGAACCAGTTGCAAACATCCTATAGTCGGCAAAAGTCTTATGCCGATCATAAGAGAAGGAAATTAGAGTTTGGAGAAGGTGATAAAGTGTTGAAAATTTTGCCTATGAAAGGGGCGGTTAGATTTGGCAAGAAATGGAAGTTGAGTCCTCTTTATGAGGGTCCTTCTGAAATCTTGCAAAGGGTTGTTAGGGTTGCATATGAATTGAAACTCCCTAGTGAATTGCATTCGGTTTATCTGTCCATATTTCTATGCATAAGAAGTGTATCAGTGATCCCGAGTCTATTCTTCCTATTGAGGGTCTTGATGTGAAGGATAACCTCTCTTATGAGGAGGTTCCGGTTCAAATCCTTTATAGGAAAGTAAATAATTTAAGGAATAAAGAGGTAGCTTCCCAAAAGCTGTTATGGAGGAATCACCTAGTTGAGGGTGCAACATGGGAGGCCGAGGTCGACATGAAGTCCCGCTACCCTTATCTATTTGATAACTAAGGTTAGTAGTTCTTACTAATAATAAAAATAATGACTAAAAATTGAAGTTTCTTGATTTTTGGTGAAGTTTTGTGAAAATGTGCATTTTTATGTCATTAAAGTGAATTACAGTGAAATTGTGCATTTGGACTTGAAATTTTGCAATTTTGCTTGTTTGAGTCATGTTATGCATTTTTATATGGGGAGTCTTTATGAAATAGTATGTATCATGTTGATAGGTTAGATTTGGCATGATTGACTCATATATGATTTGTTGAGCTCTTATTGTTGTGAGAAGGATATTCCGCATAATGTAATATTTGAGAATTATATGTGGTAATTGAAGTTTTGAATTGCCTTGTGCAAATGAAATTATTAATGTTGTTATGCATTGTTGTTGGTTTGGCTGCTAGCCTTGAGTCTATTCCTTCCTTCAAAAGATTTTAGTGTCATTCGGGGACGAATGTTCCTAAGGGGGGATAATGTAACACTTCAAAAATCAAAGACGTGTTCTAGAGCCTAATTTGAGTGTCATAAGGTGTAGACACTGTTTTAAGGTATATTTAAATGAATATAAGTCATTTAGTAAGTCTAGAAACCAACACGTCCATGACATCCGGAAACTAGTTCAAGGAGGTACTAGTTTGCCTTAGCCTATTTGACTAGCTTTTAGGAGTCAAAAATGATGAAAATTGGTGCAAGGGTGTATAACATGCATTAGAGTTGATTCATAATCGAAACGTCTGGGCAGGACTCCCCAAGGACCATCCAAGGGCCCTTGAGGATGACCCTTGCAATTTGGGGTCAAAGGACTGCTCAAGGCAGTGTGCACAGACGACTGTCATCGATGGGGCATCGATGTCCACCGTCGATGGTTACTTAGACAAAGTCTTAAAAGGGTCATTTTTACAACTCTCTGATATTACCGACGGATGTCTAACATTCAAGGGGGACTAGTCGTTGATTGACCCACGATCGTCGATGGTGGTGTCGTCTGTGGGGACTGGTTTTCCCTGCACGTTTTCACATAGGTTAATTAATTAATTGGCTTAGTTAGGAAGTCAATTAGGAATCAGTGGAGGTATAATTGAGTTATTTAACACCTTATATAAAGCCCTAACCTAATTAACCAAACCTAAAACACTCATAATTCACAAAACCAAAACTCTCTTCCTTCTCTCTTCTTTCTCTCTCCCAAAGAAACCCCCATTGAAGACCAAGAGAGAGGTGGGTTAAAGGGCTTAAAAGGTTCAATTTCCACCACCAATCTTCATCAATTAGTAAGGTATGAGATATCTTTCACCTTTGGGACCTCTTTCCTCAAAGGGCTCCATCAATTGATTTCAAAAGTTGAGTTTTCAAGTGGGTTTCATCCAATATCGAAATTGATGTTATGGATTACTTTTTTTATGATTTATTTCAGATATTATGAATAAAATAACATGTGTTTTAACTCAATTATATTATATCTTGATGAACTGGCCTAGTTTGTAGAAGATGACTTTTACCCCTTAACCCTAGGTTGTGATCTTGATATGTATTGTATTATATTGGTTCAATTGAATTGGTTATTTGTTGATTTACTATTAGATGATGTTGTTGTATAAATCATGACTAAATTAGGATGAAATATAGTCCTATCATTCTAGTTCTTGAGAAGTCGATCTAAGTTATGAAGTGTGTTGTTAATTGACCTAAGTATCTTATCTTAAGCTATGAACTAGTAATGAATTGTGATATAGTGATTCAATTGGCTTTGTTATAATGTTGGTTATGGTTATATAATGATACTACACCCTAATTGGGTTGAGTAAGGGTTTATGGTAAGACCTTGAAGATGAATTATAAAGGAGACTTGGTAAGTCATGATGTTGTATTGGAGTATGCCTTGTATTAGGATTTATAGGGTTGGTATGATGTTGAACTGAAATGTCTTGACTATGGTTTGTGAGGTGTTGGCTAAGATGTAAATGTTATAAGGATGGTGATGATTTACCAATATGCATTATCATGATATGAATATGCTAATGTGCTAACCTCACCTATATGAATTGTAATGAAAGGACAATATTCATGCAATTCTTATTGAGCTACGATGATTTTTATACAAGGGTTAGACTCAATGACCTACATTAAGTTTGATGATTAATAAAGACATTTCAAAAGGGACTTAGCTTAGCATTGAGTTAACTTGAAAAAGGAACGTGTTGATTTCCATAGAGAAAGATTCACCCTATTGTTCCACATGAGGTGTTGACTCCCCTATGAGGGATACTCATCCATTAGATTCATATGAGAGGAGGCCCAAATTTCCAAGTGGTATGTAGAGGGATTATACCTATCTATTAGTTCTTGAACTATGTTTCCCCCATCGGAAGACTAACTGGTGGATCCACCTAGAAAGCTAGATTTATGTTTGGTTTTACTTTGGCCGATAGACCACCTTTCTTATGTGTAAGGTTTTACAACACCGGATTCCACACTTTCCTCTTGTGGTCTATGTCGGTTAAGTCAAGTGTTCCCTAAACTAAAATGAAGTAATGAAGTACAAACCAACTAGGGTGACATGAGAGGTTGACTTAACTTAGGTAGGGGTATGAGACTCTACTTATGCCTTGCTTTAATTTGCCTTGAGGGGAACTTTAGGAGGTTGTTATTATCTATGTATATGCTTACAATGGTACATGATATGTATATGATGAAGTTGCACATTGTTCATACTATATGTTGATTGGTGTCACTTATGAATATGTGTTGGTATACATTGTTAAAGTATGATGATATGTACTCTTATATGCTATGCTATGTGAAGTAGGATATTGGTCATGATTCGTGTTGGGTATCTTGATTGATTAAGGTTATGGGGAATTGCTTGGTCATTGCACTTATCGACTTGGTAGGGGTTGTGGGTAATTGTGTTGCTTTGGTTATGTTATCATGAACTCTTATTCATGCTTGTTGAGGCTATGATTTGATGGTTGACTTGCTTTGACTATATGTTTAATGATATGATATGCATGTTGACTTGACTATTTTTGATGTTATTGGTCATGTGATGTACATGCCTATGACTTAATAAATATGTCTTGTTGATTTGGTATGGTCTTGTTTAATGTGCATAAAGGTTTTCAAAGTAAATTGCATACTTAATGAAATGTCCCTTTTTAGCATGTTTCATGATATGTGTGCAAATGGTCACATACTTAGTACAAGTGGTGTACTAACCCCATTTCTTCCTTTTCCCCAACGTTTTAGGTTTTTTCGTTGAAGGCTTTTGGAGACGACTTTGAACAAGACATGGAATTTATGATCATCCAAGTTGGGTAGGTCATCACTTTCTGAGGGTAATGCTACTATCAAGCCTATGATGTTGCTTTAGTTTTAAGACTCTTATGATCTTTCCTTTTCATTTGGATATTAAATGTTGTATAACCTATATTTGGTCTTGTTTCATTGTTGTATGGGCTAGGCTTAATTTGATACACTCTTATTAGATGGTTATGAGATGATACGACTATATGAGACTATGTTATATTCTGTATATCTATGTGCAATAAAAGTAGAACACTTAATAATCTTCATATACGAAGGGTCTATGTATACTCGATATATATCAATTACGTGTATGTAGAGGTCTATGTAAACCTCAATGTATAAGTAGTAAAACATTTTAAATTTCCACTAATTTTGACCTATGAATGTAATGATGTAAGATAAGAAGCTAGTCTTAGTTCTCAAAGAGGACGCCGCCGCTGATTACGTCTAGGGTGTATTCTAGGATGTGACAAAAAGTAATTGTATGCATCGGACCAATAAATTATGATTAATTTTTTTTTCAACTGATTTATAGTTAGGGACCAAATATTTTTCATTTGATTATTTTGGTATGTAGTATATAATCAATTAATATACAATGATGCACAAAGATAGATTCTCCAAAATATTGAGATATATGTTAGTCTAACATAAGGGAAATATAAGAAGCAACACAAGAATTGTAAATACACTTATTAAATGTCCCTTAAGGATAGAGTCTACGACATGCATGAAGCATGATAGACTAATCAATTCTAATAAAATAATCCTTGAAAATGGGGGAGGATCAAAAAATACAAATGACCATAATAAGGAGACAATGTGTTGTTGAAAAGAGCTTACAACATAACACTTCATGAAACCTCATGAGAGAGATACGTACCTAAGAATAATGAAGTGATGAGATCTCAATAAGTTATGTCGTATTGTGAGTCCATGAAAAATGATATATCGTTGACGATTCTTTGATACAATAACGCGCAATATTGTAAAAGATTATGAGGATTGAATTCTACATCTATTAAAGCATGCTGGTGTAAAAATAATAATCAAGTGAAAAGTGGAATAGTGCATCTTGATAAGTATAAAGCTTATTTGACTTGCAATCTAGGCACTAGAAGACATCATACATCTAATATATATTGAATGTTGTCACTTGATAAAATTTATATGAAAATATCCAATGGGTTAAAAATCTAAAGCATATATAAGTTTTCGGAAAACTTGTTTATCATCCTCATAAGGATTAAATAAATTCAAAATGCATAGAGCATATACAAGTATTATTATGCAAGTTGATGACTAGAGTTGAAACTCTTGAAGAGTTTTCAAAAGGCAATACATTATTTGCTTAAAGAAGTTGAAGTAAGGAACTTGCAAAAATCTTTGATCCTGAAGGGAAGATTAATAAAAGAAGATAGAAGGAAGCATATTTCGTCAATGTTTTTCTACACTCATGAGCTCCCAAGAATGACAATATCAACATGAAACATTTTTGTTCAAGTAACACTATAGTTGATTTATTCATCAAATCTCTACCAACTACAACTTTCAAGAAGATGGTGCACATGTTTGGAAACGAAGATGCAAGTCGTTGATTGATGTTCTTATTAGAGGGAGTTAATATGTGATGTACTTTTTTCCCTCACAAGCTTTTGTCACATCGGATTTTCCTTGTAAGGTTTTTAATGAGGCATCCATAATGCGTATTATATATATGTGTGCTCTTTTTCCTTCACAAGATGTTTTCCCTCTGGTTTTATCTAGTAAGGTTTTAACGAGGCACATAATCTACTGACATTTAAGGGAGAATGTTACGAACATATTTGTGTTATTGTGAATGTCTAATTATGTGGAGTCCTTATAGGATATTGTTAGGAATCCTACCTCAGGACAAAGTTAGGTTTCCCTATAAATAAAGGGATTCTCTTCACCGTAAAGAAGATCTATGAATCCAGAATATACTTCAAGAGAATAAGAAATATTTTCTTTTCTCCCTGCTTTATTCGTTTTCTAAATTCATATAGTTTCATAACAATTATAAATTTATTGTCTTTATTATGTGGGGTTGATGTGTCATGCACGTGTATTACACCACAACAAAGATAATTGATTATAAAAATTTAGGGTTGTTAAATAATGACAAAAATCCCACATCGGCGGTTACTGAGATGGGTGGACTACTTATAAGGCTTGGGCGATCCTCCTCCCTTTGAGCTAGCTTTTGGGGTGTGAGTTAGACCTAAGACCTAATTTCACATGGTATCAGAACATGGCCATCTCACCCGATGTTGGGGCCCCTCAAAATCAAAATTTCCCACGCACCATATGCTAAGCATTGGGCGTGAGGTGGGGTGTTAAAGAATGACAAAAGTCCCACATCGGTGGTTAATGAGATGGGTGGACTTCCTATAAGGCTTGGAAAATCCTCTTCCCTTTGAGCTAGTTTTTGGGGTGTGAGTTAGGTCTAAGACCTAATTTCACATGGTATCAGAGCTATTATGGAAGGCTTATATCGATTTTGAAATCTCTGTGGGTGAAATATGCTAAATGGGATGAATCACAAAAGGATTTCAAGCGTGCTCATTCTATATGGGAACATGCACTTGAAGTGGATTACTGTGAACATACCATGTGGTTGAAGTATGCTGATGTGGAGATGAAGAATAAGTTTGTTAATCATGCTCGTAATGTATGGGATCGAGTTGTTACTCTTTTGCCTAGAGTTGATCAGTTGTGGCACAAGTATATTCATATGGAGATGTTAGGCAATGTGGCTGGTGCAAGACAGATTTTTGAGAGGTGGATGGGTTGGACGCCTGATCACCAAGGGTGGTTGTCTTATATTAAGTTTGAGTTAAGGTATAATGAAATAGAGAGAGCAAGAGCGATTTTTGAGAGATTTGTGCAGTGTCATCCGAAAGTTAGTGCTTGGATTAGGTTTGCGAAATTTGAGATGAAGAATGGGGAAATAAACAGGGCGAGGAATTGTTATGAGGGGGTTGTGGATAAGTTGGCAGATGCTGAGGAAGCTGAGAAGTTGTTTGTGGCATTTGTTGAGTTTGAGGAGAAGTGTAAGGAAACGGAGAGGGCAAAATGCATATATAAGTTTGCACTTGATCACATACCGAGAGGGCGAGCTGAAGATTTGTACATGAAGTTTGTGGCATTTGAAAAGCAGTATGGTGATAGAGAAGGTATTGAGGATGCTATAGTTGTAAAAGTAGGTTTTGGTATGAGTATGAAGTGAGGAAGAATCCTAGTAACTATGACACGTGGTTTGATTATATTCGGCTAGAAAAGAGCGTCACAAATAAAGAGAGGATTAGAGAGGTTTATGAGAGAGACATTGCTAATGTTCCTCCTGCTGAAGAGAAGCGATATTGGCACCGATACATTTAGTTATGGATTAATTATGCATTATATGAAGAACTTGATGCAGAAGACATGGAAAGAACCAGAGATGTCTACAGGGAGTGTCTTAAGCTTATTCCGCATCAGAAGTTTTGATTTGCAAAGATTTGGTTGTTGGCTGCCCAGTTTGAGATTCAGCAATTAAGACTCAAGGAGGCGACTTCTACTTGGAGAAGCAATTGGAAGGGATCCTAAAGACAAGATATTTTAGAAGTACATAGAGAAAGAGTTGCATTTTGGAAACATAGATCGTTGCAGAAAGCTTTATGAGAAGTACTTAGAATTGTCTCCAGAAAATTGCTATGCTTGGAACAAATTGGCCGAGTTTGAGAGGTCCTTGTATGAAACGGATAGAGCTAGGGCTATTTTTGAGCTAGCTTTTGGGGTGTGAGTTAGGCCTAAAACTAAATTTCACATGGTATCAGAGCAAGCCCGTCTCACCCGATGTTGGGGCCCCCCCAAAATCAAAATTGTCCACGCACCACATGTTAAGCACTGGGCGTGAGGTGGGGTGTTAAAGAATGACAAAAGTCCCACATCGGTGGTTAATGAGATGGGTGGACTCCCTATAAGGCTTGGATAATCCTCCTTCCTTTGAGCTAGCTTTTAGGGTATGAGTTAGGCCTAAGACCTAATTTCACATGGTATCAGAGCAGGGTCCGTCTCACCCGATGTTGGGATTCCCCAAAATCAAAATTGTCCACGCACCAGATGCTAAGCACTGGCGTGAGGTGGGGTGTTAATGAACGAAAAAAGTCCCACATCGACGGTTAATGAGATGGGTGAACTCCTTATAAGGCTTGAACAATCCTCCCCCTTTAAGCTAACTTTTGGAGTGTGAGTTAGACGTAAGACCTAATTTCACAAGGGTGACAATAATTATAATTTTAAA
Source organism: Solanum arcanum (assembly GCA_027789145.1). Classification (NCBI taxonomy): domain Eukaryota; kingdom Viridiplantae; phylum Streptophyta; class Magnoliopsida; order Solanales; family Solanaceae; genus Solanum; species Solanum arcanum. The sequence continues at coordinate 63,130,306 of CM050933.1, forward strand.
ATGTTTATGAGTAATAAAATTCTTTAAACTATGAATATGTAGTTGGAAATTCGACAATAAGTTCGTGGGGTCTTTGGGCCAGTTGCTCTTATATTGTTTGCATTTGCTCGTATAAACTCATGGATTGAAAAATAAAAAAGATCATTACCTAAACATAGTATTTTGTGAAAATAAAAATAAAAAGTATTTTGTGAAAGTCAATTTTAAAACTTCTATCATTATCTTCAAGGGAAACAAAAAGACGAAAAAATATTCATTGATATTTATGTTGGAAGAGGATGAGTCATATCACAAGGAATTATGAACGAAAATCATCTAATTTATGTTTGTTTCTAATTTTCTAATCTTATCATTTTAATTAACTTACTCGTTAAAACGTGTGTATTTATACTTCAAAATTGGAAAGAGTCGCCACTTTTGCTGATTCAAAAGATCACATTCCTTTAAATAAAGTATGTTTTGAATTTTTTGTTTGTTACTTTTTTATATATATATAAATTAAGTGTTTAATAAGTTATTTAACATTAAGAAAGACAAATTATAAAAAACACCATATTACTATTTCTTCTTAATTTAATAAAAAGTCATTTTATTTATTTGGTTTTTAATTTAACGTTTTTCACTTTTAATACAATATTATAGTGTATAATAAAATATAACATAGAAATAAATTGATGTTAACATATAAAATATATTTAAAATTGTTTATAAGAAAGTATTATTCCATGTGTTTATAATAATTAAAATATGTATATCATTTGCCGGTTTAATTATTTCTTCGGGGGTTTTCGGTTGGATAGAATTAATACCTAATTCAATATTATTGAGTTTTAAAAATATAATTAAAATTAAGTTAAATCCAAATAAATTCAATTTATTTTATTAATTTGATTCAGTTATTTTTATGTAAATAAGTTTTTACTCAAATTTTTTAACTTTTTGTTATTAAATACTCCATTTTGTTCCACTTTTCTTCTTTTGCATACTTCTCGTTGAGCTAGACCCGAATTTTAACATGTCTCAATTTTTACATTTTACAACAACTTTCTTTGTTATAAAATTTTGAACATTTTACGTATAGCCTAACTTTTATTTTATTTTTATTGAGTACTCCATTCAGTTTTACTTTTCTTCCTTTGCTTACTTCTCCTTTGGTCTAACCCAATCCCTCACATGTCTAATTTTTTACAATTTCAATCTATTTATATTCAAACTTTAAACACTCAACTTGTGGCCTAACTTTTTTTTTATTTGTGTACTCTATATAGTTTCACTTTTATTCCTCACTTCTCCTTTGGCCCGACCAAAACTCTAATGTCTCAAATTTTATGTTTTGCAACAATCATTTCCCTTAATTTTTTTTTTAGTAGTATACATGTTACCTAATATTATTTTAATTTTATTGAGTACTTCATTACATTTCACTTTTTTTCTTTTGCCTACTTCTCCTTTGGTTCGATCCAATTCCATTCATCACGTGTTTCAATTTTTAACTGTTACGTTAAATTTTTCTCTCTTTAAAATAATTATATAGATCATCTAAAAATGAGGGAGGCAATAATTATCGAAAGCCGAATCTTTACCAATAAAATGTATGATGAGAAAACAATCAATTGAGCATTAAGATATTACTTTTTATTTACTTTTAAATGTATTTTCTGTTTCTGCTTTTACTTCTTTTTTGTTTTTGATTTTGTTTTTATTTGGTTTATTCATTATTTTTTTTTGATAAAAAGAGAAAAACAAGTGAGGGTGGCAGGGTTTGGGGAGGTTTTAGAATTTTGAAAAGAGTGGCGATATCCTTGTCTCCTTCCTGAGCTAGCCTCCGCCCTCATATTTTGTGTACTATATAAAGTCGCCATTTCTTCTTGACATACACCCCATTCTTCGCTCATGCTCTTTTCTTTCTCTTAAGAAAAAAGAAACGCCTTTTATTGGATAAGGTTGTTTCGTTTCATACTATTCTTAATTTGAGAACCCAAGTCTTTTCCTTTAAGGTATGTTTGTTCCCAATTCTTGCCTGGAAAACAATGTTTCTGAAGGATTGCTAATGGGTCCTTTCTCTTCTTCTTGTTTATAGAATAGGTGAAGAAATGAAGTACGTGTTGGTGACAGGAGGAGTTGTTAGTGGGCTCGGTAAAGGAGTCACTGCCAGCAGTATTGGTCTTATTCTTAAGGCCTGCGGTCTTCGTGTTACCTCCATTAAGATTGGTCTCTGATTTTTCCCTCATTCTTCTTCCATCTCATTTCTAAATCAACAATGCACCAAATAATCCATACTGCTTTCTTGTGTTAGAGAGCGACCTCATGCTTGTATATGTAAAAAAAAAAAAATTCTTTTAAAAATAGAAAGCCAGCTCAATGACTTTCATTATTTGATAGTTTCTCCCTTATATGGTATACACTTTATGAAATCAGACATTGTTAGATAAATGATTGAGGGGAATTCTGATGGTAGAAGAATATGCTGTGTTCTCCACTCAGATCGCAACCCGCTCTTACTTTGAAGAGAAAAAGTTATTTTCCTTTTGGCTGTTCTCTATTAAACTGAACTATTGTCTCTGCCGATAAAACACCGGAAATCTTTAAGATGGCGTTTCTCTAATGAATAATTTTGGTCAAGACTTCAAGTTAATGTTTCTTTAAACTATTATTATTATTATTTTATTTTTTTTTGCAAAAAATGTTCAGAAAATTTGAAAATTCCTTGTTTTAAGCAACAAAGGTTTTCTTTTTTTTCTTTTCAGTTTCAGCCACAAATTGTTTTTCTTTTTTCTTTTTCCCCAATTTTACATGGGCTCTTGTAAAGTTACTGTTGGCGGAGTTGTAGTTCCTGTGTTCCTCTCTCTAGCTTTCTCTTAGGAAATGGATCCTCCGTTTTTGCTACTTAACAGATTTTCTTAAACAAGTACAGTGTACTGGTGTTTACATCAATTGCTGGTATAGTCCAAATGAGGTGAAAGAATTGTATATAAAATGTCTACTTACTGTTCCTTTCTTCCTTTTTAACTTTCAGATCCTTATTTGAACACTGATGCTGGCACAATGTCTCCTTTCGAGCATGGAGAAGTGTATGTCTTGGATGATGGTGGAGAGGTTAGATATAAATCTTTCATGTTAATGATTAATATTAATTTTTGTTTGCCCTTTTTATCCCAACTAGTTATCAGGTGGTGCTGATTTCTTACATTATTTTGGACTCTCTAATTTTAAACTAAAACATGTTACTCAAGTTGGTGATTAATGTTACTGTCGAAGTGCAGATAATTGAAAGTTTTTTTTTTGGGTGTATAGTTTTGCTTTTTAGTATTACCTGTTGTCCTTGTAAAATTAAAGCTTTTGGATGGTTACTTCCATTTCACTTATTTAAGTGCAAGCTGTTTGTTTGTATGTCACTGATATCCAGATTTGTTTTTCACTTGCAGGTGGACCTGGACCTTGGAAACTACGAGCGTTTTCTAGATATTAAGTTGACCGGCGACAACAATATAACTACTGGGAAAATTTATCAGGCATGTCCTCTAAAATTTCCTATTAGATTATTGATGTATGCTCGATGATATTCATAGATTAAGATAGAAAATGTTTGTTATTTTGGTTTTGCAGTCTGTTATTGATAAGGAGAGAAGAGGGGATTATTTGGGAAAGACTGTTCAGGTTTACCACCTTGCTAGAAAATTACATGGTCATTTCTTCCAATGTTTCTGCTCTTATCGTCTGTCTGTCGCTTCTCTAGGTTGTCCCTCACATTACAGATGCCATTCAAGAGTGGATAGAACGTGTGGCTGTCATACCAGTTGATGGCAAGGATGGCCCACCAGATGTTTGTGTCATAGAACTGGGTGGCACAATAGGTATGCTGAACAACTTTTTCACATGAGCAGGGTAAGTTGTCAAATGATACGTGTTTTCTTAAAAGTAATTTGTTCCTTAATGCAGGAGATATTGAATCAATGCCATTTATTGAAGCATTAGGACAATTCTCATATCGTGTAGGTAAGGTTTACTCGTCTAAACTTGATTTCTTGACAATCAAATGATGTCACTGTCAGTTGTGCCTATGATGTGCAGATCTTGAATTGACTCAGCCGAGTACCTTCTAATAATTAAGTGCATCTAACATCTATTCATCAACTTTTTCATGTTAGGTGCTGGTAATTTTTGCTTGATACATGTCAGCCTTGTTCCTGTTTTGAGTGTAGTTGGTGAGCAGGTAAATTTATTTCTGGGTCATGTGGATATCTTCTATTAAAGTAATCACATCAGATTGAGTATTTTTTTATTTTGAAATTCAGAAAACAAAACCTACTCAGCACAGTGTTAGAGGTTTGAGAAGCCTGGGATTGACTCCCAACATATTAGCATGCCGGAGCACAACGGTTTGTCTCTTCCCCCCTCTCTTTTGGGACACATATCTGTATGTTTATCAAGTTCAGTTCTTGAAGTTGGTCTATTTATTCAGGAACTAGAAGAGAATGTCAAGGAGAAAATTTCCCGGTTTTGCCATGTCCCGGTAATATGACCAAATAATCTTTATTTTTATAGAGCTAATCTTGTTTAGGTCATCAACTCTCAATTCTAGGTGCTCACGTTCTATATTTCCTATTATTCAGCTAGATAACATTATTACTCTTTATGATGTCTCAAATATTTGGCGAGTTCCTTTGCTTTTAAGAGTAAGTAATCTTGACATATTTTTTTTTTATGTATTTCTACTTAACATCTTTACTAGAAGCTTAAAAGAAAATCTGTTGTGTACTTAGGATCAGAAGGCGCATGAAGCAATTCTCAAAGTTCTGAATCTTAAAGGGTATGTATTGGTTACATACATTGATTGATGACAAGGAGTATTTAATATTCATTTTTTCTGCTTTGTGATTTTGTGCTATTTCTTGTATGATGATGAATTTGTTATATCATTTTCAGTGTTGCACAAGAACCTGCTTTGGGAGAATGGACATCTCGGGCTGCACTCTGTGACAAGCTACAAGAGCCTGTATGTTCTCTGTGACAAGCTACACGAGCCTGTATGTTCTGTGATATATATATATATATATATATATATATATATATATATATATATATATATATATATATATATATATATATGTATATGTATATGTATATGTACGTATATGTATGTGTATGTATATGGATGTATGTGTATGTATGTATGTATGTATATGTGTATGTATATGTATATATGAAATGTATTATATCTTCCTTTTTTGAATTTAGTCCCTCATTTAGCATCACAACTTTCATAAATATCTCCATCTGAATTTACAGGTTAGAGTAGCCATGGTAGGAAAGTACACGGGGCTTTCAGATGCATACCTCTCCGTACTGAAGGTGATTATACTGTAGTCAAATATATAAAGAGGAAGTTTCCTTATTGTATTTGCACTTACACCTATTTTCATTTAATTGTTATTTTCTACGATATAGTTTTGTGAAAAGTGATCATCAGGCATAACAGTTTTATCAATGACTTAGATTCTTCTGCTAGAGTTGGAAATATGGAGAAAAATGTTGCCTCTGATGCTCCATCTCATTTTCACCTCCGTTTTTTGTTTCGCGTGGCTATTGTATCGTTTAAGCCAATATATTTCCATTTCTATTTTACCTTTATATAGCTGAGAAACAATTAAAAAAAAAATAAGAGAACAATCTGTCAATAAATTAGTTCTCCTTTTTGTTGTCAATATCTAAATCATTGTGAGTTATTTGTGTAGGCTCTTGTGCATGCCTGTGTAGCTTGCCACAGGAAACTTTGTATAGATTCGATTGCAGCCAGTGACCTTGAGGATGAAACTTCTAGAGAGGTAATTTGCTTCCGCTGTGTTCGCTTGCTTTTAACTCTTGCTTGTTTCTTATCGGCTGATACTTCTACATGCAGAATCCTGAGAATTATAAAAGTGCTTGGAAGTTGTTGAAGGTTTGTGTAGTATTACTCTCTAACATGATGTTGGCCAAATTCAACTCTTTTTATATCCATGTCTTCAGTTTTATTGTTTCTGACTTGTTGGACTACTATTCACTTTACAGGGGGCAAATGCTATCCTAGTTCCTGGGGGATTTGGTGACAGAGGTGTGGAGGGTAAAATCCTCGCTTCTAGATATGCCCGTGCAAACAGGATTCCGTTCCTTGGCATATGTCTAGGAATGCAAATTGCTGTAATTGAGTTTGCTCGATCCATTCTTGGATTGCTAGACGCAAACAGTACAGAATTTGATCCCCACACTCAGAATCCTTGTGTCATTTTTATGCCAGAGGTAAAGAGTACTTTCCCTTTATCTCTCTTGTCCCTCATGATTGTCCCGTGTTTCTAGTTTTGTTCTAGTAGTTCTCAATTCTAATCTGTGTGATATGATCTCAGGGTTCAAAAACTCATATGGGTGGTACGATGCGTCTTGGATCTAGGAGAACATATTTTAAAGTTGAGGATTGTAAATCTGCAAAATTGTATGTACTTCCTTTCCTCTACTTATTCCATAGGATGAAATATGGAACTGCAAAGGAATTCTAATTGACACGAGGGAAGTTGAAATTCATAACCATAAAAGATGATAGTGCAAAAGCAAGATAACTTAGCACCAAGAAGAATCCCTTAACTTACTGATGGTTGTGTCTATTCTATTGCTGGCATCAAATCTATGTTGTCTTCTAGATTGAATAGAATTATGATCATCTGTATTTGGTTTGGAGTTGTTTAAAAGTCAGCAAAAGTTGGGTATTACCGAGTCGTATATTTCAAAGTGTCTGATGTTTATATTTCAGTTTTTTCAGTGATGCAACTTCAAGAGACCACATGACAATCATCATGTCTGTCAATTTTGATTATAACACTCTGATCTTCCCTTTCCTCGTAACTTTTTCATTAAATTAGCCTGAGTATGTGCTTGCCCGTAAAATATATGTTAAAGCTTTGAGTGAAAGCTCAGTCACTACCACTTATGACCTTCATTAGTTATTCCCTCTTTTTAGTGTACACTTTGTTTGAATGGTCTTATTTTGAATCCGTACTGTGACTCACCGTTAGATTAAGCATCTACCAGTGCATCACATTGTGTAGCCTATATAAGCTATTTGCAGATTTGAAAGCCAGTCCTGCATTGCTCATGAATTCTTATGAACCTGTCTGCTAGGAAGTTGTTTCTTTTATTCTATTCTTGAAACCTTCTGTTGTGGGTGGAGGTGGGGTGGGAAGGATCAGCGTCATTTATCCACAAACCACAATATTAAATATACTATAACTCATCTAAACCATATCTGGTGGAATTTTACCTTTTGCCGTCTCCAACTGAATAAAGTATATCGTGTCAGATATGGCAACCAGAGCTTTATAGATGAGAGGCATCGACACAGATATGAGGTGCGAGACTTTTTCTTTGGAACATTGAATACCTATTTCAATTTTCAATGTTAGGTAGACTTGTAAAATTACATGCGGAATACCCTCTTATATGGACTTCACCACTAAAGAGCTTATCTCATGCTACTGTTTAGGTGAACCCCAACATGGTGCAGCAACTTGAAGATGCTGGTCTTTCTTTCACTGGCAAAGATGAAAGTGGTCACCGCATGGAGGTTAACCTCTTAAACCATTAAATTTAACAAATCATTCTAGCTAGTTATGTTGCTGTGGTTGATTGATCTTGTGGGATGCTTCATCTACAGATTGTTGAGCTGCCAAATCATCCTTACTTCATTGGAGTTCAATTTCATCCAGAATTTAAATCAAGGCCAGGAACCCCTTCTGCCCTGTTCCTAGGTATTTCACCTGCTTCAGATATCTGGGGACGAGGAGCCAAATCTGCATTTTATGTTTTTTTCTTGAAGTTGTGCTGATTCTTTGTATAATCTTGTTTCTTTTCTTCTAAACAGGGCTTATTGCCGCAGCAACTGGGCAACTCGAAACTTTGTTGAAGAAGGGCGTTCCCAAAACATGGAGTTTGAGCAATGGTACGTCTGGACTAAAATCACATCGATATGTAAATGGGACAAAGATGGCTAATGGATCATTAGATGGCATTTATTGCAACGGGAATGGTATACATGTCTAAAGGAAACAGTAATATACGTTGTGAGCGCTTGCCCCTGGATTTCTAATTGGTCAAATTTTGCTACTGTATTTGTTCTGTTGGTATGTATAGCCATACTAGAGCAGTAGGTTTTGAGCTTCTTTATTTAGGGTAGAGCTGAGTTCCGATCTTTTATACGGAACATCCTGTTGTAGCTCCAGCACACTGGTGGTGGAAATGGGCTATTACATTCAAATCTATGTTTGTTATTCCATCTGCGATGGTACATTAGAGTGCCAGAGAAGATTGAAGACTGGTTTGTCCAGTTTTATATTCAGCTAAATAGCTTGTGTAGTATGAAATGAAATGGCTAAATGGCTACACGTAGTAGCAAGAAAGCTGAATAAAACTTGCGACTGTAAACCAGCAAAATAGCCGGCTGAATAGAATGTGTTTTTGGTTATCTTGTTCTTTTTCCATTCCATGGTATGAATCCTGTTTTTCACTCCTCACATTTGTAATCTCTCTAATTCTTAATTGCTTCTCTCCATTCCCGACTACAAACTTATTGCTGGTTATTTTCTCATAATTTTACCTAAAAACTTGGTTCTTGTAAGCCATCTACGATAAGTTCTACCCTCACCAGTATCCTCGTTAAAAGGTCACATTAATTAGCGGATTTATATTTAGGCTTTTTTCACAGAGAGCAATTATATGTTGTTAACCCTAACTTCATTTATTTATGTCTAACACAATGTCAATTATCTTTTAATTGTGGTTTTAACTAACAATCAAGTGTTTGAAAACCATCTATGGTAAGCCCTCGCTCTCTCTCTCTCTCCAACCTTGATTTCCGTCTTGAGGTCGCCAAGAGCCTTGGTTGGCACCTTGGTACCTCGGGGGAGAACCCGCCACTTAGTTTTGTATGTATTGAACTTACTCATCAAACAATGCATATGCATTATCTTCCTTGAGGGATCTGCCTTCTTGCACTCCAATAACTTTGGCACTCTCGACACTGGTGACAATCATGTATTTTGCAAACAACTCCACTTGAGCTATCATTTTAGCCATGTTTTCATCTTTGTCTTCCTCTTTTCTCATTCATTGATCATGACATTGGAGTTGACACCCGATGTCACCTGGCCATCCCTTGTGTTCCAAGCTCGGTTAGTTTTAGTCATTATATCCTTTGCTAGTTTGAAAGTTTGATCCATGAGTGAACCACCTGTTAGGTTGTTTGCTGATGACTTGTTAATGGAGTCTAGTGATTGGTGAAAGCATTGCAAGAGCACTCCATCCGGTAACTCGTGATTGGGACACAAGAACACTTTCGTTTTGAAACTCATGTGAAGGCTCTCCCACCAATTAGAAAAAAGTTAGTGATTTCATCACGCAGATGCAACACTCTTGAGGGTGGAAAAAACAGATCTAGGAAAGCTTTGGTTAATTTGTTCCATTAAGTGATGGAGCGTTGAGGTAGCTCCTCCAACCATGTTGTAGCGTCTCCTGTGAGGGAGAATGGGAAGCATCTTAGCCTAATGAATTCTTGACTAATGTTTGTGATGTTGAAAGGATGATAAATTACAGTGAATTTCCTTAAATGGCCGTCAACATCCATTTGCAAGGTCTCCAAACAATCCTTTCATCTGGCATAGATGTAGCACAGTGCTAGTAACATGAAAAACGACATTCCCTATTGTCGGAGGTAGGAAAACGACCTTAGGTACACCATGTGATTGACTAATCTCTTATCATGTTCAATCACATAAAACAACAAAACAACGTGAAGCAAGATGCCAAACAATGTGAATCAACAAAAACAAACAACTGGCAATCAATATCCGATCTTCAACAATGGTGACATTTTCAAAAAGGCCTAAGTCCTCCGTAGCCACTTAAAGTTGTCCTCATATTTCACTTAAACACCTCAACTAAGGAATGTACCTATTGAACACTTAAACCTTAAAAAATTTATACCTATTTGACATAAACTGACAATCAATTGAAAAATAAAAACGCGTGTATTTCAAACGCGAATTCATATTAATTTTACCAATAATATGATGACACGTGGCATTACATTTAATTTTTTTAAAACCTCTATATAATTAATTCATAAAGTATTTTAAAAAATTAAAAAAAAAAATTTTTAATTAAAGCCTCCACTCTCCCCACTTTCTTCCTCTTTCTTCAGAAACCCATTTCTGATTTTCCATGGAGTTGGTGTCGCTCCATCTCTTTCTTCTCTTCAATGGAGCTACAATGACACACCATTGTTGTCTATTCAAGCTAAATATGCATTCTCTTTCATTTAGATAGCATTAAAATTTTCACTCATTGTCTTCATCTTTTATACATTAGAAGTTATTTATTAGAATTGAAAAAAAATTAACAGACTTTTGCCCAAAAAAATCTATTCATTTTTTTTATCATTGTAAATGAAACTTCTTGAGATATTTGAGACGAAAATCGATATAAGAAAAAGAGAAGCGAGGAAAGAACAATCATGGTGACAGAAAGAGAGCTGGAGGCAGTGTGGTGTCCTGTATACAAAACAGAGATAAAAATGGTGAAAGAATAATATGATAGAAAGAGGGAAGAAGACAACTATCCTTTCTTTTTTGTTAATTAATTTTTTTTAAAATTAACTTAGGGAATAAATTAAGAAAAAAAAAGGAAAAGTATTATTTTTAATAAATTAACGCGTTCAAAGAAAGTGAATTACACGTTTTTTGCCACATCAGCATTTTGTGTCTAATAGGAATGACTTTTGAACAAATAAAGTGTTCAATTGGCACAAGGATTAGTTGAGGTGTCTAAATGAATTATGCGGACAACTTTGAGTGGCTGCAGATGACTTAAGCCTTTTCAAAAACATCTAAAACAAATTTCCAATCAAGGAGGTGGAAGCGACCATATGCAAAACGACTACCCAACAAGAGTCGGGGTGGATTTTCCATAGACATTGGATGTTAGATTCAATAAGGTTTGAAAAATCAAACCTGGTATCAAGATTAAAGGGACTAGGGGTGTGCATTTGATAGGCTTAACTTTGATTATGCTAGTCCATTGATTCTATTATCCATATGTTGGTTTTTGATAAAGAAATTATGAAAAAAATGGAGAAAGACTGAGAAAAACTTTGAGAAAAAAATACACAGAGTCAAAGAGAATTATTTTATTAATAATTGAGAGACATACAATTATAAATATAATTCTTAATTAAAAATAGAAAAATATGGTACTAACTTATCAGTAAATTTAGATAAGAAATAAAAGAATTAACTCCTTAATTCAAGTCACATAGGACTGTATTAAAATAATTTAAAAATTCTAAAAATAGCTAACTGATTTATTATTGTAAACTTTTTAGACATATCACAACACTCCTTCTTGGATCAAGAATTGTAGATAGTAATCTCATCTGAAATGTCATTCTGAACAAATCTGTTAATTCATCCTTTGTCTTACAAGGCTTGTGTACGTCTTCTGTTGGATTAAATGAAAAGTGTTACCTCTCATTTCAACTTGCGAAATTTCTTGCTTAGTGTAATCAAAGATTCGATAACATTTATCTCCAACTAATAATCTAAATCATTTTTTTATTAACTGACCTACACTAAATAAACTTTTATCAATATCAGGCACAGAAAGAACATCTGTAATTATTTTTGTACCTGAATTTGTTTTAATTTAAACACACCCTTTCCCTTTTGCATGAATACAATCACGATTACCGATTATGACATTCTTAGTTTTCATAGGAATGAACTCTTTAAAAAGATTTCTTTCATATGTCATGTGGTTTGTACAACCGCTGTCAATCATCCAAAAATCAAATTTTTTGATTGGAAAACAAGTGGTCTTTATCTTCAGTAGTGAGTTCGATAACTATTTCATCTTTTTGAAATTTGTTTTTGGAAATCACAGCTTCATGATCAAGTTGTTTGCAAATCTTGCATTATGCATCTAGTTTTTTCCAACATTAATATGAAAGATGCCCATTTTTTCACAGTGCTGACAAGGTGGGTAATTGTTTAAAAATTTACCCTTGCTTTGAGTTTTGTGACTGACTATAAATGCTCCTTCAACCATGCCATCTTGCCTCATAAGCCTCCTTTGTTCTTGTGCCAGCAAAGAATTTAACAATTCTTCCAAGGTAATTTTGGATAGATTTTGTGTGTTTTTCAAGGTTGTAATACATGCTTCATAGGGCATTGTAACAAGAACCTTTCAACAATTCGTGTATCTTTAAATTGTGCCTAGTAATCTTACCTTGTTGACAATATCAAGCAATCTGTCAAAATATTTCTGAACTGTTTCTTATTCTTTCATTCTCCGCAATTCGAATTTCCTAATCAAATTTAGTACCTTCATTCCTCGTACTCTTTCATCTCCACCATATCTTTCTTAAGATAATTCCAAATATATTTTGGTGATGTGAAAGTCATGATTTTCGTGAAAACAATTATCGAAACAGTAACAAACAAAATTGCTTTTTCCTTCGATTTAATGGTTTTCTTATCCTTGTGACTCTTGATTTGGGCCACGTGGAATTATTTGACAGCGAATTAATTTCATGATCCTCTTTCACGGCTTCCCAAAGATCAAGAGTCTCTAAGTAATTTTCCATTATCACAGCCTATATTTCATATTTCTCACCATCAAAATAGAGAAGTAATTCGTGAAAAATTATTTTAGAAATCCATTTTTCTACTCACAAGTCCCCTAAGAAGAAGACTCTAAATATCAATTGTTGGTTTTTGATAAAGAATTTTTGATATAGAAATTCAGAAAACATACATTTATAAATATAATTCCTAACTAAAAATAGAAAAAAAACACGCCACTAACTTATCAATAAAATTAGATTACAAATAAAAGAAATAACTCCTAAATTCAAGTCACATAGGACTCTAATAAAATAATTTAAAAATCCTACAAGTAGGTAACTAATATATTACTGCAATATCCAAATACATATTCTCAACATGTATTAAGTGAATTTTTGATGATAAAATAATTGAATTGTTCAAAGTTCAAGATAAATGTTTGGCTTTTTTTTCTTCATATTTTCTTTTTCCATTAATGAACGTTTTTTATTCTTCAGGTGATAAATTGACTAATTAGAAAATTAAATTTATGACTTCACAAAGGGCAATGGTGAAAATATGATTTAAATTATGTCCTTGAATATTTTTTTAAGAAGTGTGCAATTCCTCAAAAATTCACTTAGAGTTTGTTTAGAAAGCTACCTGGTAATTGTAATTGGTTTAATCAATTGGGTAGTAATTACTAGTCTAATCATTACACTGTCTAGTTATTACAGTGTCTGTTTGGTTGCCATAATGTATTTACACTATGATAACTCATGTCCTGTTTGGATGCTACAATACAATACACATGTTTTGTTTGAATGCACAATTGCAGTCATAAACTTATATTAATTTAAATATAAAAATTAATAATTTAAAATTTATATTAGACAAAATAAAAAACTTTATAAATAAAATTAAATTAATTTTTTAAGATATATATTCTTTTTTGAATATATATTAATTAATAAAAATATTTTCTTTAACTAATATTATGAAAAAATAATTAATTTATATTTTTCAAATTAATATATTTCAATTGAATAGATTGAAATAACTAAAAGTATGACGTTTCTATGAACAATATGGAATGCATGTTTGATAAAAAGATTAATATATAAATAAAATGCCATAAATTACTTAATGTTTGACAAAAATATAATCTATCAAGTCTAATAGAAAATGACGTGCAATGTAAATTCAATATTACTAAAACAAATGAAACTGAAAAATAATAAGTTATAAGTTCAAAACAGAAAATTTAACAGAATACTCTTAAAACAAAATTCAATATAGGATGCATAAATATGATTCACTTTATTTTTCTAAAAAAAAAATGTAAGTCTATAACTTTACTTAACAATAAATACTATTTTAATATAAAAAATACTAATATATTATGCTAACGAGAAAATAAGCATGAAATAAAGAAATAGATAATACAAAAAAATTGCATAGAATCACATAAAGTAAGGTTGAGAACAACAAAAAAATGAAATATAATAATATAAAATAAAAATAAACTTTTACAAATCATTAGAATAATAATAATAAAAAACTTACAAAAAATAAAAAACAAAAATCAAAATAAAAATAGAAATAGAAATAAAAAATAAATTAAAAAGTAATTAATTGGTAATTACACCGTGTAATTACCAACAATTCACAATTGAAAGTCGAGGGGGGGGGTTGAATTTAAAATTCAGTCGACTTCTTCTATAGGCCAGTCGACTCACTTGAGAACATTTGTAGAATAGATAAACAGAAATAATAATTAGCAGTAAGGAAATAACACAAATAGTTTTATAATGGTTTGGACCGCCGATGTGGTACCTAGTGTAGTCCCCTTGGTTTACAAGGGTTCCTTAAGAGCTTTGAAGAGAGATCTGATAGCAAAGTGATTCCACAATTTGATCATGTTTGATGTCTAAACTAGATTTCATCTTGACACTACCTCTATTTGTAAATCTACAACCAAATTCTTTCTTTTTCTTTTGTTTTAAATTGTATCACTCACATGTTACGAAGCTTTATGAAAAAAAAAAGAAAGTTATTCTATAAGCTCAAATGAAATTGTGTGCTTCACACTTAAGTGTGAGGGTCGTGTATACATGCATAGACCTGGTCTCTTTGTAAGGAAAAACCCAAAGGGTAATTTTCTCAATGAAGGATAATTAAGATATTCCTTGATTGAGGCGATTTACGGATTTTATGTTTTTATCAGATATGTGCATGGTAAATCATTTCTCCATCCTTCATGGATTTTGGCTGGCTTTGATTCTTTTCTTCACTGGTCAGCACATCTTCAAATTTTTGTCTTTATTCACGTCTCTTTCTTTCCTTCATAGCTTGATGCTATTTGAGGCTTTGATTTGCTAATCCCTTGATTTGGTTTTGTCAATCAGTGATTGCCTTGATTTAGTTGTTTGCTGATTTGGGGCCATCTGTATATTGATTCCGATTCCTTAGATTTAGGACTTTCTTTCTATCAGGTTCTTTAAGAATGAATCATGTATTTCTTCCATCTTTGTGGTGTATGCGTAGATAATTCCTTTTTTATTTCGTGGCCTTAAAAAGAAGTGTGATTAATGTGTTAAGTGTATTTATCAAAATTAACTAACTTTAGGGAGTTAACAGTCTCCCTTTTTTTTTATAATGACAACTTGTTTAAAATTTTATCAGAGAGCCAAGAGCTAAAGGTACTTCCCGAACTGTATGTAGGCTTGGTAGCTCCCCCTTCCTCTGATATCTTAGAAGACAAAGTAGACCCCCTTGTCTTAAAGAATATTGTAGGAAGGCAACTTCTCCCCCTTTGGAATAATAAAAAAGAACAAACACTTGATATAAAAGGGTTGATAATGTTAAAGCAGTCCGAGGTCAGATAGTCCTCAATAAACTGTCCAAAAAACAAATAGGGATGGACCCCTATTGAAAGTTAGTACCAAAATGGAAGTTGAAACACAAATACCATAGATCAGAGGATAATTGTCACATCCGGGTTTACCCCCTAGATGTAACCCACATCGTCGTCCTTTTCAAGGACTAAGACTAGCCTCTTAGTCTCATGTCATTACATTCATAGGTTAAAAAATGCAGAAAAATTTAAAACTTTCATTACAATTACTTGGAGGTTCACATAGACCTTTACATACACATAATATATAGTCGTATAGAGTATACATAGACTGTTCATATAGGAAGGTTAAATAGTCTTCCTATATAAGATAGAAAAATAGTCTGAAAGATTTTCTCATCTCAAACCATCTAAACAATTATCAAAATATGGGAATAACATCGTCTATCACCGACAAATACCGATAATGTTTATATTTGGGATAGGGCGGTGTTGATAGCAGCCCTGATGGCGAGGTTGGAGATAGATTTTACTAAGGTGCTGATCACAATGATCCACGAGAGGGCTTTGAAGAACTCTACTACTTACCCATTTTCTTGTCTTATCTTCCACTTGTGCAAGGATGGCGGAGTGCCAATTTTGCAATGTGATACAATCCGTAGTCCGGTGTTCACTGTTAATATAGATCTAATCAAGGATGAAGCCAATTTAGAGGCACCACTAAGAGGGCCTAGAGTTGAGATGCATCTGTTGAGTAAGAACTTGGCGGACATTGTGGAGTTAGCCTAAAAGGCTGACGCTACTACTTTAGAGCGTGTTGACACCACCCTGGCCGATTCTGCTCATGCTGCCATTCGAGCCCCTAGATCATCCCGGTCAAAGCCCTCATCTGCAGTACCGGTCCCCCAGCACGACTACAAGATTAGAGGACCAGATGGACACTCTGCTTCGCCACATATAACCTTTGATGCAAATATCTATTTCTGAGGTTGATGATCGAATAGAGTAGAGGGTGGCCCAGCAGACTAAGCTTTAAGTTCAGGCAGTTCACCAGCGCCTTGACGCCTTTGAGCTGAGGGTGCTAGCATGACCAAGCCCTACCATAGAACTCACTAGTCTTGAGGATGCGGTGCCTAGATCGCGAGTGAATATGGACGGCATTCTAGAGATGAGAGAGAATGAGCCAAAGAGTGTGCCTATTGAGCTAGCAGAGAACACAGTGCTTGGCGCTTTTTTCAAGCCTTCTGTTGAGCCACAACCTAAACCATGTGGTCGTGCCAAGAGGCACTATTCTAGATGCACAACTGATGAAGGAGATGATGCTTGTGCGAGGAAGAAAGAGAGGATGGTCATTGAGGCTGATAGAAGGACATCTTCAGTGGATGAGGAGGCCCGAAAATTAGGGCACGAGAGATTGCTGCTGGGGCGTCTAGTTCCATACTGGTGATCGGTAGAGGAGCACCACTGATGGTGCGGAGATTGATGTGGGAACCATTGAGGGACCCTAATACTACTGTTGCAGGTTACAGGAAATCGGACCCGCCCACTTGTTGAGGGATTGTTGGTGCTATGCGCCTCAGGTTTGCTTTGCCTACCACCATGTGCGTATGTTTTTTTATACACTGGGAACAATGGCATGCTCTTTTTGTTGGGGATGGGGTAAATGGAAAGTGATTGTTAGGGTGAAGTCTGAGTAGCCCAACTCACAATCTTCTCTTGGGGTTTTCTTGCCTGTGTTCTTTTTCCTCAAGAGACTAATTAATTTTTTGTTAAACCGACATGTCGTTATTTATACAAAGTATAAAAACATAAAAGATGAAACATGAGGGTGGAATTTAAATGATTTCCCATCCTAGAAAGTGCTTGCATGAATAAGTGAAAATGAGTTGAATTATTCTCTAAGCATGACATAGATAGGAACCCGCTGCATAACCCTCAACTTACACCTAAACTAGGAAATCTGACAATCTGTAGTGTAATGAGATGTCAAGAGAGTTGAGCAGTTTGGAGTGTTCAACAGTTTGTACCTAGCTAGAACTTGTCCGGTTAATCCTGCAAAGTGAATCTACGTTAAAAGACTAGGAAAGGATCATAGGCCCTTGTTTAAATTAGGAAACATCTAGCCTAAAATGAAGTTCACCAAAAGAAAGCTTTATCCCTTTTGTTTTAAATTTGTTGAGCCTATAATAGACCTAATTTTTTTATCACTAACTCACCTTCCCAAGGTTTAACGTTTTGGCCCCAGTTCCTCCCTGGACATGTGAACTTCGAATTAGGCCAAAAGCTTGAGTTGAGGGTGAATAATGCAGAAAATGACCTTGTCTTGTCCTTGACCTGACCTCGGGTATTATAAACCTCAACTCATGGAAAATCCATTAGTTTAGGGTGGCTATTATGAGTGAGAACCCAAAAATGGGTATGAAAAAAGTTGAATCTTTAAAAGAAAAGAGAAAGTGAGTGAAAGATGTGACTCAGTGAAGTTAACTATTAAATAAAAAGGAATAGAACATCAAAAGAAAATAAAGAAAAGAGTTTGGATAAGAAAAAGTTGAAAAATAAATAAGAGTCATACCCAAAAAGGTGATCAAAGAGAATATGAAAAGCGAAGATAGGTAAGGTGTAAAAGAAATTAAAAGAGGTAGAAAGCTTAGAAGAAATGTCAAGGAGGGAAAAATAGTAGTAGAAATATACCGATATGTACCACACCTGACCCTGAGCCTATGTTACAAGCCAAGAAAGTCTTACAGCTATCCTAGAGTCTAGTGTGGTGAGCTTAAGCAAAAAAAAATAAGGGCAAGCCTATGGCGACGAGTACTATCTATGTTTGAACTTGTTTTTGAGCGTGAGTGTTGAACAAAGATTCTTGTACCCAAACATAAAATTACTGTGTGAAAAATGAGGAACTCTTTTTAAGTAGGGCACTAGTTGCGGTGTAAGAAAGTTAGTACCTTAGTGAGAGGCAAAACAGTAGAAGTGTTAGTGCATGGTGAGTTTGTGTCATGACATGATCCGCACGAGTTAGATTGTTGAACCTGAAATATTTAGCATGCACTAAAAAAAAGAAAAAGTCGGGATTTATAACTATCTGATTGCGAAAGCTTAAAATAGTATAATTTTGTACATGTGTTATTTTGAGTCATATTGCGTCTCTTGAGGACAAACAACAAATTTAGGTTGAGGGTGTTGATTTACCGTATTTTCATGGTGCTTCCAATGCATTTTTCATAAGATTTGTGTGGGCCTAATGCCTTTTTGTAATAGTTTTAACATGCTTTTGTGTTTGTTTTATAGGAAAGATGTTCAGGCGGCAAGATGAGAAACAACTAAAGAAAAAATGCAGAACAGGACTTATGATTCCATCGACGGTCTGTCGTTCCATTTATGGACCATAATTGGGAATCGTAGATGAGCAATTAAGGACATTAGAGACCACACGGAGAAATCTGACTAAGTGTACAACAACATAAGGAAACGACGATCCGTCGATTGATCGACGAACCATACTGCACAACCGTTGTTTTGATTAGAGAAGGTTCTAGTCCTGTATGTTTGGAAAAGTATAAGGATGGGCCGACGGAGGGCATCGACGGACACAAGATGCATCAACAGACCATACTGTTGGTCAGTTAATTGATTCAGAGAGGGTTCAAGCTGAGGAGAGAAAAATTATTCAATGTCCCAAATGACAGAAGGAGTCTACGAACCGTTGATTGATCGTAAGTCCGTCAGCTGGTCCATATATTGAAGCCATGTGAACTGAGCAAGCTTTGATTATTTCAATTCCTTTTAGTTTAGGACAATGTTTTCTATAAATAGGAGATTAAAACCTCGTTTTTGGGATTAAACATTGTCAATATTGTTCTAGTTTCTTTTGGAGATTAGTTTTTACAAACTTTGGCAATAATCAATTTCTGAATTTGGTTTCAAGATTTATCTTGCAATTTCAAGTTGATTTTCTGGGTTTATTCTTATTGCTGAAGTAATTTCATGATTTATTCGTTAAAACTTATGAATTGTGATCTTACTTGCATGGGTAACTATATCCATATTGTGGGAACCATGGCTAAGTAACAAAGTAGACCTAGCAAATACACAATTCTCAAATAGGTTCTTGCATGTATTGATATTTGTTTCATTTAGAAGTCCTTTTAATGAGTCCACGCCTTAGAACTAGACTTATTGATACTTGCCGGACCAATGAGGTAGTAATTGGAAAAGAATTATTAACATAGATTATGTGGATTCTATCTAATAGGATAGTGCCGATTAGTGCAAAGTTAAACTAAGCGATACATCGATTATGATGTCTAATATGAAGTAAAGTTTAGAATTAGTAGCTAATACACATGTAGACGGACCAAGGTATGGGGTGAAATTCTCTAGATGCCAGACCAAGTATTAGATATACATAACTTATCACTTTACATACAAAACACCATGGAAGAATTACTATTGCTAGGAATACGTTATTATGAACCTATGGGGAACACATATACCCTAGTTAGTGTCACAACTTGATAAAAACTCATTTTTTGATTTTTTTTACATGTTAACTTAGAAGTTTTAAAGAAACTTGTTTCACCCCCCCTTTAATTACTTGTTTTCTGAAAAACCTTGGCTAAATAGAAATAATCGTACATTGAAGTTAAGTCAAAACCATTTTCCTAGTGGGATTGACACCAATCTACTAGTTGGGTTCTCCACTTGATTACGACTGCTTATACTTGTTTAGGGATATGAAATTTAGGCGTATCATTTATGTTCTCTAATATGCTACTACACATGTTGACTTGACTTTACTTGATGATGTTGGTCTTGTATTATATATGGTCTTGTCTTGATGAATATGTGCTCATTGTCTCATATGTGCTCTTGATTGTGCATACATACTTTTCAAAGTAAATTAGCATGATTGTTAACATATGTCCCTTTAAGCATGAATTCAATGTTTCATATGCATATGTTTCCATACTTTAAACAAGTGGTGTACTAACCCATATCTCTATGTTTTCTACCAATATGTAGGTTCCGGCCATTGAGTTCCTTGGAGGCCGATTGAAGAGGACTTTGGATCTTTCTTCAAGTATTGGTAGGTTCTGATCTTCGAGGATGTTACCTTTTCTATCCTCTAGCCTTGAAGTTGTACTGTCATAAAGACATTGTTCATTTTTTTTATCAATTGAATATTGATGTAAGCATATAATGATATATTGACTTTGTATTAGCTATATCAAACATTTGTATTCATTTTAGATGGTTCAATATGAGACAAAGAATTAGACTAATTCCTATGAATCTAAATTGTTGTCTAAATGAGGAGCTTCTGTATGCTTCATATGTGACGAATCTAAGTAAACTTCTTCTATTATGTGCGAGAAGTCTATGTAAACCTTACTATATATATATATATATACACACACACACACACACACACACACACACACTAAATGAGGAGATTATGTATGCTTCATATGTGAGGAGTCCAAGTAAACTCCTTATATTATGTGCGAGAAGTCTATGAAACCTCACTATATATATATATATATATATATATATATAAAGTTTTAATAATCCACACTTTTTAACATATGAAATGTATTGAGGAATACTAAGAGGCTAGTCTTAGTCATCTCTGAGGACGACGACGCTGATTACGTCTACGGGGTTCTCCCCGATCATGACAAACTTGGACAAGCCTACTTGTTTTAAGTATGTTAAGAAGCATAGGGGTGAATGGTTGGTGGGAATGGGAAATTGCTTTGGTTGTGGAAAGGAGGGCCATTTTGAAGTTTAATGTTCTACCCAATATTTTGAAGAACCATTTTTGGTTACAACCCTGGTGGGTGACTCGATTGTGGATACAAGAATCTTTAGGAGTTTTCCTATATCTTTGCCCAATATAGTTACATGGGTGGATTTGGAAGATATTGATATGGTTGATTTTTATGTTGTTTTTGGAATGGATTGGTTGCATGCTTGTTTTGCTTCCATAGATTGTCGAACAAGATTGGTTAAGTTCAATTTTCCCAATGAACCCGTCTAAGAGTGGAAGGGGGCTAATTCAATTCCTATAGGTCTTATCATTTCTTGTCTAAAGGAGTGTAAAATGATCTCTTGGGTGCCTTACCATATTGTATGACTCAAAGATCTTGAGTCCGACATTCTTCCAATACAGTCGATCCCCGTGGTGAAGGACTTACCGGAAGTCTTTCCCGATGACTTGCCCAGAATTCCTCTCGAGAGGGAAATATACTTTGGTATTGACTTATTACTGGATACGAATCCCATTTCAAACCTTCCTTACTATATGGCTTTGGCAGAATCAAAAGAGTTAAAGCTTCAACTCAAAGATGTGTTACATAAGAGGTTTATTCAAGCTAGTATTCCACCATGGGGAGGTCTGGTGTTGTTTTCTAATAAGAAGGACGGGTCCCTTAGGATGTGTATTGATTATACCTAAATCGATTAAGTCACCATTAAGAACAAGTATCCTCTCCCTCGAATTGATGACTTGTTTGATCAACTCCAACCGGCAAGCTACTTTTCTAAGATTGACTTTACATCGGGTATCACCAACTTAAGGTGAGAGGTGAGGATGTACAAAAAATGACATTTCAAACTAGGTATGGACACTATGAGTTCCTAGTATTTTCCTTTGGTCTCACGAATGCCCCGACAACTTTTATGGACCTAATGAATAGGTTGTTCCAAAATTACCTAGTTTCCTTTGTGATTGTATTCATTGATTATATATTAGTGTATTCGAAAAATGAGGTAAACAAAATGGACCATTTTTGAGGGTGGTATTACAAGTCCTTATGGAACACTAACTATTTTCCAAATATATAAATTGTGAGTTTTGTTTGAGATCAATTGCATTTCTTTGTCATATTATCTCAAGTAATGATATAGAGGTCGATCCAAAGAAAATCGAGGCAGTTAAGAATTGGCCTAGAACATTGACTCCAACCAATATTAGAAATTTCCTAGGTTTATCCGGGTACTATAGGAGGTTTGAGGATGGATTTGCATCCATTGCTTCTCTTTTGACTATCTTGACAGAAAAGAATATGAAATTTGAGTGGTCGGAGGCATGTGAAAGAAGCTCCCAAATCTCAAAGGATAGGCTTACCTTCGCTCTGGTGTTGGCTTTACCGGAGGTTACCAAGGGTATTGTGCTAAATTGTGATGCATATCGAGTGGGCTTGGGGTGTGTTTTTATGCAACATGGAACGATATTAGCCTATTTCGCTAGATAACTTTAGTTTCATGAGAAGAATTATCCAAATAACAACTTTGAATTAGCGGTCATAATTTTTGCTCTGAAAATATGGAGACATTACTTGTATGGTGTTCATGTGGATAGTACATCGACCGTAAGAGTCTTAATATGTGTTTACCCAAAAGGAGTTGAATCTCTGTCAGAGAAGATAGTTCGAATTGTTGAAATATTATGACATGAGTGTTCTCTACCACCACGACAAAGCTGATATTCTTGCGGATTACATGAGTCATATGACCATGGGTAGTGTGTCTAATGTATAAGAAGGGAAAAAATACCTAGTGAAAGATGTTAATAGGTTGGCTTTATTGGGTGATCGGTTTGAAGATTCTAAAAAGGTGGTTTTTTGGTTCATAAAAACTCCGAGTAATCCTTAGTGGTTGAGATAAAGCCTAAACAACATTTTGATCCACTATTGATGTAGTTGAAAAAATCGGTACTTAGAAAGTTGAACGAGCCATTCTCAAAAAGGGTGATGGTGTACTAAGGTACAAAAATAGATTATGTGTACCAGATGTTGATGATTTGAGGAATATGGTGTTAGAGAAAGCTGATGGATCCTGATATTCTATCCATCCGCATGCCATTAAAATGTATTGTGACCTTAGAGAGGTATATTATGGGATGGCTTGAAAAGAGACATAGCAGAGTTTGTATTCATGTGCCAAAATTGCCATCAAGTAAAAGCTGAGCATTTAAATCGTAGCAGTTTAATAAAAGAAATGGGTGTTCCTACTTGGAAGTGTGAAGAAATTATTATGGACTTTTTTGTTGGGTTTCCTCAAACCCGAAGAAAAATGACTCAATTTGGGTTATAGTTGATAGATTTACAAAATCCGCTCACTTTATTCCCATTAAGTCTACTTATACAGCGGAAGATTATGCAAGAATATATATAGACGAGATTGTGAGTCTTCATGGTATACCTTTGTCCATCATAACAGATAGAGGTGCACAATTCACTTCACGTTTTGGAGGTTTTTTTCAAAAGGGGTTGGGTACGAAATTAAATCTTAGAACCGCTTTTCATCCCCAAATGGATGCTCAAGCGGAGCGTACTATTCAAACCCTAGAAGATATGTAACAACCTTAAAAATGGATATGCTAAGTAATTCTTAATGTGTCTAGAATGCCTACGATTAGACTGGGTTCACACGGGTTGATGAGCATAGAAACAGACCTCTGAACCCTTGCGACAGCGAAGCCAACTAACTTGGGGATTTAGTTGAGCTAGGAAAGGTTGGGTCCAGACATGTAGGGCTCCAGAATATGAAGATTTATCCGGACGAGTCTTTACCAGACATAAAAAGGGGAAATCTTAAGTTTGAAGGGTCTAGTGGTAAAATGGTCTTTTTCCAGGCTAAGGGTAGTATCGTAATTGCCATAAATATGTAATTAACTATTTAACTAATAAAGTGGAGGAGCATTTTGGGGCAAAGAGGGCCAAAAATTTGCCTTTGAAGTAAAGTCTTGCTCCACCGTGGTTCGAACCTAGGTGGAAGCAATGATTTCAATTGTTTTTATTTAAATTGGTAATTAATTTAATTAATTGATATTTATTGGCTGATTTAAAATAAAAGGGAAATAATAATTTTACCATTTAACTAAACCTTATTTGACTAAGTCCTAAACAAAACTCCTAATCCTAAGAAAACTCTTCTTACTTACGTGTATCTCTCAACACACGATCATTCTCTCTTCTCTTTCACGTTCTCTCTGCCTAAACAACTACAAGAACAGAAAATTGACCAAATTTCTTCACACAGGAACAGAAAATTGACCAAATTTCTTCACACTTGAATAACTCAAACAAAAATATAAGAAAACAAATGCTAATCAAACACGTTAGGCAAGAGAGGGTTTATCTGTCGAATTGGTGTTGAAGATGAGGGGATTTGGACGTGATATTTGGAGAAATTTTTGGGCAGCAAGTCAAGGTTTGAACATCAAAAAGGTATGGGTTCTCTTCTCTCTTTTTCCCTTTTCCAAGAGACCCCTAAGGTTCAGACGATATCTATTGCAAAAACTAGGGTTGTTCCCTATCGCATGTCCTTGTCACTAGCTCCCATCGAATCATAGGTTGGGTATATTTGCTGGTAGAAATTAGGGATGTAATGTGTTTGTGTGATGATTATGTTTATGTATGTATATTCAAAATTATGTGAATATTGAGAATGTTGTCCGAAATTAAGTGAAAAATGATGTGTGCAATGTGTAGCAGTGATATACACTCTTGGATTCAAGTTCGAAAAATGACATGTTCATAGTTGTATTTTATGTGCACCAACTTGCTTAAATAGTGATGTTCATAAGTGATGTAAAAAAATGTTTATTGAGTGCAATCTAATAGTCAAATGAACCCATGAAAATTCACCTAAAGAACTCACTAAAAACTACTCAAAACGTCTAAACATTTAATGTGAAAGAGGTGAGAAACTAGGATGTAAATATTTCCAGCATCTTGTTGATGAGCTTTGGACAAGCTAAGGGGATTATCATGCTATGTAAAAATGAATTAAAATATGTGAGACCACTAAGAATCAAACCCGTGACCTCACCATGTTAAAAATCATTGAAATAATTTGAGAAAAAGAGAATGTCGCATGTGGGATTTGAACCCATGTGCCTTGATCCGAGAATGAAGTTAAAAAATATGAAATGAGAGGAGTGGGATGCGAACCCACCACCTCTCAATCATATTTAAGGAGGAATATAAAAAAGAAAAATAAAAGGTTGAGGCGTGTGGGAATCGAACCCACGACCTCTAGGCAGAACCAATGAAACTTAAGCAAAAAAATTAAAGTGGGGCTATGGGGGTTCGAACCCACACCCCCTCGGCCCAGAGGAGAGAAATTAAAGTGAAGGAAATAAAACGAAAATGAGGTTGTGGGGGCTCGATCCCACATCCTCTCAGGCCCAAAGAACAAAAAAATAAAAAAAAAGGGAGAAATCAAGGGAAAAATGAAATGAAGGCTTTAGGGCTTGATCTTGGGTCCCCAAGCAGTGTGGATCAAACCAAAATAAATACAAATGTAAGTGTTGTCTAAGGGATACGAAATCGGGTACCTTTGCCCAAATTCCGTATTAATAGATAAGTCATATGTGAATAAATGTTCAAAAATAATGTTGGCTACCTAGATTGTAATTGAGATCTTGAAATACTTACAAGATGCATAAGTGTTGTATCACATGATCTTAGGAAGATATGAATAACTTAAACGAACTATGAATGAAGTCTCATGGCTTGTATGATTAGTCCTATAAGTCTAGTATACACATAGAAGTAAGTGAACCTAAGATGTATGTAATGAAATGATGAAATGAACAATGAAATGATGAAACCCTAGAAGATTTCAATAAGAGTGTGAAACACGCTAAATGACCAAGTGCATTGGCATATGATGAAATGAACATTCACGTAATAATGGGTGAGTAAATATGAAGAGCAAATCTGCTAAATTTAATTACTGTGGTGACAATATGATAAGAGGATAATGTAAAAGATAAGAGCAATCTCAAATGAGCCTAAGGAAATGATACCAAAACGTAATCACCTATGAGAGTGTAAAGTTAATGAAAAGACCAGTCTCCATGAACACTCTAATGAAAATATTGAGAATAATACACTTAATACAAATGACGAGATGAAAAATCATCTATTGAGCTATGATGTGCTCATACTAGAAGCCAGCTTACGTGACGTATGAGTTGAATGTAATGGAACTTTATACTGAGCATCGATACTCTAGCTATGAGCGATGATGCCTTCTTTCGGGATGGGCAGAGGTTCACGTAACTCCCATTAGATGAAACTGTCCGGTATGCCGAGTATGGGTCTCCTTATATCTCTTAGTCTTTAAAATTATACTGCCAATATAGGGATCTGGCGGGGTTCAATTCCCATGTACGCTAACATATTTTGGGTCACTTTGGTCGGTGATCCACCTCTTTTTGGTGTGGGGGAGACATTGGATTCCATGGTGCTCACATTATTTATGTTAGTTAAAGTTAAATTTCCCAATGAATGAATGTGGTCAGCCTCAAATGATGCACATAATGAAATGAATGATACCAAAGATGTTAGGATAGAATGAGCAAGAGGTGAGCTAGACTTATGTAATGACATTAGGTCATTCTTGATCATTGCACATCGAACTCGATGAAAATCATAAATTATATCTTAGGTACAGCTAGTGTTCATATTAGCCTATTAAAGGAATGAAATGAAGTATGTATGAATGAATGAAGCAGACATTGTGTTTGCTAAAGAAGGCTCCCTGGTTGAGGTCCCATATGTTGAGCCCTCATTTTGGGAAATCTTAATGTCAATTCCATGATTCCAAAGTCTCATGGTATATGAATGAATGATATGAAAGATGTTATGTGCTATATACAATATGATATATGCTATGTGTAAGATGTTCTGTGATGTGTGCAATACAATAAGTATGATGATGCATGTTACTCTCATGGCATGACTTTCCTAATCCAAATTTGGAAAGCTCACTAACTTTCCTAATCCCATTTTAGCAAGTCCACTGACTTGACTTTCAATAATCATGTTGTTAGGAAAGAGAAGTTCTCACACATGCATATCCTTGGTGTATGCTTGCATATACCCATACTTATTACTAGTGTGTACTAGTCCCACACAATTCTACAATTTTAGGTGTAGGCACAGGTGGAAGCTAGAGTTTATAGGTTTACGTTGCAGCTATCCGGACGTGGAGCTTTCATTCGGACTTGGTAGGCCCTCATGCTTTCAAGGATGCCTACCGTTATTATCTAGCTTAGATATAGCTTTAGCTAGTGGATCATGTTCCACTAGTGTTTGTTTCCATTTTTATTTCAGATTTTGTATTGGTGCCATTTTGGCAAAAAAAACATTTAATGGAATTAGGAACTATTTGTTTCATTAGATGATCTTAATATTAGATGGTTGATTATGAACGTTTATAAGTTTAAGTAGAATGTCATATATTATTGTTAAGTAACAAAAATTTCAAATTTTCTACTAAAATTAACCTAGATAATGCAACGATGACGTATGTAGGCTTGTCTACGACCTCTGAGAGGTTAACGACACCAATCTCGTTTGGGTCTAAACTCCGGTCGTGAAAAAGTTGGTATCAGAGCCATGTTAAATTCCGAGGATAGTAAGTTTACATCAATCACATTGAGTAATTTTTAAGTCATAGTAGTGAAGTGCACCACTATCCTAATTTAGAGACTACATGATGCGTAGGAAAATTTGCTTCTTCTGATCTTATCGTGCCTTATCTAATGTCTCATTTCTTGGTGTAAGAGAATATCTAACATCAACTCTTGATATTTAGAAAGTTGTATACGAGAAGGAACGCAGGCGGAGAGATTGGAGGAGAAGCCGCTGGGGTAAATAAAGTTTCTCCCCAGGCTCCAGCTGCTGGAATGGATATGCATGTTAACCCAACTGGGTTGACTGATGGAGAAGTGAGGATAGCCTTGGTACAAATGGTCCAAGCCATCACTTTACAATTTCAGGCTATGACAGCCCAGGCGGAGCAACAAGGTGTTCCCAGGGAGATCCCACATTCCAGCACCATGACTAGCAGGTTAAGGGACTTCACGAGGGTTAATCCTCCCGTTTACACCGGATCTAAGATTGCTGAGGATCTCGCGGAGGAGTGTATGGCAGCTATGTTGCATCATAGCATGGACATTTCCAGTATTATGGTAAATGTCCATCAAGTGAAAAAAAGCAAGAAGAGGAAGAACACTAGGGTAGGGAATAGATTAAGGCAAGCTGAGGAGAATTTTTAAGGAAGAGTAGAACTGAGATAAGAGATAAGACCAGTTTTATCAAGGGACTCTCCCACAAAGGGGAGTCAAGTTCATTCAAGGGTCACTATGATACGGATTCCGAACCCATATTTAAGATATACAATGTTGTTTGTGAAAAAATAAAGATGGAAACTTTAGAAGGTGTATCGATTATCGGTAGCTCAACAAAGTCACTATCAAGAATAAGTATCAACTTTGTAGAATAGATGACTTGTTCAACCAACTCCAATGGTTTAGTTTCTTCTCGAAGATTGATCTTCGTTCAGGGTACCATCAACTTAGGGTTAGGGATGGAGATATCCCAAAGACAGCCTCTCGTACACGTTATAGTCACTAGAGTTCCTAGTTATGTCATTTGATCTCACGAATACAACTGCTGCATTTATGGATCTCATGAACAGGGTCTTCCGTGAATACCTTGACTCTTTCATCATAGTATTCATTGATGACATTCTCATCTACTCTAATACCAAGGAAGAGAATGAACGACATTTGAGACTAACCTTGCAGGTACTTAGACAACATCAGTTGTATGCTATTTTCAGGAAGTGTGAATTCTGGCTTAGATCAGTGAACTAGCTAGGTCATGTTGTGTTTGACAAAGGTGTGGAGGTAGATCACAAGGAGACTGAGGTTGTTAAGGACTGGCCAAAACCTCTTACTCCCACTGAAATCCGTAGCTTTCTAGGTTTGGCTGGTTACTATCGCCGATTTGTGGAGGGTTTTTCTTGCATTGCTGCCTTACTGACAGCTTTGGCCAAGAAGAAGGCCAAGGTTGAATGGACGGAAACTTGTAAAAAGAGCTTGCAGGAGCTCAAGGACTGACTCACTTCATCCCCGGTGCTTACTTTGCCTAAAGTGTGGTGAGAATTAGACTGTTTATTGTGATGCATCTAGGGTTGGTTTGGGTTGTGTTCTTATGCATGGTGGTAAGGTGATAGATTATGCATCCAGACAACTCAAGGTTCATGAAAAAAATTATCCCACTCATGACCTGGAGTTGGCAGCTGAAGTGTTTGCACTGAATTGTGCAGCCACTACTTGTATGAAGTGCATGTGGATGTGTTCAAAGACCACAAAAGTCTCCAGTATGTGTTCACACAGAGGGATTTGAATCTAGCTCAGCGGAGGTGGTTGGAGCTATTGAAGGACTATGACATGAATGTCCATTACCCTCCAAGTAAGCTAATATTGTAGCTGATGCTTTGAGTAGGATGAGCATGGGAGGATGAGAAGAAGGAGTTGGTGAAAGATATATACACACTGGCCAAACTGGGTGTGCAGTGAGTTGACCCTACCAGTGGGGGTGTTTCAGTTCATCCTATTTCTTAATCATTCTTCGTAGTTGAAGTCAAGGAGGGTCACCATCGTGATCCTGTGTTGATGGAGCTGAATGATTCATTGTTGGTTAATAAAGATTCTTTTTCTTTGGGAGATGACTACATACTTAGGTACCACAATAGGCTGTGTGTACCAGATGTGGATGATTTGCAGACCAGGATCATTGCCTAGGCCCATGGTTCCAAATATTCCATACATCCAGGTTCCACAAAGATGTATAATGATCTTAAGCAAATCTATTGGTAGGATGGCATTAAGAAGAAAATTACAGAATATGTGGCCAAGTGTCCTAATTGTCAATAGGTTTAGGCAAACATCTTAAGCCTGGCGGTCTTACTCAGATTATCCAGGTTCCAAATTGGAAACCGGAGGCCATTAATATGGACTTTGTGGTTGGTTTTCCAAAGACTAGGAGACAGCATGACTCCATATGGGTTATTATGGATAGGTTGACTAAGTCTGCCCACTTTATCCCTGTGAAGTCTACTTACACAACCTAGGATTATGTAAGACTTTACATTGATGAGATTTTGAGATGGCGTGGGATTCCTTTGTCTATCATTTCGAATAGAGGAGCTCAGTTCACTTTACATTTATGGATATCCTTCCTGATGATCTTAGGCACACATGTTAAGCTTAGTACTGCCTTTCATCCCCAGAATGATGGGCAGGCAGAGCGCACCATTCAAACATTGGTAGATATGTTGAGGGCGTGTGTGATTGAATTCAGGGGTAGCTGGGATGACCATATGCCTTTGATAGAGTTCTCGTTTAATAATAGCTATCACTCCAGCATTGGTATGCCACTATTTGAGGCATTGTATGGTAGAAGGTGTAGGTCTCAAGTTGGGTGGTTCGAGGTTGAAGATTCATTTTTCTTGAATCCAGAGATCATTCATAAGTCCTTAGAGATGTCAGGGTAATTAGTGACAGGTTGGCTGCTGCTTACACTAGGTAGAAGTCTCATGCAGACAAGAGAAAACAACTCTTATAGTTTGATGTTGGTGACCAGGTCTATTCGAAGATATCACCCATGAAGGGTGTAATGAGTTTTTGCAGGAAAGGGAAGTTGAGTACGAGGTATTTTGGGCATATGAGATCCTACAACGTGTGGGTAAGGTGGCCAATGAGTTGCATTGCCTGCGGATCTAGCTTCTATTCATCTACTCTTTCATGTCTCTATGTTAAAGAAGTGCCTAGGTGATCCATCATCGATTCTACCTATTGAAGGTTTGGGGGTTGATGAAAATTTGTCATATGAGGAGGTACCTGTTGAGATTTTAGACAGACAGGTCAAGCTTGAGGAACAGGGAGATTGCCACAGTGAAGGTATTGTGGAGGAATCATCTTGTTGAGGGTGCTACGTGGGAGGCCGAGGCCGATATGAGATCCCGCTATCCTCATCTTTTCAGCTCTTGAGGTTAGAATTCCTACCCTTAAGTCTACATTTCCTTATATCTCCATTCTTTGTTGCTATTGCTTTATTGTGTTTAGTAACTGTGTTATGATCTGACTGACATTACGCTAGATAGTTAGTTGTGTAATTCGGGGACGAATGTCCCTAAGGGGGGGGATAATGTCACAACCCTAAAAATGGATATGCTAAGTAATGCTTAATGTTTCACCAATGCCTACGATTAGACTGGGTTCACACAGGTTGATTCGCGTATAACAAGACATCTTAACCCTTGCGAAAACCAAGCCTACTAACTTGGGGAGTTAGTTGAGGTAGGAAAGGTTGGGTCCAGCCATGTAGGGCTCCCAAATATGAAGATTTACCTGTACGAGTCTTTACCGGACTTTAAAAGGGGGAATCTTAAGTTTGGAGGGTCTAGGGATAAAATTGTCTTTATCCAGGCCAAGGATAGTATCCTCATTACCCAAAATATGTATTTAATTAATAAAGTGGAGGGGCATTTTTGGGAGAAAGGGCCAAAAATTTGCCTTTGAAGTGAAGTCTTACTCCACCGAGGTTCGAACCTAATGATTTAAATTATTTTTATTTAAATTGTAAATTAATTTAATTAATTAATATTTATTGTCTGATTTAAAATAAAAGGGAAATAATATTTTTACCATTTAACTAAACCTTATTTGACTAAGTCCTTAACTAAACTGCTAATCCTAAGAAAACTCTCCTTACTCACGTCTATCTCTCAACACACGATCATTCTCTCTTCTCTTACACGTTCTCTCTTCCTAAACAACAACAAGAACAAAAAATTGACCAAAGTTCTTCACACTTGAATAACTCACACGAAAATATAAGAAAACAAACGCTAATCAAACACGTTAAGCACACAGAGGGTTTGTCCGTCGAATTGATGTTGAAGTTGAGGGGATTTGGACGTGAACTTTGGAGAAACTTTTGGTCAAAAAGTCAAGGATTGAACTTCAAAAAGGTATGGGTTCTCTTCTCTCTTGGTATCTTTCCCAAGAAACCCATAAGGTTCAAACGAATCTATTCCGAAAACTAGGGTTGTTCCACATTGCATGTCCTTGTCACTAGATCCCTTCGAATCATAGGTTGGGTATGTTTGCTGGTAGAAATTAGGGATGTAATGTGTTTTCGTGATGATTATGTTTATGTATGTATGTTCAGAATTATGTGAATATTGAGCATGTTGTCCGAAATTAAGTGAAAAATGATGTGTATGAAATGTGTAGCCGTGATGTACACTTTTGGATTCAAGTTCGCAAAATGACATGTCTACGGTTGTATTTCATGTGCACCAACTTGCTTAAAGCGTTATGTTCATAAGTGATGTTAGAAAATGCTGATTGAGTGCAAACTAATAGTCAAATGAACCCATGAAACTGAACCTAAAGAACTCACTAAAAACTACTGAAAACGTATAAACAGTCAATGTGAAAGAGGTGAGAAACTAGTCTATAAAAATTTCCAGCATCTTGTCGATGAGTTTTGGCCAAGCTAAGGGGATTATCATGCTATGCAAAAACGAATTAAAATATGTGAGGCCAGTGAGGATCGAACCCGTGACTCACCATGTTTAAAATCATTGAAATAATGTGAGAAAAAAGACAATGTGACATGTGGGATTCGAACCCATGTGCCTTGATCCAAAAATTAAATAAAAAAACAAGAATTAAGAGGAGTGGGATTCGAACCTACCACCTCTCAATCAGATTTAAGGGGGACTAAATAAATACAAATATAAAAGGTTGAGGCGTTTGGGTATCGAGCCCACGACCTCTAGGCAGAACCAAAGAAACTTAAGGAGAAACCATAGAGTGGGGTTGTGAAGGTTCGAACCCACACCCCTTGGCCAAGAAGAGAGAAATTAAAGAGAAGGAAATAAAAATAAAACGAGGTTTTTGGGGTTCGATCCCACATACTCTCAGGCCCAAAAAACGAAAAAAAATAAACAAAGAAATCAAGGGAAAAATGAAATGAAGGCTTTGGGGCTCAATCTTGGGTCCCCAAGCCGTGTGGATCAAACCAAAACAAATTAAAATGTAACTGTTGTCCAAGGGATTTGAAATCGGGTTCCCTTAACCAAATTCTGTATTGATACATAATTCATATGTGAATAAATGTTCAAAAATAATGTTGGCTACCTAGATCGAAATCGAGATCTTGGAATCCTTACAAGATGCATTAGTCTTTATCACATGATCTTAGAAAGATATGAATCACTTAAACGAACTATGAATAAAGCCACATGGCTTGTATGTATAGACCATAATTCTAGTATACACTTAGAAGTAAGTGAACCTAGGATGTATGTAATGAAATGATGAAATGAACAATGAAATGATGAAACCCTAGAAGGGTTAAGTAAGAGTGTGAAACACACTAAATGGCCAAGTGCATTGGCATATGATGAAATGAACATTGACGTAATAAAGGGTGAGTAACTATGAAGAACAAATGTCCTAATGTTACTGAATGTCGTGACAATATAATAAAAGTCTAATGTAATAGATGAGAGCAATCTCAAATGAGCCTAAGGGAATGTTACCAAAACACACTCACCTATGAGAGTGTAAAGTTAATGAAGAGACCAGTCTCTAAAAAGACTCTAATGAAGGTATTAAGAATAATACACTTAATAATAATGATCAGATAAGAAGTCATCTATTTAGATATGATGTCCTCATACTAGAAGCAATCTTCCGTGACGTATAAGTTTAATATAATGGAACTTTATAATGCACACCGTTACACTAGCTATGAGTGGTGATGACTTCTTCGGGAATGGCGGAGGTTCACCTTACTCTCATGAGATGAGACTGTCCAGCAGGCCAGGTATGAGTCTCCTTATATTTCCTAGTCTTCGAACCTATATTGCCAATATAGGGATCTGGCGGGTTTCAATTCCCATATATGCTAGCATGTTTTGGGTCACTTTGGTCGGTGATACCACCTCTTTTTGGTGTGGGGGAGACACTAGATTTCATGATCCTCACATGATCTATGTCGGTTAAAGTTAAAGTTCCCAATGAATGAATGAGGTCAGCCTCAAATGATGCACATAATGAAATGAATGATACCAAAGGTGTTAGGATCGAAACCACACACACAAACTTGATGAATGAAGAACACAGGAACTTTCTAGAGAGAAAAAGAGAGAAACCAATATTTTGTGGTAACACCCCGTGAGTAAACTTCCACGGCGGTGGGGTATATATTAATTATTCATAGTATTTTAGGTTACAAAGAATAATAGCTTAGTATTAAACCACGTGAACATTACTATATGACAGTACATCAAATATTAATCAGGCTCCACAACCTAACAATTCTCCCACTTGGAGATGATTCAGTCATCCAAAAAATACATTCTAAAAAGAACCCTTCATCATCAACATCTTTACCGCACAGAAACCTCTGTAGCAACAACTACAGAAGACCAACCGAGGTTTCGCATAACCCCAGTTTCCCAACATCAACACATTTTTTCAACATGTATGCCCTGTTCTTTGCACCCTTTATCTTCTCCAAAAACATATCACCATCCTCCAGTGCCCTGCGAATGAAATGGTACCGCCTTCTGATATTCTTTGTCTTTGAATGATAGACTGGATTTTTCACTAACTGTATGACAGTCTCGCTATCTCGGTAAAGAATCTTCCCGCTCTGCTTCTTGCCCAATTCCTTAAGATAATCTGCCAGCCATATCATCTCTTTCCCAGCTTCAGCTATTGCCACATTCACAGCTTTAGTAGATGAAAGAGGAACACACTTCTGAAGCGTGGACATCCAACTCACTGCTGTTCCACATAATGTGTAAATGTATCATGATGTACTCTTGCTCGAGTGCACATCCCCACCAAGATCAGCATCCACAAAACATTATAGATTCACCTTGCCTTTGCAAAAACAAAGTGAAGTACTGGATGTACCTCTAATATATCTCTGAAGCCACTTCACAGCTTCCCTATGCTCTATCCCCGGGTTGTCCATGTACCTGATAACAACTCCCACTGCATGTGCTATATCAGGTCTATTGCAGACCATATCATACATCAAACTCCCAACTGCTGAAGTATATGGAATAAGTGCCATATGCTCACGCTCCTCGGCTTTCTTAGGTGACTGCTCCTTTTACAATTTAAAGTGATTTTCCAATGGAGTAGTCCTTGGTTTAGCATCATTAACCCTAAATATGCTTAACACCTTCTCAATGTACAACTCCTGAGATAGATTTACAGTGCCAGCAGATCTATCCCGAGAATTCCTCATCACCAAAATCTGCTTCGCTGGACCCAAATCATTCATCTCAAACGCTGCAGACAAACTTGTCTTCAGGTTATTAATCTCCCTCATACTAGATCCTGCAATCAACATATCCTCCACATACAAGTGTAGAAAGACATATGAATCAGTGTATTTCTTGCAGTAACAACACGAGTCCTTTTCAGCTTTGCAGAATTCACTCTTGGTCATGAAGGAGTCAAACTTCTTGTACCACTGCCTTGGTTCTTGCTTTAGTCCGTACAAGCTCCTGGTGATCTTGCACACCATGTGTTCCTTGCCTGGAACCAAAAATCCTTCGGATGCTGCATATAGATCTCTTTGTCCAGATCTCCATGTAAAAATGTTGTTTTTACATCCATTTGCTCTAGATGCAAATTCTCCGATGCAACAATACTCAACAGAATTTGAATAGAGGTTAATTTCACAACAGGAGAAAATATTCTAGAATAATCAATACCTTTTCTTTGTGAATATCCTTTTACCACTAAACGAGCCTTAAACCTTCTTTTGCCATCTAGTTCAGTCTTTATTCTAGATACCCACTTGTTCAGCAAAGCTCTCTTCCCTGCAGGTAACTCAGTCAACACACATTTGTCGTTCTTCAAAAGTGACCTCATCTCATCATCCATGGCTTGCTCCTACTTGATCGAATCCTCCACCTGTAGGGCCTCATCAAAAGACTCTGGTTCCCCCTCATCTGTCAACAATAGATAGTGTAATGAAGGTGGAATACCTATCTGGTGCCTTGATGGTTCTGGATGATCTCCTTAATACCTGATCAGGTGAAACTTGCTCCACTTCAAATTCTTCAGTAGGAGTTTGTTGAGTATTTTCTTCGACATCTATGGGGTTACACTTCTCCAACTCAACCTCAACTCCCACTTGCTATGTAATCTCTAGAACCTTATGCTCTCTGTCCTTGTACAGGATAGACTCAGCAAATGTCGCGTCGCAATGTCTCTAGATCATTCTATTCTTGTCATCCAAAACCTGTAACCAAACAAATCAGAACCATAGCCTATGAAGTAACACTTCACAGCCTTGACATCAAGCTTGTCTCTCTTTCCTAGATCAACATGAACATCAACAGTGCAACCAAAAGTCCTCAAGTGTAAGTACTTGAGTTCTTTTACTGTCTACACCTCCCCTAGAATCTTGAAACCTAAAGGAACTGATGGTCTCCTGTTGATCAAGTATGCATCTATGCTCACAGCATCCGCCCAAAATGTTTTGGGCAGCCCACAGTGTATCCTCATACTCCTTGCATCCTCATTCAATGTTCTGTTCATCCTCTAAGGAATTCCATTCTGCCTTGCCTTACGAGGAACTGTTCTCAGCAATCTGATTCCCTCAGTTTCACAGAATGCCTTGAATTATGATTTTTCATACTCTCCTCTATTATCAGACCTTAGGCATTTGACTTTCAAACCGTTCTGATTCTCAACTTAAGCTTTCCACTTCTTGAAAGTTGCAAATACATCTGACTTATTCTTCAAGCAGTAAAACCATACCTTCCTACTAAAAACATCAATGAAGGTAACCTAGAATCTGGATCCTCCAAGTGATGATATTGGACATGGTCCCAAATATCTGTATGGACCATTCCAACCGCACTTTCTTTGTCTCTCTAGGAGTCTTTGTTAGGCTTACTATTTTCTGTTTGCCCATAACACAACTCTCGCAAAGACCCATATCAACAGAGTTCAGACCCTCTAATACTCCTTTTCCAACCATCATCTTCATTCCTATAGCACTCATGTGTCCATGTCTGTTGTGCCATAGACATGAACCGAAGAACTTTAGAAACAACGGCCATGTTAATACACCCTGCAGTAGTGTACAAGGTTCTAGATTTGGTGCCACGAGCTACTATCATAGCACCTTTCACAATCTTCCACGAATCTTTCCTAAACTCTGCTGCATATCCCGTGCTTTCCAACTGACTAACAGAGATTAGATTTTTCTTGAGCCCAAGAATATATCTGACATCCTCCAATGTCCACTGGTTTCCCGAGGTGGTCTTTATGCAAACATCCCCCTTTCCTTCAATATCTAAGTCTTTATTTTCACCAAGATACACCTTTAAAAAATTTCTAGATTTGAAATTTTGGAACAACTCCTTTCTTGGAGACGAATGGAAAGATGCACCAAAATCCAAAATCCATGATTCAACCGGGCTGTTCACACTAAGGATCAGAGCATCCCCAATGTCCTCTGCAGAATTTACAGAATCATTGTCATCCCTAGATTTCTAATTCTGTTTCTTCTTTTGATTTGTACAGCTCGTCCGAAAGTGCCTTTTTCTCCAAAGTTCCAACAAGTCGCATTT
Organism: Solanum arcanum; assembly: GCA_027789145.1. Lineage (NCBI taxonomy): Eukaryota > Viridiplantae > Streptophyta > Magnoliopsida > Solanales > Solanaceae > Solanum > Solanum arcanum. The sequence continues at coordinate 63,168,277 of CM050933.1, forward strand.
GATCTGTTTGGAGATTATCCTCGATTCTTTGATTTTGATCGACCATGTTGATTTTGGCCTTTCGTCTTATTTCTCTCCCTTCAGTCAATGCTGAGAGCATTTCCCGATGAATCTCCCATTTCTCATTTGCGAATACTTTCACTAAGGACAACATCACGGATTTCATCAAGCTTCAGTTTCACAGATCCACCTAAACATCTAATAGCAGCAACAACAGTATCCCAAGACTCGGGTAGAGATGACATCAAAATCAATGCCTTAATTTCATCTTCGAAATTAATATCCACAAAATTGAGTTGACTCAAAATCATATTGAACTTATTTATATAATCAGAAACAGATCCATTCTCAGACCTCTTTAAATTGAACAACCTACGCATCAAATATACCTTGTTCATCGCCGATGGTTTTTCATACATCTTTGACACTGCCTTTAACAGATCAGACGTAGTCTTCTCCTTCACGATGTTTAACGCCACATTTCTTGACAAAGTCAACTGGATCAACCCTAGATCCTTGCGATGCTTGAGCTTTCACTTCTCCTCCGTCATGGATTCCGGCTTCATCCCGGTCAACGGTTCGTGAAGATCTTTATGGTACAGATAATCTTCGATCTGTATCTTCCAAAAACTTAAATCGGATCCATCAAACTTCTCAATTCCAAACTTTGAACTATCCATCTTCAGTGATCGTGTTGAAACTCCTTAGATCTGATACCAATTGTTTGGATCGAATCCACACGTGCACATTTGATTAATCAAGAACATATGAACTTTCAAAAGAAAGAGATGCAAGACCTAGAGAGAGAAGAGAGAAATCAATATTTCGTGGTAACACCCCATGAGTTAACTTCCACGGCGGTGGGGTATATCTTAATTATTCAGAGTATTTTAGGTTACAGAGAATAAATGGAGAATAAATATTGCAGCCTAAAATATTAATCAGGCTCCACAACCTAACAATAGGATGATCAATAGGTGAGCTATACATATGCAATGACACTAAGTCATTTTTGATCATTGCACAGTGAACCTGATGAAATTCTTAAATTACATCCTAGGTTTAGCTGATGTTCACACTAGCCTACGAAAGAAATAAAATGAAGTACACATGAATGAAGCAAGCAGACTCTATGTTTGCTAAAGAAGGCTCCCAAGTGGAGGTCCCATATGTTGATCCCTCATTTTGGGAAGTCTTAATGTCAAGTCCGTAATTCCAAAGTCTCATGGCATATGAATGAATGATATGAAAGATGTTATATGCTATATGGAATATGTTATGTTCTATGTGTAAGATGTTATATGCTGTATGCAATATAATTAGTATGATGATGCATGTTACTCTCATGGCATGAATTTCCTAATACAAATTTGGAAAGCTCACTAACTTTCCTAATACCATTTTGGCAAGTCCACTGACTTGACTCTCCATAATCATGTTATAAGGAAAGAGTTGTTTTTACTCATGCATGTCCTTGGTGTGTGCTTGAATATACCCACACTTATTACAAGTGTGTACTAATCCCATACAATTCTAAAATTTTAGGTGCAGGCACATGTGGAAGCTAGAGTTTACAAGTTTACGTTGCAGCTATCCGGACGTGGAGCTTTCATCCGGACTTGATAGGCCCTCATGCTTTCGAGGATATCTACGATTATTATCTAGCTAAGATGTAGTATTTAGATAGTGGAGCATGATTCACTAGTGTTTCTTTCCACTTTTATTTTAGACTTTGTATTGGTGCCATTTTGGCTAAAAATACGTTTAATGGAATTAGGAACTATTTCTTTCATTTGATGATCTTAATATTAGATTTTTGATTGTGAACGTTTATATGTTTAAATAGAATGTCTTACATAAAATTTAAGTAAAAAAAAGTTCAAATTTTCCGCTAAAAATAGCCTAGATGAAGTAATGATGATATATGTAGGCTTGTCTGAGACCTCTGAGAGGTCAACAACGCCGGTATCATCTGGGGTCTAGACTCCGGTCGTGACAACATACATTAAGAGCTTGTGTGATAGACTTCAAATGGAATTTCGACAATCACATTCCATTGATTTAGTACTCCTATAATAATAGTTACTATTTGAGTATTTCCATGGCTTCATTTGAAGAACTTTATGGTAGGAGATGTAGGTCTCCGATTGGATTGTTTGAGGTTGGTGAGTGTTCACTTCTTGGTCCCGAAATAATCTATGAAGCTTTGTAGAAGGTTGTTGTTATAAGGGATAGGTTAAAAATATCCTATAGTTGGCGAAAATCCTTTGCAGACAATAGAAGAAGAGATCTTTAATTCGAAATAGGTGATATGATGTATTTGAAGATCTCACCCATGAAAGTGGTGATGAGATTTTAAAAGAAAGGGAAGTTAAGTCCCCCGTATGTGGGTTCCTAGAGGTGTTGCAAAGGGTCCGAAAGGTTGCATACGAATTGAGGCTACCTAATGAACTAACTTCCGATCATCCAGTATTTCATGTCTCCATGTTAAAGATGTTTATTGGTGATTCCGTATCCATTTTTCCTATTGAAGGGCTAGATGTTGATGAGAGACTTTTCTATGAAGAGGTTCCAGTGGAAAATTTTAGATTGCCAAGTCAAGAATTTGAGGAACAAAGAGATGGCCTCCGTAAAAGTCCTATGGAGAAACCACCTAGTTAAGAGAGCAACATGGGAGGCCTAGGCTGGCATAAAGACCCGTTATCCTCATCTCTTTCCTAACTAAGGCTAGGTATTCCTAATAATAGTGAAAATAATAAGTTTGTATTTGACTTGTTTTGAAAATATGCATATTTATGGTAAAAGGGTTCATGTTAAAATGAGTTTTCGTGTGAAAATGCTATTTTGCTTGATTTGCACTTATTTGTGTAATTGATGTATTTTTCCCTTCATGAAGTAGCATTGAGCATGTTAATCTGCTGTCAGAAGTTTTGCAATAAATAAATTGATGATCATGTTGATATTGAGAAGGAAATTCTAATGTTGAGATGTTGAGCTCTTATATGTGGTAAATTGTGATTTGATTTGCTATGCGTAAATTCCATGTTGTTATGTTGATTTAGTTGTAAATTATATTATAATATGTTATTGTTGGTTGGGCTGCTAGCATTGAGTAATTCTCACCCTATAAAAGATTTTTGTGTCATTCGGGGACGAATGTTCCTTAAGGGGGAATAATGTAACATTCCGGGAGTCCAAGACCTAATCTAGAACCTTAGATCATGAACTAGTCCTTGTAACACTATTTTAAGACCCAAAATAATGTATCTGAAATATTCAGGAAGTTTTAGAGTTAAATGTCAAGGAACGTCCATGAAATTCGGTGAATTGTGAAATAGACACTAGTGTGCCTTAGCATGTTTCATGAACTTTGAAGAGTCGGAATTCAAAAAAAATTTTGTAGAAAGGTGTTAAACATGTATTAGAGTGTGTTTAAGGTCGAAACATTTGGGTAATATTTCCCAAAGACCACCCTAGGGGTCCTTGAGAAGGACCCTTCCAAAATGACCCAAAAGCTATCAAATGACAGTGGCTACCTATGAAACCAATCGACGAACCGTCGTCTGATCAATGAGGCCTCGATGACTCCTTAGGTAATTCGTTAGTCATTTATTAAAAAGTCTCAAAAAAAATACTCTTTGAACTCATCGACGCCTTGCCAATACGGTGGCGTTGACGCACCTACCGTCCGTAGGTCGAGGTGTCATCGCTTTGTCTGGTTTTCACTATTATGTTTTGGGTTAATCAATTAATTTTTTAGTTTCTTAGGTCATTAATTAGAATCTAGGGGAAGGTTAATTAATTTAATTAACAGACAATATAAAGACTTAACCCTCATTAAACTAACCTCACACACTTCAATTCCCAAACATAAAATCCTCTTCCATCTCTCTACTTTGTCTCTCTATTTTCCATGACTCAATTGTAGATCAATTCAAGATCAATATGGCACCAAGATTCAAATTTTCTCCATCAATCTTTAGTAAAAGATAAGTATGGAAGTTATTCACGTTTGGGACTCCTTTTGTCACGACCGTAATCTAGAATCCGGATCGCAACCGGCGTCGTTGACCTCTCTGAGGTCACATACAAGCCTCATCTTGCATTCATCAATTCATATGGTTATTTTTAGAGGAAAATTTAAAAATTTTAACCGTATGAAGTATACATAGACTTCATATAGTTATTTCATGAATTCCTCATATACTATGCTCATCATAAATATAACAACCATCTATCATAAGAATCAATTCGAAACAGAATAAGAATATATCATAAATACCTTCGCCAAACACAGACTTATTACAACAGCTTCGAAATGAAAGTACAAAATAAATTCTAGTGACAACATCCACTAGCTTTTTCTAAAACTAAGGCTAGAAAAAAACTATAGCATCCTCGAAATCAAGAGGACCTACCAAATTGTCTGGAGAAACGCTAATGTCCAAACTTTTTCAAGATTGTCAATCTGTCCCTTAACCTGCATCTATGAAATATTAAATAGTAGGGGTTAGTACACCACTTGTAATAAGTATGGGTGTATTCACACATAGACATAAGGCTATGCATGATCAAAGAAAGCTCTTCCTAAACAACATGCTCTTTCTGGAAAGCCTAGTCACTAGACATTCCAAAATCGTTAGTTGTGAATTTTGTTATAAATATAATGTATTTTAATGCATTAAAATCACACAACTAATTTTCTATATGATAACAAGACATTAGTATCATCAACATAATTTTAGAACAACTTCGGTGAAGATTTAAGATTTTTGATCCTCTTAGGCCGAGAGCTCCTCTTTGTACACTTAGATTATTTTTCAGTATTTTTCTTCTTCTTTTTTGTAGTTCAATAATTTATTTGGTCCTATTTTTACTTATAAGTGCAATGATTCATTGTAGTCAAATACCCACAATGAAACGATGTAAGTATTCAAAGGACTAAGGAATGATTTTCCTACCTTATAGTGAGTCATTCTTTACACTATATATTTATTACCTTTCATAAGCAATTCTATATTCATCATGCTATTGATTTCATTACTTTCATGTTTTATAGTTTATATATTTCATATACACGACACTTTTTTATGTATTCTTGTTGGTTGGGCTGCTAGTCTTTAGTCTATTCCTTCCAAAAGAATTTTGTGTCATTCGGGGACGAATGTTCCTAGAGGAAGGATAATGTAACATTTCAAAAATCCAAGATGGGTCTTAAATCCTAACATAGGTTCCATGAGACCTAAAACTGTTTTAAGACCTATGTTAATGAATATAGGTCATTTAGGATGTTTAGGAACCAAAACGTCCAAGAACTTCCATGACGTTTGGAAACTAGTTGTAAGAGGTACTAGCGTGCCTAAGCCTATTTGACAAGATTTTAGAAGTCGGAAATTCATGAAATTAGGTGGAAGGGTGTATAACATGTGTTCAAGGTGATTTGTAGTAAAAAATTCCGGGTACGACTCTCCAAGGACCAAACAAGGTCCCTTGAAGAGGACCCTAGCACGTAGGAAGAAACACTGCCTAGGTAGTGTGCAACCACGAAAGGCAAAAGACGGCTCGTGTATGGATCGATGAGGCGTCTATGACAAACCGTCATCCCACAGTCAGCCAAAATTTTTGAGGTTCACAGGTGCACAGTCTCTGAACTCAACGACGATTGTGCAGCACGGAAGAGAGGCCTGGTCGTTGATAGACCAACGACTCGTCGATGGGCCTGAAACTTTCCTGCATTTTTTAAGTTGGTTTCATTTAATTAGTTAAAGGGGTTAGGTGGTTAATTAGGGGTTTAAAATAATATAATTAAGTTAATTAACCCCAATATAAAGACCCCAACCCTCATTGGTCTAAACACAACTCACAAAATAAACACTCTTCCTTCTCTCTTCTTTCTATCTCTATTAAAGACACCATTGAAGACAAGCTAGGGGGAGATTTTGGGGACTTGAAAGGGACTAATTCACAATAAAATCTTCATAAAACAATGAGATATGGAATCTAATTGACCTTTGAGACTTCTTTCCTCGAAGGGCTCCTTCAAAGTATTTCAAAAAGTTGAGTTTTCAAGTGGATTATATATAATTACGAGTTTGATGTTATGAACTGAGTTGTTTATGATATATTTAGGATATAATGAATATATTAACATGTATTTTAACTTTATTATGATAATTTTTGATAGTCTGGTCTAAATTATAGAATATGATCTTTAACCCTTAACCCTAGGTTGATAAGTATTAGGTTGTGATTGATGCGATTGACTTGATTTTTGGTTAAATCACTATTAGATGATGTTGTTACACTAATCATGAGCAAATTAGGATGAATTGTAGCCTTTCATACTAGTTCTTGAGAAGTGATCTTGATTATGAGAATTGACCTAACTATCGTGTCTAAAGCTTTAATTTAGTATTGAATTATGGTGTAGTGAGTCTTCTAGCCTTGTTATCATGTGTATCATTGAATTATTATTATGTTGTGACCTAAATGGGTTGAATAAAGGGTTGATGGTAAGACCTTGATGATGAATTATGAAGGAGACTTGGTATGTCTTGTAATCCCTTTTCCTTACTTCAGCTTGTGGTTAATTGTGATTAAGTCATTATGTTGTGTTGGAGTATGCCTTATTTAGGATTGATAGGGTGGTATTATGTTTACTTGAAATGTCTTGATTATGATTTTGAGGTTGATTAAGTTATAAATGTTATAAGGATGGTGATGTATATCAATGTTCCTTATTATGAAGTGATATGTAATGTGTTAACCTCACTTATATGAATTGTTATGAAAAGACTATACTCATTCAATTCTTATTGAGCTATGATGATGATGATGATTATACAAGGGATAGACCCTATGACCTAAATTAAGCTATGATTGATATTAGCACCGAGTGAACTTGACAATGCGAGGTGGTGACTTCCGAAAGAGGAGGATTAAACCTATAAGTTCTACATGAGATGTTGACTTCCTAAACAGGACTACTCATCTAATAGATTCCCATGAGAGGAGGCCCCAATTACCAAAAGGTATGAAGAGGGAATATATTGTATCTTAGTTCTTGAACTATGTTGCCCCCATAGGAAGACTAGCTAGTGGATCCACCTAGAAAGCTACGTTTATGTTTAGTTTTACTTTGGCCGGTAGACCAACATCCATCGGTGTAAGGTTTTACAAGACATGATTCCACACTTAGCTCTTGTGGTCTATGTCGGTTAAGAGAAGTGTTCCCTAAACTAAAATGAAGCAATGAAGTATAAACTAACTAAAAGGACTTGAAATGTTTGACTTAGCCTAGGTAGGGGTATGTGAATCTAGCTATACCTTGCACTAGTTGGCCTTGATGGAAGCTTTAGGAAATTTATATTATGTATGTATATGATAATGATGTATATGATGATAATATGTTGATGTTACAATATAAATTGTATTATATGATGACCATTATCCATATGAACATGTATTTGGATTATGTTACTAAAGTTGGACATTGGTTATATTTTCTTGTTGGGAGACTTGATTGAGTAAGTTTATGAGTCTTTGATTGGTCATTGCACTTGTTGACTTGATTAGGATTCATGAGTAGTTGGATTGCTTATTATGATATAATTAATTCTTATTCATGCTTGTGATGTTATTCCTTGATGATAGGGTTGTAGTAGATTATGGGTCCAAGTATGTTGATACGCATATTACTTTTATAATTTAGTAAACATGTTTTGTTGCTTAGTATAAATTTCTTAATTATGCACAAGACTTTCAAAGGGTGAAATAGCATCGTTTAAACTAAATGTCCCTTTTTAGCATGTTTTGACCTTATATATGCATATGCTCTCATACTTACTACAAGTGGCGTACTAACCCCATTATCTTCCCTTTTCCCAAACATTTTAGGTTTCGGTCGTTAAAGACTCATGGCTTGTATGCATATGCTCTCATACTTACTAGATTAGTTATATGATTGACATAGTAAAGTATGTTCTACTAGCGTTTCTTTCCGATTTTGTTCGGACATTGTATTGGTGCAACTTTGGCAAGTAACATTAAATGCTATATTAAACTATTTCTTTAATTTGATGATCTTAATGTTAGATGGTTGATGGTGAACAATTATGAATCTTATAGAATGATTAGTATGTATGTCAAGAAAGAAAAAGTTTCAAATTTTCCGCTAAAATTAACCTTGATGAAGTAAGAATGACGTAAGTAGGCTTGTCTGTGACCTCTGAGAGATCAACGACGCCAGTCTCATTTGGTTTATAGACTCCGTTTATGACAATGCTCTCCGCTCTACATGAGTCTTAGAGACTGATCTCTTCACTAATTTTACAATCTCATAGGTGAGTACTTTTTGGTAACATTTACTTTGGCTCATTTGAGATTTCTCTCGTATTTTACATTAGCCTCATATCATGTTGTCACCACATCATTAACATTAACACATTTTCTCTTCATAATTACTCATCCCATTTTACATGAATGTTCATTTCATCATATGCAAATGCACTTGGCCATGTTATATGTTTCACACTCTTACTTAACCCTTCTAGGGTTTCATCATTTCATTATTCATTTCATCATTTATTTGTTCATTTCATCATTTCATTGTTTATTTCATCATTTCATTATGTGCTAATGCACTTGGTCATTTAATGTGTTTTACCCTCTTACTTAACCCTTCTAGGGTTACATCATTTCGATACATAGATCTTAGGTTCACTAATTTTTTAACGTATGCTAGACTTATGGGTCTACACATACAAGCCATGAGTCTTCTTTCATCGTTCGTTTATGTGATTCATAACTTCCTAAGATTATATAGTACAAGACCTGTGCATCTTAAATGTATGCCTAGATATCGATTTCGATCTAAGTAGGCAGCATTATTTTTACATATTTAATTCACGTATGACTTCAGTATAAGTACGGAATTTGGGCAAGGGAACCCGGTTTAAAATCCCTGGGACAACACTTCACATCTTTGTTTTTATTTAATTCCAGTCCACGTGACATTGGGACCCTAGATCGAGCCCCTACATCACCATTTCCTTTTTAGTTCTATCCTTTGAAAATTCTCTTTCTTGGGCGAGATTTGTGGGATCAAAAGCCCACAACCCTTTTTTTAATCTATTTCTCCTTGTCTATTTCGAGTTGACTATGAGGTTGTGGGATCAAACCCCCAAAGCCTTTCTTTATTTTTCTTTTATTCTCCTCCTTAAATCTACCTAAGAGGTCTTGGGTTTGATTTCCACACACCTCCCCCTTTATTTTTCTTTTATTATCCTACTTCAATTTGCGTGAGAGGTCGTTGGTTCGATACCCACAAGCTTCACCCTTTAGTTTTCTTTTATTCACCTCCTTAATCTGCTTAAGAGGTCGTGGTTTTGATTCCCACACGCCTCCCCCTTTAGTTTTCTTTTATTCTCCTCCTTAATCTGCCTAAGATATCTTGGTTTCATTTCCCAGACGCCTCCCCCTTTATTTTTATGTTATTCTCCTCCTTAAATCTGATTGAGAGGTGGTGGGTTCGAATCCCGCTCTTCTCATTTCTTAATTTTTTCTTTTAAGTTACATTTTCCAGCCAATACCATTGTTTGAATCCCCGTCACCACATTTCTTTTTACTTCTTTATTCTCATGATTTTTAACATGGTGAGATCACGGGTTCAATACTCCATGACCTCACTTGTTTTAATTCAGTTTTTTTTCAAAATTTTGAACCCTCTTTGCTGATCGAAATTCATCACGAGAAGCTGAAAATTTTCTTTTAATTTTTCAGCATCCTTTCATTAAGTTACACCTTAGTTCTTAGTGGAATTTCGTAGTGCATTTACAACGTATTAGGTGTGTTTTCATGGATTCGTTTAGAAAAGATATTATCCCTCAATTCAGGCACATTTTAAATCATATAAACATCACATTTACATCAACATGTGTACATTAAATATAAAGAACTATCATGCCATTTCAACTCCTAAACAATGAAGAATAGCCATGATAACACACACATACACACGTAATTGCATTTTAAGAAACATCAATTTAACTCACATACTTCCAAACATACATATAAACACATAATCATTACAAAAACACGTTTCATCCCTAGTTTTCTACCAGAAAACACAACCAACCTATGATTCAATGGGAGCTAGCGATAGGGACCTGCAACGGGGAACAATCCTAGCTTTTGGAATAGATTTGTCTGACCTTAGGGGGTCTCTTCGGAAAGGGACCAAGGGCGAAGATAACCCATACATTTTTGATGTTAAAATCTTGATTTGATTCCCAGAAGCTTCACCCAAGAACACGTCTAAGCCTCCTCAATATCATCTCCACTTCAATGACAACCTCCCTTAGCCCGTGTACAATTAACGATTCTTTTCTTGCAATTTCGTCTGAGTTTTTCATGGGTGAAGAAATTGGTTTATTTTTATGCTTTTGTGTACTATTTTGTCAGAGAAAAAACGTGAGAAATAATAAGAGAGATTGAGCGTGAGAGTGGAGAGATAAACATAAGAGAGTGGGAGTTGTTGGAGGCTTAGGAGTCTAGATTTAGGACTTAGTCAATAAGGTTTTGTTTATTTAATAAAAATCTGATTTTTATTCTACTTTAAATCAGATAATGAATAATAATTATTAATTAATTTCATTAATTCATTATAATAAACAAAAAATCACTTTAATTCATTGCTTTCACCTAGGTTCGAACCCGGGTGGAGCAAGACTTCACTTCAAGAGCCCAATTTCAGCCCTCTCTCCCCAAGATACCACTACACCTTATTAATTAAATAATTAATTGTATATTCAGGGTAAATAATATACTACCCTTAGCCTGGAAAAAGATAATTTTACCCCTAGAACCTCCAATCCTAAGATTTTTCCTTTTTAAGTCAGGTAAAGACTCCTTCAAATAAATCTTCGTATTCGAGAGCCCTACATAGTTGGACCAAACCCTTACAAGCTCAACTGACTCCCCAATTTAGTTGTCTTCACTGTATAAAGGGTTTCGAGGACTGGTTCTACGCGCATCAATCCGTGTGAACCCTGGTCTAATCATAGGCTTTCTTGACACATTAAGCATTTCTTATCTTATACATTTTTAGGGTTGTTACATCACGAGTTCTGAGGATAAAGACACACATCAAGCCTTATTAGTTTTGAATATGCTTTGAGACAATTGTCCATTCTGATGTGGAGACTTTCATTGTAGCCTATATGGCTTATTTTAATAGACTAAAGGCAATGCTTAAACTATTGCGATTCATTCTTTAGATTGTTTAATATGAGACAAAGTATTAGACTAAATTCCTATGTATTGTATGTTGTTTATTCGAGAAACCTATCTATGATTCCTATGTAGAAGTCTATGTAAACCTCCTTTCTATATTAACAAAATGTTTAAATTTTTCCCATATTTTCTTACATGTGATGTGCTATGACAAATACTAAGGGCTTGTCTTTGTCCTCATAGAGGACGACAACGCCAGTAATGACTAGGGTGTACTTTGTGTCACTACACATACCATTCTGGTAAGGTGAATAAAGTAGGAGATGGTCTTACCAGATTATCTTTGGGTAGTGTAGCCTAGGTTAAGGAAGAAATGAAGGAACTAGTGAAAGATGTTCACATGCTTGCTCGCTCGGAGTTCTACTTATGAGCATATCAAATGGTGGTGTAACAGTTCAGAATGGGGAAGAATCTTCTTTGGTAGCGGAGGTTAAGGAAAAGCAAGAGTATGATCCAATCTTTCTTTAACATAAGGGTGCAGTCTATAATTAGAGAGTGGAGGTAAAACCCCAAGGGGGGAGATGGTGTATTTCGTTACCAAGGTAGATTATTTTTTCACAATGTGGGTGAGTTGAGACAACATATTTTTTTTTAAAAAACAATAATTCCATATATTCTTTACATTAAGGTGTCACTAAGATGTACGAATCTACAGGAAGTCTATTAGTGGAATGGCATGAAGAGGGATATAACAGATTTTGTTAGTAAGTGACCCAATTCCCAGCAAGTCAAGGTAGAACATCAGAAACTAGGGGGTATGACTCAAGACATAAACATTCTTACTTGTAAGTGGGAAGTTATAAATATGTTTTTCATCATAGGGTTACCCCGTTCACGCATACAACATGATTCTATTTGGGTGACAGTTGATAGCATAACTATGTTTTGTCGCTTTTTGGCAGTAAAGACTACAAATTTATCAAAGGACTATGAAAAGCTTTACATTAGTGAAATTGTGAGGTTGTATGGGTTTCTTTTGTCTATCTTCTCTGATAGAAGTCCTCGGTTTACCTCTCATATCTTGAAGTCATTTCAGAAGGGTCTTCGTACTCAAGTTATCCTTACCACAACATTTCATCCGCAGACGGATGAACATGCAGAGCATACAATTAAGACCCTAGAGGATATATTAAGAGCTTGTGTGATCAAATTCAGTTGTAGTTGGAATGATCACCTTACTCTTATTGAGTTTGCCTATAACATAGCTACTATTCCAACATTCAGATGGCCCATTTTGAGGCATTGTGTGGGCATAGATGTAGATATCTTGTTGGTTGGTTTGAAGTATATGAAGCTTCTCTTAAGGACATTATTGAGTCGTTTATGCTATGGCGAAAGTGCAACTCATTATATATAGACTTAAGACAATCCAAAGTCATAACAAATCATAGGCAGATTTATTGAAAAGGGTTCTAGAGTTTCAAGTTGATGATTGGGTTTTCTTCAAAGTGTCATCTATGAAGGGGGTGATAAAATTTGGCAAGAACTGGAAGCTCAGTCTTAGATATGTAGGCTCTTATAAGATCTTGAAAAGTGTAGGAAAAGTGGCATATGATTTATCATTTCTGTTAGAACTAGCAGGAGTGTATTCGGTTTTCCACATCTCACTTTTGAAGAAGTGTGTGGGTTAAATAGCCTCCATGGTGACATTAGGTTATAAGGTTGAGATCCTTGACCATTAGGTTAGAAGGTTGAGAAACAAATAAGTCGCTTCAGTCAAGGTTTTGTTAAGGAGGTAGTCTGTAGAGACAACTACTTGCAAGCATAAGCAACCATGAAATCCAAGTATCCTCACCTCTTTCCTTTTGAGTCCACTCCATATTGAGGTAATGATTCCTCTATTGTTTTAAAGTCATTTATGCATGGATTCAGTATTAGAATCATGTTCCCTCAATTTTTACTTACATTTTAAGCATATTTGCATGTTCTTGGAACTCAATGCAGTCAGAAATTTAGTTTTCAATGTTTAGTGGTAGGGATTACAACCTCTCCCTCTATTTGAGCTAGTTTATTCTTCATTTGAGGACGAATTGTTGCAAAGGGGAGATAATGTAACACTCTGTATCAAAATCAGACAAAAAATTAAGACTTTAAGAAGTAGTAGGTGCCAGCGAAGGAGCCAACTACGGACCATCAATCGACTTACGGTCAGTCAATGGACTCCATCGATGGTCCATAAAACTCCAAATTCTCAGTTGCGAACGATAGTCGGACAGTACAGACCGTCAATCGACTTACGGTATGTCAGTCGACTTCGTGGATAGACAAGTTAACTCCTTGTTCTCAATTGCAAACGACGATCAACCAGTACAGATCTTTAGTTGACTAATGGTGTATTAGTCCACTCCATCAATTCAGCAGTTGACTTATCAATCTCAGTCCGAAATGATGGTCAACCAGTATGGACCATCAGTAAACTGATTGTTCATCAATCGAATATGTCAATGGTTTCGACAACTTTTAAGTCAGGGGTCATTTGATATTTTCCTAGTTCGTTTTTCCCCTAAATCTATGTCGTTTAGACCCTAAATCATGAGGTTTTATTAAGTTTATACATAGAAACATAACTAGAATTTACCCAAGTAAAAATCATTAATCAAAACATAAAAAATTAGAAGCCAGACAGAAGGAAAAGGTCAAGAAGCTTAGTTTAATAATGTTGGAAGTTTCCATCTATTGCAGCACGAAATCGAAATATTTCTCACTTGAACTCATCAATAGGTATTAGTGGGTTTATTTCGCCCATTAGGTCCCAAGAATTAAGTCAGTTTCTTGATTACCTTATTATAAATAGACCTAGGATTTCTAGAATTACACTGGATCATCACAAATTATTTATTAACAAGTTCCAAATCAGATTACCATTTAATTACTCAATTTATTGCATTAATTTAATAACCCTAGCTATGTATATATTTAGTTATTGAATTACACATGTTAGGTCAAGTATTTCAGTTATTCAACTATACATGCCTCAATTATTAATGCGTCATTACCATATTAATTGTTCTATTCTTAGTTTGCATGTTCAGTTAAACTATCCAGTATTTATGAAAACTCAGTCATAATAAGTTAAGTACTTAATTCAGTAGGAGTAGAATAATACCGAATCGCACTACGGTTCATCATACCCAAATAGTACTAGAACTAGTAGCCAAGTAGGTTGTAAGTCCCCTCTGTGGGCATCAACTTAGTTATCACGCCAGCATGCCTTTATACCTATGATAGGGTATATTGGGTCTTCTCGATGGAGCGTATCCATCGGAATCAACATTTATCTCATGTGGTTTTATTATTAGTTATAAGTATCTCTCACAGTTCAATCAAATTCCATTGCATTGACCATTTATCAATATATCCAGTATTCAATTTAATCATGTTATAAGTTGGTCACTGCATTTAATTATCTAAGCATTAGGAATCTATATCATGTTAAGATTATATCATTTCTTTACTACTGGGGTAAGTTATGTATTATTTCAACTTTACTGTATCCTTCATGCTTAGTACCTTTCAAGTACGTACACATACGTGCGCTATATCTAATTGTTATGTAGGTTCAAATTTTTTTAATTTCCATATCACACTTATATTGATTCCCAATTTCATGTTGAGAAGAATAGTGAATCCTTATTCTCCAAGGACTTTAGTCATGATTTTATTTCAGTATTTTAGTCCTTAAGTTTTAGTTTTGCTAGACTTAGCTGGGACATATCCCAACATTTCTAGTCAATTATAGGCTATTTTCATGCATAGTTAGTTTCAGCTTAGTATTGAGTTAACATCTTCTTTGTATTAACCTGATCAGTTTTCATATATCTCAGTGGTAGTATATGGGTATTTCCCATCTTTTAATTTTAATTATGATTTAGCTTCTACACCTGTTTATTATCTCTAGTATACTCATGATCATGCCATCAGGGTTAGCTTGGGATCACTTGTTGTCCTAAGTCCCGTGTCCACGTCTCAGGGGTGACTCGAGGCGTGATAGTTACACCCAATTTACTTATAAGAATTGAAAATCTTTCCAAGAGGGTCTTCTTACTAAGTTAAGCTTATTATGACCCATCACCCCCAAATCGATGGGCAGGCGGAGGGTACCAAGTGTAGATATCACATAGGTTGGTTTGTGGTGGGTGAAGTTGCTTTGATAGTTCTCGAGTTGATACGCGAGGCCATTGAGAAAGTTTGAATTACAAAAGAGGTTGAAAATGTCTTATAGTCAGAAAAAGTCATATGCCGATGTGTGAAGAAGGGATCTTGATTTTGATGTTAATTGTTAAGTTTACGTGAAAATTTCACCCATGAAGAGGGTAATGCAATTTGTTAAGAAAGGGAAGCTTAGTCCCATATAAGATTTTGAAGTGTGTTTCTAAGGTTGCTTAGGAGTTATATTTTTTCAAATGATTCTGCATCGGTGCATCCCATTTTCCATGTATCTATGTTGAAAAAGTGTTTTGGTGATCCGACATCCATAGTTCCCTTAGAGTGTATGGGAGTTGATGAGAGTCTCTCATATGAAAAAGATTCGATCAATATTTTGGACCGAAAAGTCAAGAAATTGAGAATGAGAAAGTAGCTTCCATAAAAATGTTATGTAGGAATCACTTAGATTAGGGTTATACTTGGGAGGCCGAGGCCGATAAAATGGCCCGATATACTCATATTTTTCCTCTTACTCCTATAGTTATTTAATGTAATTTTCCCTTGGTTTGTTCTATGATTTTTGAGTCATATCTGTCTTATGTGTTTCCATGATATCCATATAGATGCATGTTCATCAAAAAGATTAAATTTTGAAGGAAATGAATGATGTGAATATTCTCCTCATGTTGTTGTGCATTGAGTATGACTTTCCTATAGGCTTCATGAGATTAATTGATCAACATTATAACACCACAAAAATTAAGTGACGTAGACAAGAAAATTACTTATTGAATAATGTTTCCCAACCTAGACTAATGTAATCAAAATGATTTAGAAGTATTAGATCCTAAACGTCATGGGACAACCATGACATCCGGAAAGTAGTGAAATTGAACAGGTAGAATTCCTTAGGTCTCGTGAAAGTTTGGGAGTGTCTTATGAAAGATAAAACTTGTAAAAATTCATAGAGTAAACATTAGTGCATGTTTAGGGTCAAAGCGTCCGGGTACGACAACCCAAGGACAATCCTAAGGGCCCTCGAGGAGGACCCAAACATTTGACCAAAAAACTGTCAAAAATAGAATGCACTTGACGAGTGCAAACGATGCCCCGTTAATGGATTCACTCCCCATTCATGGATGTCTTGAGTCCAAACATATAATTATGGAGATTTGGATCCATTTGAGGACTGTATGATAAATAGTACAGAGTGCCAATATAGTCCGTTCATTGATTGATGGACCGTCGATCATCGGCGTCTATTGGTGCCTGCACACTGGTGAAAGACATGGCCAAGCCAATGGTGGTTTGGTAAATTCAAGACTTCGACATTTAAATGGAGGGTCGGTTTAATTAATTTATTTTAGGTATATTAAGTTATTTTAACACATAAAAGAAGTCTTCCCACTTTTAAATTCAAAAACCCCAAAACACTCTCAATTCTACCTGGAATTGTCTCGATTCAACCTCCATTGGAGAGCAGAGAAGCTTGGAGAAGAAGACTATTTCCCCAATGTTTATACTCAAATTAGTGTCTAAAATCTTGTTTAAGGTATGAATTCTTTCACTCTTGGGATTCCTTTCCCTAGGTGGTCCATTAAAAGGTGTTTCCAAACTTCCCCAAAACTGGTGTTTTTTCCTTTACACATGGGTCTTCTCTGAATAACGAAATTCTAAGTCAACTATGATGAATTATGTTAATTGAATATTAATTAAGTATATAATGAGGGTAAATTGTTTTTATTCACTTAAGATTCCATTGGATTCCGCATGTTCTCCCACAATTTCATGAAAACCTTGAATTGGTATGGTGAATTGTTGAACATGATGAATTTGTCAATTATCAAAATTGATGTTAGTTATTTTATGGCTTCATGAATTACCTTATTTTATGTATTGGTTATGCATTATTGGGTGTTATAAGTATGAAGTCCTATGAATGTCAAAAAGGTATGGATGTTGGTTCTTCCTTGAACTCAATTATGAAAGATGAATTACTTAGATAGTAATGATGTTCCAGCTAATGTGTTGTCATGGTGTTGATGAAAAGGTCCCCTCATACTTAACCCTATACACTTGAATCAACTATGAAGTATTAATGTATGTTATGTTATTATGGTTAAATGATGGAAAAGTAGTTCTCGTGATTATAATACATTGATTAACTGAAAGGTTTACACACTTGCTAGTGTTTCTGAAGTGAAAGGATTGTTCTCACTTGTCATGAGGTATGAGTTATTATGATGAGATGTTTGCATAAGGGTCTAGTAAAGGCTAATGTGAACGTATGTTATGAATAAAGATGATTACTAAAGAGATTAGATGCTGAACACTGAAAGCTCATGTAAATGAGATAGGAGTCTCACGTTTAGTATGTCCGGCTCCCCACATGGGTTTCCTCACGTTTAGCAAGTCCGGACTCCCTAAGATATTTGTTGTCTCCAGATATAGAAATCCCTACATAGCAAGTAAGGGTTTTTAGTAACAATCTCCTTGACCCTTAACTATGTGCCCACATAGGATTCTAGCTTAGTGGATCCACCTAGTTATCTATGTACGAACGGGTACATCATACGCAAGTGTTAGCCCTCTCTTTTCAGTGTGAGAGTAGAACACGGGATTCCATGTAGCTCACACGGTCTAATGTCGATTAATGCAACCTTTTTCACTAATGTAAAAATAAATGAATAAGGGAAATGTGTGCACTCTCACTAGTGATTTTCTTGAGGTTTTTTCTATATAGAGTGAGGGAGGGTATGGGACTTCTCTAACACATTGCAGTTGTGTGATCCTAACGGATGATTCTAGCATTTTTTTTGATTATGTGATTACGTTAAGCTATGTATGACCTATATGAATATAGCAAGTTATGATAAAATAAGATATTATCATGTATGTATAAAGTTTGTTGCTTCAAGTGATACTTATCTTTGACTAGGATTAGGGGATTCTATTCTTTACATTGCACAATTTTTTCTTGGATTGTGTAAATGTTGGGATGATATCATGTTGGGTTGGATAATGATACTTACTTTATATGTATATTGCATTTACTTCTTAAAAAGCATGTTTTGACTAAAATGTTTTTCTACATATACATTGATTATTTTTATGCATAAAGGTCATACTTAGTACATATATGTACTAACCAATATTTTCTTCTCTTTTTCCAAAACAATGTAGGTTCAATCTATTAAGTAATCAAGGTCCCTTTTCAAGGATACTTGGAACTTGCTTCTCCTAGTTAGTGAGTCCTCATGTCCGAGGAAAAAACCCTTATGATCTAACTTTAGTTCTTTGCTTAAGCTGGAATAAATTATTGTATTTTCTAATTCTAGACTCATTATTGGTGTAAGGGCTAAGTCCTCAATTTCTCTCTTCTTATGTTTAGATGGTATGAATTGACGAAATTAGACTCTATTTTCATATATGAAGCAAAGTTGAACTTCCAAAGTAAAAGATATATTTTTTGTGCATTTGTATTCTATTTTACATGCTATGACGAATGCTAAGGGTTTGTCTAAGTCCTTTGTAAGGACATAGACACCATTTACGACGAGGGGGTGCTCTCAAGTCCTAACAAACATTATATCAGCATAAGGTTGAGAATAATGTAGGGTTGATGTCACAAAATACCACGTCAAGTAGAGCCTTGTTCATGGGTGTCAAGCGCTCAACACTTATGAATAATATGCTACAAGATACTTAGGAACTTTAACTCTTTTGACATTCATTAGTCGTGCCTAAGAGTTTTAACTCTATCTAGTCCTTTCTTCTTATCCTTTTCTTGTTCTAATAGGCGATGAATACAAGAAAGAACAATGGTAGAAGGGCCGTTGAGGAGAATGTGAATGAGGTGGTTCCCCCTTAAACTCCTCAAAACCCTCAAGTTCCTATTGAAGAAGGGGTTATGTCTAATATTGAGATAAGAGCAGTTGTTCATATCTTGACATAACTGTTAGCCACTCAATTTGTTAGGTCTTCAAGGGTATTAGTGAACTCCTATGCTAGCACTACTGCTTCTAGTATTAGGAATTTAACGAGGAATAATCCCCCTACTTACTTTGGCTCCAAAGTGGAGGAAGACCCGCAAGAGTTCATTGTTGAACTATTTAAGGTTCTAGATGTTATGGGTGACTCTTCTCAAGAAAAGACAGAACTGGCCGGCTACCAACTCAACTATGTGGCTAAAGTTTTGTATGAACAATGTAAGAATGAGAGACCCATTAGAGAAGGTCTGGTTAGTTGGGCTTCATTCCAAACGACTTTCCTTGATAGGTTCTTCCCCTTGGAATTACTGGAGAGGAAAATATCATAATTCATCAACCTTCATCAAGGGGGTATAAAATTGAAGGAGTATAGCCTCAAGTTCATTCAACTATCCAAACGTGCTCCTACTATGGTGGCGCATTCTAGGGCTAAGCTGAACAATTTTTTTATGGGGATATCCAAACATATGGTTAATGAATGTAGGTCTACTATGTTTATTCCTAGCATGGACATCTCTCGTCTCATGGTTCACGTCAAACAATTTGAAGAACAAAAGCTTAATAAAGTTTGTAAGGAATTGAAGAGGACAAGGGCCGAAGATGGAAATTTCCCAAGGCTAAAGATGAGGTACAAGATATGACAAGGTTCTAGAAGAGGTTTTCCGACATAGGTCATCCTAACCCTCCAAGGGTCAACGAAGGTAAAGTGTGTGCCCCCAAGTCTCAAGAGATAAAAGGTTGTTGTTCTTATGTTGAGAAGCCTATTTGTGAAGAGTGTGGTAGAAAACATGAAGGCAAGTACCTAGTTGGGAAGGGTAATTGCTGTAGTTTGGTAAGAGTGGCCACATGAAGAGGGACTGCCCTATGTTGAAGCTCAATGGAGGGTGAATTCTCAAGAACAAGCAAGTTCTCCAAATCCTGATGTTCTTAATAGGAATCACTTTTATGCTCTCCATTCCATAGGTGATCAAGAGATCTCTCCAAACGGTGTTACCGGTATGCTGCAAGTATTTTCGATAAATGTTTATGCATTGTTGTCTCCCGGTGCCACTTGTGTTTTGTAACTCCTTTAGTGTCTATGAAATTATATATACTTCCAAATGTATTACATGAACTATTTTTGATTTCTACCCCGGTGGGTGATTTCATAGTTGTAAACAAGAGTTTATGGGGGTTGTCCCATTTCATTGCCCAATAGAGTTACATTGGTTGATTTAGTAGATTTTTACATGTTAGACTTTAATGTCATTTTTGGGATGGATAAGCAACATGCTTGTTTTAATTCCATTTATTATAAAACTCGGGTAGAAAAGTTCCAATTTCCTAATAGGTCCGTTTTAGAACTGAATGGGAGAAACTTAGCTCCAAAAAGTTGAATATTTTCATGTCTTGATGATTTTAAGTCGATTCTAAGAGATGTATCTACAATGTTGTGAGAGTCAAGAATGTGGAGTCTCATGCTACTCCATTAGTGTTGGTTACCGTATTGAAGGATTTTTTGGAAGACTTTCCCAATGACATACCCATAATTCCTACCTGTGGGAAATTGATTACTGTCACAACCCGAAAGTATACCCTAGATGAAATGTTATTCTTAAATCGTGGCACGGTGTACTTGAAATTCCGGAGGTCTTGTACAATCCCTTTGACATAATTCATTGCAAAATGTATGAAAAGTAGTGCAAAATTAAAACTTATCACAAGAAATAGTAATACCCCCAAATATCTTACATAGATCATAACAAGGAAAGGCTAGGTCAAAATGTCACCATTGTTGACACACGAATATCTTCGTCACGGCTCATACATCAACAAAATAGAAATATCTAAGTCTATTACAATACTTTTAACAAAAAAACTAACATATTGATGTACTCGAATCTATTAAGGAGATACCCTAACTTTTCTTGAATGAATGTTACTATCCAAGCTTTACTTCAATGAGTCCTCTCAAATGCCACCTAAACCTTTATATATTAGATAAACTACATGGAATTAGTACATTTAAATGCACTAAGTATGGTGACATACAAAAAAATAATGCTAAAAGGTTGTATAAAACATGTTCTTTTTGAAAAAAAAACTTCATAATACAATAATAATAGTCAGTTACGAGTTAACATATGCACATATTCCTAAGGATGATTTCATGCCGTTCGATCCAACCGACTACGAAGTCTATCATTGACACAAGAAAGATACCATTACAACTTTCAACTTCAAGGATATCATAACATTCTATCTAGGTTAAATGTTCTACATAAATGACACTATTAACTATGTTGAAGATCATGTTTCAAGCATACATACACATCCATGACAAAGGTTCTTTAGCCTACTAAGTCAAGAGTCATATCCATATTCTTCATGTATCATGCAGAAGACATAGGTCTACTAAACAAGACACACATACTTCATCTCATCACATGTACACTATCATTCAAGTAGCATATAGGCTAAACGAAGTACACAACATGTCACCCTACACTCCTATATAATAATCAAGACTCATCATAATGTTAATATCGTCAACTAGGAAGATTCACACTTCAATCATCAAGTATACTCACATGAAGACATCACTATTACCTATCATCATCACATATATTCTAATAGAAGAACACATATTTTGAGTTCACATATAAATATAAGTCTTATAGACCTTCACAATAATCTCATATACATGTTATAATATTATACTATCATAATTCATAAAGTAATGCCGACTAGGCCACATTGTTTCACAATTCATAAAGTAATGCCGACGAGGCCACATTCTTCAAAAGTTTAGAACGTAAGCGCCACCACCATATGTGGACCATACCAAACTTAATAATTTAAACACCTATAATACACAATATCTAGAATGTTAGGTCAACATACCACCATTTTAATCCACACCAACACTAATCCATAGCCAATTAAATCAATACAATCCATAAACTCTCTTAAAATTAGTCATGATCAATTCGATGCAACAATCACAATATACTATGATCCAATATAATACAATATGGAATTCCTAAATTTAGGAAAGCCTACATACAATTCTATAATGTTTCTAACATAATTTAATAGCCAAAAGTAAATTACACAAGAATTCAATACGATTCAGACATGATCAAATCACCCAGGATACAAGCAAAATAAGGAATTCATGATGTTCAAGGGTTAATAGAACTTTTTATCTAAAACAATCAAATTAATATCAATTCAATCATAAATCAGTGATTAAAAACTATTTATGCACGAACCTATGGCTAGAAGTTGAAATAGAAGATCTTAGGTTTTTTTTATCATCTTTGGAAACCATTTGAAATTGTGTGTAGCAAATCCCACGAAATTGATGGAGAAAAACATGGAAAATCACTCTTCTCTTTGGATCTTCCCAAGTTCATCAATGGAGGTTTTTCGGGAGAAGGAATTGAGATGATTTGTTTTGAGTTGAGGTTTCTTTTTTGCTTTGATTGGTGTGTTTAAGGTTTTAAAAAGACTCAATAACCATCAATAACTGATTTAAAAATTATCCAAAAGACCCGTGTAGTCAATGGACATTTTAACCGATTTAAATTTGACTTAAAAATGACGTGATCAAATATGGTAGAACACTGCGCATCGCGGTGTCACCTTTGATTGTTGGTTCTAGAAAAGTTTGAGACAAAATTTTTTGTGTTGTACACGGGTCACAGGGAAAAGTTTTTGCTTTTTAAGAGTGGTTGGCGCGACGCGCAGCCATCACTAAATCTTTGTTGGCTCGGCAACTTGGTTGGCCCATGTTTGTGTCCTTCTCAAGGACCCTTTGGCTTGTTCTTGGGGAATTGTTCTCTAACGTTTCAACGGTTTACATTTCATGCTATGCTTGTGAAGCATTAATACTCAATTTCACCCTCAAACCATCCCCCAAAACTCCAATGCAAAACACTATGACACACTAGTTCAACTTCGACTAGTTTCCAGATGTCTTGGATGTTTCACTTCCAAACTCCTGAAACAGACTTCTAACACTATTATTGACCATTTTAGGACTTTAAAACCTTATGACACACATTTTAGTCTCTAGATTAACCTAGTTCATTTTATAGGTGTTACAATTATAGTATTGACTTATTACCGTATTAAAAACCCATCTCAATCCCTACTTACTGAATGGCCCCGGCCGAGTTGAAGGAATTAAAGGATCAAATGAAGGATTTTCTAGATAAGGGAAACCAAGCATATCTTTGTGGGATGCTCCTGTGTTGTTTGTGAAAAAAATAGATGGGTCCCTTTGAATGTGCATTGTCTACAAGCAATGGAACAAGGTCACTATAAATAATAAGCATCTCTAGGATCGATGATTTGTTTACCAACTCCAATGACTGAGTTATTTTTCAAAAATTGAATTGAGGTCAGGTTATAACCAACTTAGGGTGAGAGGTGTTGATATTCCAAAAATTTCTTTACGAACTAGGTATGGTAATTTTTAGTTCTTAGTGATGTTCATTGGTGTTACAAATGTCCCGGTGGCTTTTATGGACATTATGGATTGAGTTTTTAGAAGCTATGTTTATTTGTTTTTGATCGTCTTTATTGACGACATCTTGATATACCCTAAGAATGAGAATGATCATTTCAACCATTTGTGGATAGTTTTTCAAGTCCTCAATGACAAAAAACTCTTTGCCAAATTAAGTACATGTGAATTTTTGTTGACATCAGTTGAATTTCTTTGAAACATAGTATCTAGTGAAGGTGTAGAGGTCAATCCGAGAAACACGAATGTGGTCAAATGTTTGCCTAAACCTTTGAGTCCTACTGATATCCGACAGTTTTTTGATTTAGTCAGATTCTAAAAGATGTTTGTTGAGGGATTTTCATCTATCTCATCTCCATTTATATCCTTGACCCAAAACAAGTCCAAGTTTTAATAGTCGGAATCATGTGAAAAGAGCTTTCACTTATTGAAGGATAAACTCACCTCCTCTCCAGTATTGACCTTATCGGAGGGTACAAGAGGGTTTGTTACTTGTTGCGAAGCTTCTCCAATATGTTTGGATTGTGTCCTCATTCAAGATGGTAAGGTGATAGCATTTTTGTCTAGGCAACTCCAGGTTGATGAGAATAACTACCCAACTCATGACCTTGAACAAGTAGTTGTAGTGTTTGATATAAAAATTTAGGGACACTATCTTTATGAGATACACGTTGATGTGTTCACCAATTATAAGAGTCTCCAATATGTTTTCAATCAAAAGTATTTGAATTTGCGCCAAAAAAGGTGGTTAGAGATTTTAAAAGATTATGATATGAGTTTTATTTACCACTGCTACACTCAAATTATACTTCCCTAAATAAGTATAATGGTTTGTATCAAGTAAAGAACCCAATTGTTAGTTGGGTCGATCCCATGAGGAAAATGGTTTCGACTTAACTTTAGTCTACAATTAAGTCTATTTAGTCAAGTCCTTTCCTAAAATAATTAATTAAAAGGGGGGTTTTTGTGAAATAAACGTGTTCAATTATTTAAAAGTAAACAAGTGGCAAGATTAAAACTTTAATTTTTATCAAGTGATGAAAGAAACTAGGGTTTAAATGTTCCCCATAGGTTCATAACGCGGTAATCCTAGATATATCAATTCTTTCCTAGTGTCTTGCATGCAAAGTGAGAAGTTAGGTATCTCTAATTCCTTGGCCCGACAACTAAAGAATTTAACTTCGTACCTTGGTCCGACTACGTGTGTTTCAATTACAAACTTACCTTTTACCTCACATTAGGCATCGTATTCAATGTATGGCTAAGTTACTACTTCGAACCAATTGAAACTAGCCTATTAGATATAGTGTATACTAAATTTATATTGTTAATTCTTTTTATATTAATTACCTCCTTGGTTCGACAAGTAGAAATAGGGCAAGTTCTAATGTGTGCACTCGTAAAAAAGACTTCTAAACGAAAGAATTCTGAATACATACAACAAACTATTATAGAATTGTTATCTAGGTAGTTTTACGTTATTAATAACCCATGGTTCCTACAACCCTAGTTGTGGATTTAGTTACCCATGCTTAGAAATACACAATTCATGGTTGTTATACAAGAAATCATGTACTTCTCATGACAAGTTTGAAGAAAATCTAGAAGTAACACTTGAATTAACAAAAATATCTTGAGAATCGATTTTGAAAACTTGAAATAATTCCCAAAATCAGTTCAACTTCCCATTACAAGAGAATGAAAAATAATTAAAAGTCCAACCCCGAAAGTGAGGTTTTTAACCCTATTTATAATAATAAAATCCTAAATTAAAAGGAGTTTAAAATAAGGGAAGTCTGTCTAGAAAATCCTCTTGAATCGATGACACCACTAACGTTGCGTCGATGGAATGAGGGACCGTCGACTACCTCCATCGGTCAATACTTAGCATCTTCTTCAGCCTTCATCCTTGCGTCTTCTATGATCAAATAGATGGACAAATAGCATGGTCCGTCGATACACTTACGGTCCGTCGACGCCTTCATCGTTCCACAATTCGTTTTTTCTTTAATTTCGGTTATTGGGACTAATCTCTGATTCGATCGACGGTTTGCCAGGACAGTACATCGATTACTCGACGGACCGTCGATCCTTTTGTATCCCCACACCTGGTCATAATTCACCGAGTTTATTCGAGATTCATAGACCTCCAGTCTATTATCACCACCTACGACCATTGATGGGACAACGGGCCATCGGTGGCTACGTAGGTCACCTCTTCTGCATTTCTATTTTTGACGACTTTCCTTTAAAACACAGATAAAAACCATTAATATTACTACAAAAAGGACCTGGATACACATTAAACTTAGGGAAATATCATTGAAAGTACTGTGAAACCCTGGTACATCAACCACCTCGAGAAAGCGAATGTGGTTGGGGATGCCTTCAGTCGTGTATCTATGGGTAATGTGTTGCATGTCAAAGAATAGAAAACGGAGTTAGCCCGTGATGTGCATAGGCTAGTCCAGCTGGGTGTTTGACTAGAAGGGTGTCATGATCCATCATAATTCCGAGTCATCCGTTGTGGTTGATGTGAAGTCTGAAATTTTTTTTGGCCCTATCTGTATGGAATTAGAAGAGTTAGTTCTCAAAAAATCTATTGAAACTATCATTCAAGGATGTGCTTAGTCACCAAGTAGGTTATGTGTATCAAAGGTGGATGACCTAAGGTAAACAATCATAGAAGAAGCCCATGGGTCTCGATATTCCATCAATCCGGGGGCCACAAAAATGTATTATGACTTACACGATATATATTAATGGAACGAAATGAAAAAAGACATAACAAAATTTTTGGCTAAATGCTCAAATTGTCAACAAGTCAAGGTTTATCATCATGGACCGGGAGGTCTAACACAAGATATTGATATCCCTACTTTTAAGTGGTAATATGTAAATATGGACTTCATTGTAGGTTTACCTCGTACCAGTAGGAAACATGACTTCATATGGGTTATGGGGGATAAGTTAAGTTAATCATCCCATTTCCTTCACATCAAGGTTTATTATTCGGAAAAAGAGTATGATAGATTGTACATTAAGTAGATTGTAAGTTTGCATGGGGTCAATTCATCGATCATTCCGGATAGAGGTTCCCAATTTACTTCTCACTTTTGGAGGTCTTTTAAAAGTGGGCTTCGTACTTAAGTGAAACTTCATACCGCATTTCACCTTTTAATATATGGTCAAGCGGAGTGCACTATCCAAACCCAACAAGACATGTTGAGAGCATGTGTCATTCACTTCAAAGTTAATTGGGATGACCACCTACCTTTTATAGAATTTTCCTACAACAATAGCTACCATTGAAGTATATCTATGGAATAATTTGAATCACTTTATGATAGGAGGTCTCAGTCTCCGGTTCGGTGGTTTGAGATTGGTGAATTTGCACTTCTTTGTATCGACATATTCTATAAGGCAATGAAAAATGTTCGAATGAAAAAAGATCAGTTAAAAACCACTTATAGTCGAAAAACATCATGTGTCGATAATAATAGGAGATACTTTGAGTTTAAAATAGGTGATTGGGTCTATCTAAAGATTTCATCTATGAAAAGGGTGATAAGGTTTTGTAAGAAGGGAAAACTTAGTCCCCGATATTCGAGACCTTATGAAAATCTGAAGCGGGTAGGAAAAGTTTCTTAATTTGAAATTACCAAATTAATTAGCCTCGGTTCACATGGTGTTCCATGTTTCTATGCTCACGAATGTGTCGGCGACTCGATGTCTATACTCCCGTGATAAGGCTTAGGGGTGAATAAGGACCTTTCATATGAGGAATTCCCAGTTGAGATCTTAGATCCTCAATTCAAGAAATTGAGGAATAAAGAGGTTGCCTCCGTAAAAGTTATATGGAGAAATAATCTACTTGAGGGTGCAACATGGGAGGCCGAGGCCGACATGAAGTCCCGTTATCCTCATCTTTTTCCTCTTACTCATTGCCAAGGTTGAGGTTAGTAGTCCTCTTAAATGAGAGTTATTAATAATTTTGAACTTAACACAGTTTTCCAATATGTGAATCTCCTTTTAGAGATTCATGCTTAAATTGATTTTCATGAATTATTTTATCATGGTTAACTTGCACTTACATGTAGTGTGATATATGGTCTTCATGAGAGTTGTATAGAGCATGTTTGATGTTGTTTCGAAAAGAATTTTTCATTTCAACTCTTTCATGTTCATATTGATATTCTATTTAATTTGAGAAGGTAGTTTCTTCATATGTAATATAAAATGGTGAGCTTTTATATTTGATAAATTGGGGATTAAGTCCCTATGTTTAATGCTATAGTCATGTGCTGAAAGGAGTTAAGAATTCCTCCTATGAGTTGTGACTCATTATGATGATGTTGTTGTTGTTGGGCTGCTAGTATTGAGTCTCTTTTTTTTCCCTCTAAGCGATTTATGGTGTCTTTTAGGGACGAATTTTTCTAAAGGGGGGATATTGTAACACCCCAGAAATTGTATGATGTAGACTAAAGCTCTAACAATTAAATAATGTATAAAATGATTTTTCTAGACCTATACTAATGTTATAAACTTAATTTACAAGTATTTGAGCCTAAACATCAAGGTACGGACGAAACTAGTAAATTGAACTAGTAGATATCCTTAGGTCTGGTGAAGATTTAGAAGTGTCGTATGAAAGCTTAAACTTCTAAAAATTTGTGTAGTACACCTTAGACTGTTTAGGGTCAAAAATTCTGAGTACGACTCCCCAAGGCAACCCTAAGGGTCCTCGAGGAGGACCCAAACATTTGATCCAAAAGCAATCAAAAAAGGCATGCACTTGACTAGTGCAAATGACACCTCGTGAATGGAATCAGGCCCCGTCAATGGAGATAGTGAGTCCATACTTCGAATTATGGAGCCTTGGATCCATTTGAGCACGCTCTGATTAAGATGACAGAGTTCCAGGACGCTTCATCCATGGATTGATGAACCGTCAATCATGGGCGTTGATTGGTGCCTGCACACTCGTGCAAGACATGGCCAAGCCAAGGGTTGTTTGGTAAATTCCACCCTTGGCCATTTAAATGTAGTGTCAGTTTAATTTTCTTATTTTAGGAATGTTAAGGGATTTTAACTAATAAAAAATGTCTTCCACTTAAAGATCCCCAAACCCCAAAGACTCTTACTTCTCCATAAAATTCAGTATCTACTCAACGTTTATTGAAGATCATAGAACCTTGAAGAAAAAGAATGATTTCCCAAATTTTCTACACAAATTCATGGCTAAATTCTTTGTTATGATCTCAAAGAGGTGCATTAAATGGTATTTTTAAACAACTTTCCCAAAACTAGTTTTTTTTTTTCTACACATAGTTCTTCTTTGAAAAATGACATTGTGAATCAATTTTCTTGAATTATGATCATTAATGTTGTTTAAGTATATAATGATGGTAAATTGAAGTTATCACGTAAGATTCCTTTGGACTCATGTTCTACCCAAAATTCCTGAAAACTTTGAATTAGTATGGTGTAATTTGAAGATGATGAATATGTCAATTATCTAAATTGATGTTAATTATGTTATGGGTTCATGAATTATCTTGTTTTATGTATTGGTTATACATTCTTGAGTTATTGAAGTGTAAAGTCCCATGAAGGCCAAGAAGGTGTGAATGTTGTTTCTTCCTTGAAATCAATTATAAAATATAAATTACTTAGATACTAATGATGTTGCAGCTAATGTGTTGCCGTGGTGTTGATGACAAGGTCCCTCATATTTACCCTATACACTTGAATAACTATGAATTATGAATGTATGTTACAGTATTATGGTTATATGATTGAAAGGTAGTTCTCATGATTATAATAGGGATAATGCCCAAGTACCCCCTCAACCTATGCCCGAAATCTCAGAGACACACTTATACTATACTAAGGTCCTATTACACCCCTGAACTTATTTTATTAATAATTTTTTTACCCTTTTTTAGTCTACGTGGAACTATCTTGTGGGTCCAATGATGGTTGACTTTTTTTTCAAATAGTGCCACGTAGGCTAAAAAGCGCTAGAAAATTACTTATAAAATAAGTTCAGGGGGGTAATAAGACCTTAGTATAGTATAAGTGTGTCTCTGAGATTTCGGGCATAGGTTGAGGGGGTAGTTGTGCATTTTCCCATTATAATACATTGCTAAAGTGAAAGGTTTACTCATTTTCTAGTTTTTCTAAAGTGAAAGGATTGTTCTCTCTTCTGATAATGTATGAGCTATTATGATGTGATGTTTACATGAGGGTCTAGTAATGGCTAATGCGAATTTATGTGATGACTGAAGATGATTACTAAAGTGAATAGATGCTTAGAACCTAATGGGCATGTAAATGAGATGGGGGTCTCACATTTAGTAAGTCCGGCTCCCAACATGGGTTTCCTCGCGTTTAGCAAGTTTGGACTCCACAAGATATGTGTTGTATTATGAGATGGAAACCCCACATTTAGAAACTTAGGTTTTCTAGTAACAATCTCCTTGATTCTACACTATATGCCCACGTGGGACTCTATATTAGTAGATACACGTAGATAACTGTGTACGAAATGTTACACCTTAGGCAATTGTTAACCCTTTATTTTCAGTGTGGGAGTAGAACACTAGATTCCATTTAGATAACATGGTCTAATGTAAGTTATAGTAACCTCTTTCCCTAATGTAGAAGTTAATGAATAAAGGAAATGTGTGGACTTTGACAAAGGTTTTTGATAAGGGGTTTCCTACATAGTGTGAGGGAGGGCATAGGAATTGTCTTACACATCGCACTTGTGGAATTCTATGGGATAGTTCTAGTAGTTTTATTTTGTGATTACGTGATTATAACCCATTTTTGTTAAGATATGTTTGACCTTTACGAATATAGATGTTTTGATAAAATATTAGATTATGAATGTATGTATGTAGTAGGTTTCTTAATGTGATACTTAGCTTTGACTATGGTCATGCGATTCTATTTTTTCAGTGCACAAGCATTCTTAGGTTGTCTACATGTTCAGATGATATCATGTTGGGTTGGCTTGTGATGCTTACTTTGTATGTATATTAGATGTACTTGGTAAAAGACATGTTTTCACTAAAATGTCTTTTTTTACATGCATTGATTTATGCATAGAAGTCGTATTTAGTACGTGTGATTTACTAACCCATATTTTATTCCCTTTTTCAAAGACAATGTAGTTTCAGGCCATTGAGGAATCAAGGTCGCTTTTCAATGATACATGGAACTTTCTTCTCCAAGTTGGTGAGTCCTCAAGTCCGAGGACAAGACTCTTATTATCTAGCTTTTAGTACTTTGCTTATGTAGAACACATTATTGTATTTCCTAATTCTAGACTCCTTATAATTGACGCTTCTGTCACCCCATAGATTTAATATGATTTTCTTCGATAATGTCTTTAGCTTTGACTTACTACACCTAAAAAATATATATATTAATTCTCAAAACCACTCCTTGTGGAAAAAACCCCAATCCATGGTTGGATTAATATACTATTATGTGATCATTGAAACATGCATTGGGATTTGTTTCTGTTAGGAGACCCGACTCACACCCTCGTTTGATCAAACACAGTTTGGGTTTGGGTCCGTAAAACTTTGTTGTCTCAAAGAAATGATTAGCGAGTCTCCAATAAGCTTGGTGACCCTAATTTGTATCGCCATTCGGATTCCTAAATTAACATGGGGTTTTGTGAAACTTGGGAAAGGATATGATTTCTCAGTTTTACAATGAACGGTTTGGTGCTCACGACTAATGTCACCGAATGGGCAAGAACTAAATGGTTTTTCGAGCAAAAGGTTTAAATGTTTAAATTTCATATGCTCTCTCTCAATTTCAAATTATACAAACTCACACCTAGTTTTATTTTCAATACTGATACATCTCTATTATATTTTGGTTATTGAGTTGTGATCGGATTTAGATTGCATTGCCGCCTAGAATATCAATTTAATCGTCATAGGCATTTAAGTTTGTTTTTGAGTGCTAAACTTCATGTATTTAAAGTGTACTCAAATTTAATGGCAATAATTTGTTTATATGTGTCCGGCATTTTTGGTAGGCCTAGACTTTTTTTTTCCTGGTGCGCTCTCAACAATTTTGCCCGTTCTGAGTTAAATGAATGATTCTTGAAAATTGTGTTTTAAATTTGATGAAAATCGTGCGTTGTGCCTAATTATCATTGCGTCTTAACATAATTTGAGAGGTGCAAGCTTCATCTTGTTTTTGGGGGTTTGCGAGGCTGAATTAAAGAATATGGGTAAAAAAATAGGCTCACTAGGTATTTGGTGAGCTGTGTCGAGCTCGGTGAATCTACTAGAGGTTCGCCTAAAGTCCTTATCTCACCTTTAATTTAATTCTAAAATTAATGAGGTATTATGTAACTTTAGATGAGAATCCTAATGTCGCAAAAGGCATTTGGCATCTCTCGGAAATACATCTTGTTTGTTCTTTGTCTGCACCCTTGTTTCCTCTACGCACTACACTCGGCTAATCTCCAAAGTTGTTGTTTATTTCACCAACTGGATCGTTGAAGTTTTTCTACATTTAAAATGAATGTTTTTATTTGAACAATTTGTAAACTTCTTTTTGAAGCCTTGCAGATATGGCTTTGCCAAAAGAAGAAGGAAGAGATATTCTACCTCAAATGATAAGATTTAAAATTTTTAGAAAGAATAAACTTGAAAAAAATCCTACTAAAATGTAGAATAAGGACAAAAATCCCATTACTAGTAAGAGGACTAATCCATAAGTCTCCACTATCCCTCGCGGAGTCATGGATTTTTCATAGCTATCCACTCCTTTTTCGGCGGCTCATGACTTGGACAATCTCAGAAAGTCAGTTGCCACTGAAGAAGCTCTGAGCACGATTATACCACACCAGGCTGGAACATTGGGCACTTATTTCCACACACATAAAGCTATTATGAAGATAGGATTCCACTCTGCCTTCTTCTCTATCTTTTACTTTTGGATTTTTGTTATTTGCAAAAGAGGACAAATAACATTATATTTGTGGTGGGGTGAGGCTCACCTTTTTATTTGTTATTTCTAATTTTATGTTTTTTCTTTATACTTTTGGTTGTTCTGCTTTAAATTGTGTTTTATATATTGGTTTTTGTGGATGCTTGCGCTTGTGACTCCCGTTTGTTTAAAATTTCAAACATTTTGACCCATCTAGAAATTATTGTCCTTTACACCACCTCTTCCTTGTGCATGACATAAGGTTGTTCTTAGGAAAATTAGTCTTGATTTGATCAATACAGATGACTCGAGTAGTGATGATAACCGAATGAACATAAATGTATGGCTACAACGAGGCTTAATGAAATTTCATAGACAATATGTGAACTATTTACATCTCGTAGTGATTATCCTATTGTCAAATAGAGTTTATTTCAATGAACATTGCACTCTTGCAAAAGTGTTGAATCTTTTTTGACTTTAGTGTCGATGCCTTGTGTGTTAGGCTAATTGTGAATCATTCATGATGATACTTAGAATTTTCACCATTAGTTTGATCGGCTAAACAACGTTAGCTCATGATATATTTTATATATACCTCTTTTGTGGCTACCCTGTTACTCTGCAAACCTTATTTGAACACCACTTGAGCTTTACCTTTCTTTGGATGAAACTTGATGAAAACATCTTGTTTTGACCCTCTACCCATAATCCTCAGCAAAAATCCTAAGTTGGGGTGTGGTGAAAAGATAAATAAAGTAAAAGAGTGCTAAAATGTCATGATCCGAGAGATCTCCTAGTCATAACACGGCGTACTCGTCCTCGAAGGGTTCTTATACAAGCCTCATATAATTTATTTATAACATAGGTAATAAAAATAGTGCAGAATTAAAATCTTTTCTCAATAAAGAAACTATGGAAAGTCATCTATAAAGCAGCAGAAAAATAACATCTCACATGGCCATCTTAGAAAAAACTCAATACAAGATAATCTTAAAATGTAAAATAACAATAATAATTAAAAGCCTTTGTTCTCGAAGTGTTTTTCCTCGATCTATGAGGACATGCAAAAAGATGTCTTCGAAGAAGTCTATTCAAAGATCCAACTAGAGAGATGCTCAATTACTGCAATCTCCACTTGTTTTAAAATAAATAGGAAGAATGGAGTTTGCACTATTAAGTACTAAGTATGATAGTCATGCAAAAACATGCTTAAAAGGACATTTACTTGAGAATCATGCCTCTATGCCATTTGGATAAAACTTGATGAAATATAAGTTTAAAAATAATAACATACAATCATAACCAACATATTAGTAAAATAAAACATACAAGTGAACATTTCAAACTTTGTCAAAATCACACGTAAACCTTTACGTTTAGTCGTCATCTTAAGTTACCTTGAAGCTATACCTTGTGTAATGCATGGGTAGAATCTCATACAAGCACCCACACTAAGGTAACATCTTAAGGCCATCAAGAGTGAACTTGGTATTCATTATTTCATCCTTTATATAATAAAGAATATATGACACATAGACATCACATCATCACATTAAGGTTATCCTCTAACACGACTCTAAGCCTTACTTGTGCAACGTGGAAGTGGCACCCAATAATACTAATCACACTAAGAAGTTCTTTGAAAACAACCTACACATGGAATATTTATATACAATAGACATGACAGAGAAGTAACTCCTTATACAATCCAAGTATATGATGTGTCTTTACATTTAAACATACAAGTACAACACCCTAAAAATGAGCTAGGTTAAACTAGAGCCTAACATGTGTGTCATGTAACACTACAAGTCTAAAAGCTAATCTAGAGTCTCTCATGCTTAAAATTGTCTAGTAAAACTGTTTTAGGACCTAAAATTATGTATATAACTCATTTAGGAAGTATTAGAGTCAAAACGTCAAGAAAAGTATATGAGTTAGTGTGCCTTGGCATTTTTCATGGGGTTTTAGGAGTTGAAATTTAATCAGATTTGGTAGAAAGGTGTTAAATACGTTTTAGAACGTGTTTAGGGTCGAAACGGCCGGGTACGAGGACAACCCTAAGGGTCCTTGAATAGGACCATACCAAAATGACCAAAGGATATGAAATATCATCGACGACCTAAACAACGCGGCGTCCCCTGATTGATGTGGCATTGATGGCATCTATATGAGGAAGACTTGGTATGTCTTAGAATTTCTGTCTTTACTTCCAGTTGTGATTAATTGTTCTTAAGTTATGATAATAAATTTGGACTATTACTTGTACTAGAATTATAGGGTTGTATGATGTTGAATTTAAATGTCTTGAGTATGTTGTGAGGTTGATTAAGGTGTATATTCTATAAGGATGGTGAAAACTATCAAGGTGACTTAATATGTTATGAAATGCTGAAGTGTTAACCTCAGTTATATGAATTATGATGAAAGGAATTATACTCATACAATTCTTATTGAGCTATTGATGATGATGATTATACAAGGGGTAGACCCTATGGACTAAATTAAGTTATGATTGCTAATTAAAGGATTAAAGACATTTCAAAAAGGGACTTTAGCTTAGCACCGAGTGATCTAGATAGAGGAGTCCTTCCCACATAGTAAATGTAGGAACACTACATTACTCTTGAGATTGGAGACTAATGCATGGCACATAAAGAGAGTCCCAACTAAGTTGCCTAGTTCCCTAACTATGTTTACCCCATAGGAATACTAGCTAGTGGATCCACGTAGTTGCTATGTTTCATGTATTGGTACTACCTTGGTAAGTAGTCCTCCTTTGTTTGGTGTAGGGTTTTATGACACCAGATTCCACACTAAGTCATATGGAAAGATGTTCCCAAAAGGTAAAATGAATTAAAGGATTTGAACCATAATTTGGATAACCTATAGTATCTAGCTTACTCTAGGTAGGGCTATGGGACTCTAGCTAAACATTTTACTAGTTAGCCATGAGGGGAGTCTTAGGAGGAGGTTCTTATATGTTTATGTTATGATAATCTATGATTTATATATGGCACATTGTTGATACGATAGGTTGGTCAGTTCATCTATGAATATGTTTGGGATTATAATAATAATATACGATAAAATACAAGCCTAAATGCCATGATATGTAAGGTCTGGCATTGGTCATGTTTCATTGTTGAGGATACTTGATTGATTAAGGCTGTGGTCTTTGCTTGGTCATCGCACTTGTTTACTTGATAAGGACTTGTGAGTAATTGTCTTGCTTATTATGATATGTTTGACTCTTATTCATTCTTGTGATATTATTTCTTGATGTTAGGGTTGTAGTAAATCATGGTTCCAAGTATGTTGAGATAAGTATTACTTGTTGAGACAGTAAGCATGTTTTGGTTGGTGGATATGAATTACTTGACATTGCATTAAGCCCCTAAAGGAGTAATTTGGCATGTTTTGATAAAAAGTCTTTTTTAGCATGTTTTGCTTGTGTATGTGCAGAAGATCTCATACTTAGTACATGTGGAGTACTAACCCCATTTTTCTAAATCATTTTAGGTTCTGGACGTTGAGGAGTTCGAGTGGCAACATTATTGAAGGCTTGGATTCTTCCTTTTATCCAAGTAGGGTAGGTTCTCACCGTTTGAAGGCAATTCCATCTTCTAGATTTGTATTCTATTATGAGCTTATTGACTCTATAATTTCTTTCCTTGTTATTTGAATATTGTACTCTCGTATGACCTATACATGGTTTTGTTGAATTGATGTAAGGGCTATGCCTATATTGTGATATCCGTTTAGATGGTATGAGATGAGACAATCATTGAGACTATTTCTTATTCTTATATATTTATGTGCAATAAAAGTAGAAGGCTATGTTACCTTTTTATATGAAGGATCTATGTGTACTCGATATGAATATATATATATCAAAGATAAAGGAAAAACTCGCGGCCCGATGACGTTCATATCCAAGTCTTGTCTTCCCACACAACTTTTGCACACTGACCTCAGCTTGGCTATATGCGAATGTAGGTCTTCTTATGTTAGTACCGAAAAGAAACCCCTCACGGTGAGCATCTACATCAAGATACTCATCACCAAAAATGTGTGCCTAGGGGGTAGAGGGGGTAGGACATGAGGTCTGTTAAAGTGTGCAATGTTCACATTGCCCTTATAGTAATCCTGACGTTGTGGGGGATGCTGGCAGTTGTACCCCCAAGGCAATACCTAAATGATTCTCAACTATGCCTGGTTGTGTTCCAAAACTGGTATGGGAGGCTAGTGGCCTCATTTCCTCTATTTGGGTTTGTTGGGACCCCTTGATTGTCCACCCTTCACAAAGTTTGATTCGGTTTTGGATCATATAGAGTGATTGGTTCCCCTCGGCTCCGTGTACTTAGCATATGCTAGAGCTAGAACTAAGGAAAAAAAATCTAAAATTAGGAAATAGTTGACTAATGTTCAATAATGTAGTTAAACTTAATCTAAAAGCAAATTTCCTTGGCAGCGGCGCCAAAATTTGATATGCTCAAATTGCACCTCCTTAAAGAAGTATAAACAATCGTTATTAAGTAAATAACCCAACTAGTAGGTTGGGGTGGATCACGCGAGGAAAATGTCTTAGACTTAACTTTAACCCACAAATATATGTGTTTAGACACTGTCTTTCCACAAAAAATAAGTAAAGGGTGTTTTGTAAAAGAAAATTCTTCAATAGTGTAGTTAAAAAGTGAAAAAAAGTGGACTTTGATTGTTATCAAGAGGAGAAAGTAATTAGTATATGTGTTTCCCACAGGTTCATAACGCAGTATACATAGAATTAGCTATTCTTTCCCAGTATATTACATGCAAAGTGATCAGTTAGATGTCTCTAATTCCTTGTTCCGATATCGAGAGAATTTCAACCCTCACCTTGGTCCGGCTACATGTGTCTAATTTAAAAATCGTTGCCATTACCTCCTATTAGACATCATAATCTATTATGGTTTAGTTATTACTTCTAACCAAACGACACTAGCCTACTTGCTAGTGTCACACTAAATCTATGTTGATAATTTTTTTCTTATTAATTACCTCCTTGGTGCGGCAAGTAATAACAAAGCGAGTTATAACGTAGGCCACCGTTAAAGAGACTTCTACATGAATGAATTATAAATACATGCAACTACACTATTAAAAAATTGCTTAATTACTAAGATTACTTTGTTACTTACCCATGCTTCTCACAACCCTAGTTGTTGATTTAGTTAGCCATGTTAGCAAGATCACAATTCATAGTTTTAGATGAAGAAATCATGAACTCACTTAACAAGAAGAACAAACCTACAAATCTCACTTGATATTTCAAACAACATCTTCAATATCAAGTCCGAGAATCAATTAATTGCAAAAGTTGAAAAATCAATCTCCAATACACAAAGTAGAACGAAAGTAATCGTATTTAATCCCAACATCAATGTTTTAATACCTTATATATATAATTTAATGGGGCCTAAAATACACTTGAAGTATTAAAAATTCTACAAAAATACCCTTCATCCACATATTGGCTCCAAAATTCCCTTTTTATCCACCTATTGGCTCGAAAATACCCTTGTCAGCCACCTTTGGGTTCAAAATTGACCACTTTTTTAATTTTTTTAAATTAAACTCTTTAAATATCTTTTAATATACTTGGCGTTAAACTATTGGTTATAATTTAATTTATTAATATAATTTATAAACCTACCCACTACCCACTCTTTACTAACTTAACCTCACCCAAATAATAATCCAATTATATTATCAAAATCGTCATAAGCACTACTAAAACATGATGAAATTATAGATTCTTGAAAATGATATCCAAAATAATTCGAGTCCGAATCGAAGCACCAATTAAATTTAGGTTGAGCCTCTTATTTAGGAGGACACTATCTTTCAAGATTGAATTAGAAATTTATGATTAAAGGTAAAGGAGTAATAGATCCCGAATTAATTCATGCACTTTTTATATATATAATTTTATAAATATTTATGATTTGTTTTAAGACCTTTTATATATTACTTTGAAAAAAAAGTTACCTATGAAGTAACATCACATAATTGAGACGTAAGAATAACTAAGATGAACATAGTTAAACTTTTATGTTTATCGGTAATTTTTATTTAGACACTTGAATGTATGACAATTTACTTCTTTAGATATTTTCGCCTCAAATTTTTTAAAAGCACTCAATTGGCAGTAGATAATATGTTGTTGCATTAATAATGTGACGGGTTCATTTGTTTAGAGGGGTTTAATTAGTAACGGGTGGGTAGTGAATTGATTTATAAATTATACTAATAAGTAAAATTGTAACAAATAGTTGAGCGCCACGTATTTAAAAAAATATTTAAATAGTTTGAATTGAAACCTTTCAATAAGTGGTAAATTTTGAACCAAAAGGTTGATGACAAGGGTATTTTGGACACAATAGGTGGGTGGGAAGGGTATTTTGAAGCCAATAGGTGGATGGAGGGTAATTTTGTACCATTTCCAATACTTTGAGGGTATTTTAGTCCATGTTTTGTATATATAAAACATATTCTTAATTGAAAATAAATTCAAATAAGGAATGTTGTTTTAAGGTATGTGTATTAAATCGACGAACTTATCGACAAACTATTAGTCAGGACATAGAAATATTTTCACGCTCCCAATGGCACTTTCTATAAATCAAACGATGGACAACCAGAATGGTCCGTTGATCCATCTATGGGACTTCAATGCTCCTTCATAGTTCCATACATAGAATCTTCCAAATTAAGATACCGGAATGTTTGATCAACCAAACAATAGTTCACCAGTACGGTTCGTCGATCAATCGACGTTTCACCAGTACTGTGCGTCGATCAATCGACGAACCATCATTGCCTCTCGTGGTTCTACACTTAGTCGGATTTCCCTGATTTTCCTTAAATGTCATGAGCTTCACATCTATGATCACCACCTATGGTCCGTCGATTGAACGACGGACCGTCGATTTCCTCTGTAGGTCTAGTTCTGCATTATTTTTAGTTGTTTTCTTATAGTTTCACCTGAACATATTTCCTGTCAAACAAGACTCAAAACTTGTTAAATCACTACAAGAAGTCTTTTGACACACACAACCCTTAAGTGAAATGCATTAGAAATGTCATGAAATCACGACACATCAATTATCACCAAAAGTCTCACCAAGAACATGATTTCTTTCTGCATATCTTGCTAGTCTAGGTCCTTGTTAGCACCCTAGGATTCTTCCTTGATCCATTTATTGTCTAATACATTCAACTCATCCACCTAAGGTCAGACTAACCCAATCGTCAAGGCTCTAGTTCATCCTATCATTTTCTGGGTCGTTACATAATCCCCACCTTGGGAACATTTGTCATTGAATGATACTTTAAACATATCTAAGGAGAACGACTCGAGACTAGAAGCCCATCAATCATGAATGAAACATCAATATAAACACATAAACAAAGGAGGAAATATCAAACTGACATCAGTAAAATCAATTTAACATAAGAAAGTAGGAACTACATCTAAAAACTCATATGCAATCAAAACTTCACATTCTTCATCTTATTTGAGGAAATTCCTTCTCCAAATCATACTGTGCTCATTACTACAACATTAGGCAAATTATGCAACTCTTTCAATAACAAATGGAGGAATGTTCAACATTTAACCTCATGAAATAATTAAGGAACTAAATAAAGTGCATATAAACATGAAGAACACAATTATGAAAAATTGATCTTCTCATTTAGACAGGAATTTAATTTAAACATGCATATCATAGAGAAGCCATGAAAATCTCCTTAACACTTGATGATTCCGAAACATGAAACTAGTTACAAGTAACTCTTGGTTTCAAGCTTGAATCGGAACAGAAAAGAGTGACAAGGATATCGGAAAGCTTTTGCAACCATATGAAAAACATACCATCCCCGACTTAAGGAAAAACTCATACTCATACTCAGGCTAACATGAAAAAAATAACAAGGATCTCATCAAACACTATAAGTCATAGGAAACCATCACATACTGGTGTCTTTCCCTAGATAAACTTCTTAGCAAACATTTATATCAAAAATCATAATAGGACACTTACAAAGTATAATTCAGGTCTCAAAATTAATAAACCCACACCTCTCATAACGTGGAAACTCATACAAACCTAACTCATGAACATCAACAACACTCACCGAATATTCTTACTAATCGTATCATTCCCCTATTGGGATAAAGTATATACAAACTATTTTAAACATCATTTAATTACATTTTATGGTTCGAAAAAATCATTGGTTATCTTCACCTCTAACCACAAAAGATTATCTACTCACAACATAACTCCACGCATCTTTGCAACCCTAACTATTTATCACACTCCCTCATCAATCCTCAAATATTAGACATGACTTTCTATCAACAATATACATAACCATAAATACACTAATCCAAACCAAATTATTTTATTCAAATATAACAACTCTTACCTAGTCACATTACCACAATAGCATCTCCACTTACACTTTTCTCGCTAGAATGCATGAAGCATTAGGCCTTCAAGTAGTCTCATCTAAAAGACCACCAGACAAGGAAATAAGAGAGAGATCTTATGGAATAAAGCTCTATGAAATTACACAAGAGTAATTAAGAAAGTGGAAGTTTTAAAGTCCTGTAGCCTCTAGCTCAAGGATGTGTCGCAACTCACGCCAATGAAAAAGACTCTACTAGATGTGGCATACAAGACATCAAACCTAAAAATTAATTGTGCTCTAATACAATATTTATCACTACCCGATAGATCCCCTTGTTCGTAACATGGAGTACTTGACCTAGGAGGGGTCTTATACAAGCCTCATAGCATCCATTCATCGCATAAATAATAAAAAGAGTATGGAATTACAAACTTTTCTTACACCATCGAAAGAAATATATAAACCACCAAAAAGTAATGTCTCACATGCACACCTTAGACAAAACTTAATACAAGATTGGTTAGGACCTTTTACAAATGAAGTCTTATCAATAGTCTTAAAATGTAAAAGAACACAAAACATGAAAAGTATTTGTCCTCGATCTATGAGGACATACCAAAAGATGTCTTCAAATATGTCTATTTCAATATCAAACTACAAAGATTACCGCAACCTATACTTGCAGTAAATCATAAAAGAAGAATAGGGTAAGCACAATTAAGTACGAAGTATAATAGCCATGCAAAAACATGTTTAAACGGACATATATTTGAGAATCATGCCTTTATTTCCATTCAATAAAACTTAATGAAAGTGTAAGAGTAATAACATCCAATCATAACCAACATACAACTCATCATTTCATATTTAGTCAAAATCACACATAAACCTTTACCTTTAACAATAAACTTAAGTAACCCTCAAGCAACACCTTTAAATATAATCAAGGGTTCATGGAGTATTTTCATCATTAATCTTTAATTTAACATCAACAAATCAATATATGTCATTAGAAACCATTTAAAACTCGATTTGTGGAAGAACCCATGAGATTGAGTAAAACCCTTGATTTCATACTCTGAAATCACTATGGATTTTGCTCCTTGAATGGATGATAAGACATGGATCAAGACCAGAATACTTTTACTAAGATTCTCCAAGAGATTTGAGGAAGAACCACCTGAAATGACCAAACCCTAGCTTTTACCACTTCTTCTTCATCCTTGAGCGAGAGAGAGAAATATAGAGAGACGAAGACTTTCTTTTGATTTTTGCTTGGAATGACTTAGAATGAAGTAATTAAGTCTTAAAGATGTTACATAGTTGCTAAGGAAAAAATGGAATAGCTTAGGGTAAATTTTTTAAACTACCTAAAGAATCCAACTTAAAACCTAAAAACTTACCTTCCCCATGTTGCAGACCGCCCTTTAATACACCTTGCCTCGCCAAGGGTAGTTGGTGACTTTCCCAATGGCCCTTGGTTCAAACCATTTGACTAGCAAGCTCCAAAAACGGACACTGCTTCACTATTTTGG
Organism: Solanum arcanum; assembly: GCA_027789145.1. Lineage (NCBI taxonomy): Eukaryota > Viridiplantae > Streptophyta > Magnoliopsida > Solanales > Solanaceae > Solanum > Solanum arcanum. Next base: position 63,211,179 of record CM050933.1, read on the forward strand.
GCATAACCTCTTACTCGAGATTGAAATTGAGCAAACTCAGTGGCGTTAAAAAAAGAAGACTCAGAGACCTTTCATTGGATTGGTAAAGTCCCACCTAACTTCTTTTTAGCTAAGAGATATTTCATTTTGAGTTGATCTTATATGTTGTAATTAAAATATCTTCTCTTTCCCCACTGAGTTTGCCCTTGGGACAAATGGACTCGCCAAATGCACTGCGCGATTCGCATAATGCACACTTATTCCACCCTTTGTTACAGTGGATCACTCTATGGGGATTACCAATGGGCGGTTGGAGGGAGAGAAGGGTGCCACACAGACTGGTTGGCAAGCTTGCACCTATTTCACTCTATGGAACCTTGGACTTGACAAGTTAACTAGGAAACTCCCAAAGTTCACATTGAGATCACCCTTTTTTATAGTAGGTTCACTAGGTCGGCAGTCACTAGGCGAGGTGGGGAGTCATTAGTAGACTCTGCAATCCAATTGGGCATCTTCATGGTTTAAAGGCCCACCAAGAACATGATTTCCTTCACCATATATTGCTAGTCTAGGTATTTTATAGAACTCTAGGCTTCTTCCTTGATAAATTTATTTTCTAAAATAGTCCAACCATTCACCTAAGGTCAGACAAATCCAATCGTCAAGTCTCTAGTTCATCCAATCATTTTCTGGGTCATTACAAGAAATAATATCCCTTTACCCATGATGTACATAAAAATAGAGCATCCCCAATAAAAAAAGTAAGATAAAAAGAGAAGAAAAGAACGAAAAAGATCACGCTTTAAAATGAAGTAAAAAAATACAAAAATAAATAGGGTTTTTATTTACGACCCAAGGAAAGTGAATAAAGGGATGACTTATGGGAACTTGAGAAGAGAATGAAAGAAGGATAAAGGAAGTGTTATGACCCCCACATCTTATGAGGATAAAAGTCACTGAGCCTAAATGATAATACCTATACACTCAGCCTGATTACAAACCTAAAAGAACTTTTTTTTATCTTTAGTAAGACGAAATGAAAGTCAATTGGTAGAACATGCAAACATATGGATTCGATCATGCATTCTGTTCATTATTTGTGAGTTTGAGCGTTGAAATTGATTCTGACACTCTAAATTATATAGCAGTGTGTGTTAATATTTAACCATTGGTTATTTGAGGGCATTTGATCACTTTGGTTGAGTTTGAACTAACATTTGAAGTAGGTATTATGAGCTTGAATATCTTCGATAATGGTGTGTTACAACTTGAGCCTTTGATTGAACGTATGATGCTTGCATTAGTATCTTGAGTTTTATTGTGTGCATTCATCATTCAGACTTGTGTAGCACTATTTGAGACAACCTTTTTGAACTGCTGAATTTGAGTTTTACTTGAGGAAAAGAAATATTTTTAGTTGGGGTGTTGATGAGTCCACGATTTGACTCATTTAAAGCTCTATTTTGAGAGTTTTAGTGTCCTTAATTGCATATTTTATCATTAAAACTTATAAAATACCTTGAGTTTTAGGAATCTACACTTGGAGACAAAGCATGGACAAATAGAGGCTAAAAAGAGAAAAATGTAGGTGAAAGAACGAAGAAGTGATGACTGAGGTCACCAAACCCATTTGCTGTGTCGCCAAAGAGTCCCATCCTCGCATTTTTTTAGGATAATCTGAAGTAAAGGATCAAAACATAGGATAAAAAAATCAGTCGGTATGCCACCGAGTAGTTCCGCAAGGAATTATTATGTTGCCCAATGATCTAAAATAAGAAGACGTTGTAGGCTAGCACAAGACAGCGATGAAGCTACCAAAGGGTGGATCGCTGATATGCTCAAATTAGACCACCCTAAGTAAGAATAAGTGATCATTATCAAGTTAAGAACCCAACTTGTAGGTTGGTTTCAATCCCACAAAGAATATGGTTTTAACTTTAACCCATGATTATATCCTTTTGGTCCAGGTATCTCTGAAATAGGTAAGTGAAAAGGGAGGTTTGTGAAACAAATTCTTAACATTATGTAATTATCAAGTAATAAAGAGTTAACTTGGGTTGTTATCAAGAGGAGAAAGCACCTAGAGTATATGTGTTACCCACAACCTCATAACACGGTAATCCTAGTACTAGCGATCCCTTCCTAGTGCATTACCTGCAAAGTGATAAATTATGTATCTCTAAATCCTTGGTCCGGCATCTAGAGAATTCACCTCGCATCTTGGTCCGGCTATGTGTGTATTTACAAACCCCTACCTTTCACCTCATATTAGAGATCACGTCGATGTATGGCTTAATTTTCACCTTCGTACTAATCGGCACTAGACTATTACATAGTATCACGCTAAATCTATGTTGATAATTCTTTTCTCATTATGTACCTCCTTGGTTCGGCAAGAAGCAACAAGGAAAGTTCTAACGCTTGCAATCTCTAAAAGGACTTCTACACAAAAGAATTATTAATGCATGCAACAACACTATTCAAAAATTGGTTAGTTACTATTCATATTTTGTTAGTCTCTCATTGTTCCCACACCCTAGTTGTGGAGTTTAGTTACCCATAATCACAAGAACACAATCCATTATATTAGAAGAAAGAATTATTCACTTACGTAATGAGAATAATAAACCCAGAATTTTAACTTGAATATCAACAACGAGATCTTCAAAATCAACGTAAGAAATCAATAGTTTCTACAGTGTGCAAAAATTAATCTCCAAAGTCTTAAACTAGAACAATAGCCAACCCCAAAGTGTGGTTTTAATAAAAAATTTATTGGAAACAAAATAATAATTAAAAAGGAACAAAAATAAGAAAAATTTGTTCTGGCACGAGTCTTCATTCTATGAGACGGACACACGGACCGACAATTGATCTATGGTGTGTAAGTCTGTTTGTCAGCCTGCACATGGAAAATATTTCAGTATCAAAAGTTTCACCCTCTCTGAATCAAATGAAAGACCATTAATACGTTCCGTCAATCCATCAACAGTTTCTCAATGCCCGTCACGCCCCTATTTTTTCCTGAAAAACAGATTTTTTTTAAAGAAAAGAGATTTTAAAATTAAAGTGACATTTTTATAAGAGATTATTTTTATTTTTCAGATTCGCTACTTGGAATTAAGTTTGTTGTTACAAGTAACCTTATTTTAATATCTAATCAACAGAAATTTGACTCTTTATGTTTTTTTTTTGTTTGTGAAAACAAAGATCGGGTAAGGAATTCGGTTGACCGTCGGAAAGGTATTAGGCACCTCTCAGATCCTATGGATCTAAGGTTGTCACTTTTTTACTTATAAATTGCTTGACGTATTTCTGGATCAATTATATTTATGACCTTGCAACATCAACCGTGATACTATAGTCAACTACATGCATACAAAGTAGGACCTTCATCATAAAGTCACCAAGACCAACATTATGCATATAGTTAGACCTCATCATATAGACTCAAAAAGACTCATACCATACATATCACCATAACAAGTAGACAACACTACAATGTCATGCATAAGAAATATAAACACATACCTATACATTATAACACCTTTCTAGATCTCCTTTCAAGAGCTATGTCACGACCCGCAAGTACACCCTAGAAGTTAGAGCATCCTTGTGTGGTCACACGGCAAATGACACTTCAAGAAGTCTCATCTAAGCCTCTTGTATCATTCATTGCATAATAAACATACTAAAGTAGGTAAGAATTTAAAACATTCTTCACACACGAAGAACTCTTTCATAAACATTAGACAAGAGTAACACTATCATTTAAAACATTAAATCTTTACAACATCTACTTGAACCATCAAAACTTTGTGGTATACAACACTTGGGAACCAATCCCATACAAGATAATAAAATAAAGTCTATGACATAAGAGACATGTGGATATTGTCCTCAAATCAATGAGGACTCACCAATACTTCATATTTAAGCCTTAGAAACCTATCCATCCTCCATGGCACATCAAGATTTCCAATTCCCTACACTTTAGTCAAAAGGGGAAAAGAAGGTGTTAGCACATTAGATGTACTAAGTATGGAAGTCATGCAAAAACCATGAAAAGGGGACATCTCGTAAATCACATGCTTTTCCTGAATTGCGACTAAAACATCATACTATTAGCATAAGAAAAACGTGTAAAAACTGAGAAATACATAAGAAATCACTTAAGACAATAATCACATTTTTGGAAACTTTACAATTAATTCACTTCACTGTACAATAAACTCAATTCTCTGTTACAGTGAAGTTCCTTAACTTCACTTTAGACGCCCTTTAGCATCTAATCTTTCCAATTAAACAATCCTAAGATTCACTTAAGTCATACAAAGAGAGACCGCCTATACACCCTCTCTAGATGTGCCTAAACGACTCTCAATATTACTTATAATGAGGCACATACACACTTATAAAGCATCACTATAAACATCAAGGTAAGATTCTACTACCAAAGGTCATTCCATGTCTCATTTGATTTAGTTTTCAAGTGAACGCCCATACAATCCCATACACACACATTTAGGAGATCCTATAGACTTCCTAAGATATAATCATTCTAACTTAACATATTAACATATAGATGATATTACATTCATCTTCCAAAGGCTATCGAAAGACTTACTTAAGTAAATTAAGAAGATAATGTCCATAGTGACCTCTTCAAGATTACCTAAGTAATCCTCAAGACTACCTAAGGCTTATATCATCTCAACACAATTAACCAATTTCCCTTACTAGAGTCATTTTTCAGACTTATCTAGGTAAGATAACAACTGAACATTCCTATTCCCCCTTCACACCTTAACTAGACAACCCTTAAGTACTCTAGATAAAAAAATACTTAATTTGACATACTTTCTTAACTTAAGTCATTATATTCATCAGTTCATTAAGAGACATTCATCACATATAGGACATTCAAGTAATGGTCTTAGACAAGACCTAGGGACTCCAACTAACACCTTCAAAGCTTATTGTGCAATGTCTAGATGCGTCCCATACCACCACATAAACTTTATTGAACTTCTCTAAGTCTAGTAGGTATACAATATGATTACAATAAACAAAAACTAACATGCATTATGGTAGCAACTCATGGAATCCGGAGTTCTAACCTACTCCGATAATGGTGTTATACTTGCCATGGGTAGAACTAGGACACATGAAATGTAGGCACATGGTTAAGGAATATGAAGGGCATGCTTTGTAATCTAGTCTCATACTTAACTAGAACTACTCCCCTTACCATATTCAGTCAGTTCTAGCCTTTGTTCTTATAGAGTAATTCACAATAAAGGTTCACATAAAAGGGTTCCTTAACAAGTTCATAACCAATCACATTTACCCTACCAAAGAAAAGTCTAGTAAGGCTACCACACAATGGTGACAAGAAGCTCATTATGACATCCCTAATGTTTGATATGACGTCGTTCCAGCCAATCAACCATAAGTACATCATTTCTGTACTTGAAGGATACCATTACGACTTTGAACTTCAACATACATAACCTTACCACTAGGTTCAAGGTTTCACATAAAATACCCTTTTAACATCATTCAAGGTCACATATCTTTCATACATTCAAGACTAAGAGACTATAGCATCCTAAGTCAAGACATCACATATTCATATTCATACAAGCATGAAGTAAGGGACACAATTCAACCAAGAGAAGACACCACATACTGCACCTTAACACATATTACTAATCATTCTACAAGCACATATGAATAACCATTGTCATCTTTAAGTCATCCTACACACTACTATATCATCATCAATATAACTATTATAGACTCATATAGTCAAGTAGGAACAACCATGCGTCAACCCTAATACTATGCATAAAACCACATAGTCATAGTTTACATGATTTCCTAACATACATAGAAAGAACATATACTTTCAAATTTCTCCACAAATAGATAGATATAGTTATAGTTCACATAAATCAACTATAAAAAAAACATCATAGTACTTCAAGTAGTGCCGACAAGGCCATGATCATCATATTGCATAAAGTAACGCCGACAAAGTCACATAGATTCACATAGCACCGCCACCATAAGTGGACCTTACCAATCACAACATAATTAAAGTCTAATAAACATAAAATTAACAGAATTAGGGTAGCATACCCCCACTCCAACTTACCACTTTGATTCCAAAGCTAAATCATCCAATTCAATATCATAAGGCCCTTATCTAAGGCCATAACTAACAATTCAAAAGAATTATATCAATAATGAATGAACCTGGGTCGATTCATTACATACTTATCAATATAGTACAACCTAGATATCAATTGAATATAATTATTGCATCATTAGATAGCCCAAAGAAAGTTACATTAGTAATTATAAGCCTTAGGTCAATATCAATTCAATAAGTCTAACATTCAATAGATCTAAGAATATGCAATAATCAATTGATCAAATTGCAACAGTCTATAAACAAATTAACCATAATGTGTACATGAATCAAAAGCCTATAACAATCTACACATGAATTCATCAATATCAAAGCATGATAATTTAACCCATATTTTAGTCAAATTGAGCGATTTGTGAAGGTCAAGGTTTCATGGATAATTTCATTGGAAAACATAAATTATGCATAAATTTCATCATATATAAACGTTTGAAAACCATTTAAGCAATAACCCAAGATATAGAGTAGAAATTGGACTTTCTCATATTTTTGAAATCTTTGAAAATCATCTTTAAAATTGGCTCTAAGGTGATATCAAGCCTTAGATGAAGAAATCCCATAAATTATTTGAAGAATTCAAATATAATTGAAGAATAAACTCCATTGAAGACCCATCTTCAAGTTCCATCTTCACTTTGAACTAACATGGAGGTTTCTGGAGGAACTTTTGGAGGAAATCTGTTTTGATTTAGGTGTTAGGGTTATAGTTAGATTTTAGTGACTTATATACTCTTAAAATACCCATAAACACTCAAAACAACCGTCCAAATATTATGGGGGTTTGGGAGAATTTACTAGTTCACCCTCAACTTAATAGAAAAGGTGGCAGGAAACACACATTCCATCAACGCCCATACCAACGGACTGTGATCTCACCCACACCCTGTTATTAGTGTATCGTGAGTTGCACCTGCAACTCTACAACCTTTTGGACAAGTGGATCCATTGACGTGACCCATCAACTTGCTGTTTCCTTGTCGACTGGCCATCGTTTGGGTCGTCGATTGCCACTGCCTGGCAATGTTGAGCTTCAATGTTTGGGTCCTCCTTTAGGGACTCTTGTTGGTCCTACATGGAGTCGCACCTAAAATTTTCCACCCAAATATATTTTTATACAAGGTTAGGACCTATCACACAAGATTCGTCCAAAATGAACACGTAAAACTCGACGAAACATACATAGACACACAAGGTCGTTTCAAGGCAAGCCTTTCGAACGTCATGGACGTTCTTGGACGTTTGACCTCCAAACTTCAGGAAACTTGACACACTACCTATACATGATATAAAAACTTATTTAAGGACCTTATAACCTCACGATCACATATAAACACATAAAACCACATATGAGGCAAATAAGTCACTTAGTCGTCAAACGTCTTGGTTGTTCCTTGACGTTTCACTTCAAATGCACCTAAAATCTTAGACACTCCCTCAAAACCATATTATAAAAAATTTTAGGACTTCAGACCATCACGAAAACCATTATAGTCTCTAGCTTTACCTAAGTCATTTTCGGGGTCTTACAAGATACTTGTGCAATTCATATGTAAAATCTCATATCGTCACTTACACTAAGAAACTTCCCTGAGGTTATCCTAGTTTGGGTCCATTACTTTAAATCCATTGTCCATTTTAGTTTTTGGAAACTATAGCCTAAACCGAAAGTAATACCATAGGTGGTAAACACAGAATCCGGTGTTGAACCTCATACCAAAAGAGGTTCTTTTCCTTGCAAAAGTAGAACATTAACATCATGCTAGAATATTAGGTAATATGACTTTCTAGATCCAATGTGGAAAACATAGTTTATGGAACTTCGAGGCATATATATAAACCCTCTTTATCCCAAATGGGTCATTGCAATTATCCACCTCATGAGGACTTCGGTGAACAAGCATTCCCACATAGGGAAGGGTCACCCCTTATCTAAGTTCACTCGATTCTAAGCTATGTTCCATTTAAGCTATGTTCTCTTATGAAAAGCCTCTATTATTAGTACTTTATAGAACATAGGCTTTAGGAGACTAACTCCTCATATTCTTAGCCATAGGACATAGATGAGAGTGTCCTTTCATTAATCTAAATGATGTGAGAAGACCTTTCACATGTATATAGTATATTTAAGAATCATCTAGTTTAGGATAGAATTGAGAACACCTTTCAAGAGATCGTCTATTTACTAGATCATAATACAAATATCATATAGATGTTTTCATGTATGTGTAAGTTTACATATATGTGAGCAAACCATTTACATAAACACCCTTTGACCACACATTTTCATACTTCACTTCATTCATGGATAAGTGTATAGGTCTAACAATATGACAAATCCTTTCATATAAACATATTTAGACACTATACATGTTCATACTTGATCAAATCATATAAGACATGTTCATAGCTTAATTATGTGTTCATATTCATTTACATACAGAATCAACCTAGGAACTATCCCATCAAGGCTCACAGGTGCAATGCATAGAAAATGTCCCATACCCTTGTCGATACTAGTACACCTATCAAGTCATCCTAGTTAACAGATACATAACATACTTCATCGACATACACTCCAAATGCATAGTAGTATACACAAGTTTATATGAGAATTATCTTTTCATTAGACACCGTGAACATAAACTACTTTTAAGAATACATAAGTTGTGAGTGCCCGTACATTGTTCAACATGATCACATAATGGATATCAAAATCACATTGATGCATCCAACCTCTTAAGACCACCATTCACATCCATGCTTAGACCACACACCACAATTTAGCACAGGAGACAAGATAACTTCATATTACATCCAAGACTCCTAACATTAGCTAATAATACATTCAAATAAGGGTGCATAGGTAGGGCTCATTCACCATTAGAACTTCATCATTTACAGCACCTTAACCCCACCTAACCCTAAAAACTTCATTCAATCAGAGTTTACATCATCAACACCTATATCATGATACTAGAATAGAAGACTAGGCATGCTACTCCACATGGTGATCATCATAACCAAACTCATAGTTCACAATCTTGCCTTCAAGGCCAAGATAAAATCACCTAACGATTGAAAATAAAGTAAACACCGCCACCCTAAGTGGACCATATCACATAATGCCATACAAGGCCAATTCAACTATCAATTATATAGAAAAGTAAAGGAAGTAGGACAAATTCACCAATTCTTCAAGCTTTGATAATGACTATGCAGTAGTCATAATTCAACCTCAATACATGTCTAATACAGAATCTAAAGGTATCATAACATAAACGAAACCGTAACTTAATTACTATAGGATCAAGATCACATTACATACACTACATCTTTACTTATATAGAAAGTAGGGAATATAGGTCAAGCTTACTAAATCCCGAAACCTTGATAATCATTTATAACTCGTTAAAAATTCACCATCAATTTGAATACTAAACATTGGCCAAAGATACAGTTACATAAACAAAATCACAATCCATAATCATCTCAACAAGATCAGATTACCCACATTATTAGCTAAATTGAGATTTTGAGAGGAACGTGGGTTCATCATGAAATTATATTGAAATTCACTTTAAAATAAGTATATAAGAATCAATTTATCATAAGAGTGCTTTTGCTATAAATTTGAGAAAGAACTCATGGCCACATTGAAAGATACAAAATTTGATCATGAAATCTCTTTGAAAACATTGGAAGGAACTCTTTAAATGAAAGGATATCCAAATATGAAGAATAAAAATACCTTATACATAAATATGCCACGAAATATTGAAGAATAATCCATGTTGATGAAACCTACACGTTGTTCTTGAGCTTCATGTCCAATGGAGGTTTCTAGAGATGTTTCTTTTGAGAGGGAAATTCCAATTTTGAAGAATGAAGTCTAATTGGGGTTTTGATATTCTTATCAAAATTAATATACCCAAAAGTACATAAAATAATCGTCTAGAGTAAGGTTAGGATGCGGATTGAATTTACCCTTCACCCCTTTAATGAAATAATGCGCTGGCAATGAAGTTGCAGGTTGCACCGATATAGGTAGTCGATGGGGCATCGCCTGAACGACCTGTCGTCCTGCTGCTCCGTCAATGGTGACTAAGGCTCCACTCTTTAGGATTGATGCTATTATGGCTAAATTTTGATATACGGACACATCGATAGGGCGTAGCCTAGAGTACGGTCCATAGTTTTGGGTGTAGATTGACACTTCCAAGGCAGTGCCTAGGCAGTGTTTGGGGTCCTCTTCAAGGGCCTTTTGCGGGATCCGTGGGGATTCATGCCTTTATTTAATACACTTATTTACATGTTAGTTTCCTTCCATACAAGTTTGAGCACCAAACTACATACGCAACACATCAATACATGCTTAGCACACACAAGTACTCCAAGGACTAACTTTTGAACGTCTTGGATGTTCTTGAACGTTTGACCAAAAAATAAATTCAAATCAAGTATGCATAATGAAGAACACATATTTACCATTTTTTAGGCACATGTGAGGCTCTAGGTACATTTATTCATTTTGAGGGTCCTTACAATATACCTCACTTGGGAACATTCGTCCTCGGATGACATTGGGAACATTTTTAAACCACTTTCAAGTACTGAATGAACCATTGAGAAGCTCACAACATTTAATACATCATCACATAGAGGGAAATGCACCAAACTAACAAGGAACACCAATTTCAAACCATTTAGGGTCTTCAGTAAAAGGTTGTTTATATTGTAGTAAGATTTAAGTTATTATGATTTGCTTTACTGCTATGACTTATTTACTAAATTTCAACTCACATGATTTCTTAACCTCTTTGAATTTGTGTTGTTCCTCATCAAAATAAAGTTATTTACTTGTTGACTATTGTGTTCTTATGTAAGTTACAAATAATAGCTAATTCACAAGTGTTTATAAGTTGAGCATCAGTTCGAAAGTCTAGACACAATGTTAGACTAAACTAATCAAGCATAATCAAACAACCATCACTACTACAAATATGTGATAAACATAGAAATTTTACATGAGGATTATTTTTGCAGGAATTTCCTACAAATTTAATGAAGATATTTAAAATTTCTGATTCCTGAAAATTTTACCTGCAATTTTTTTTTTCCAAAAACAATCAATTAAATGTGGCGCCATTTTATGCTAAAATATTACCTAGGAAATTAGTTGGGGAAAGTAATGTGCAAGTAGCCTTTTCATAAGTAAATTGGCAAGTAATTGAACAAAAATAAATTCCCTTGTTACATTGCGGCAAAATCCTTATGTAAAGTTACCCACAGATTTAGTTGGGAATATTTATCTAATAACTTTTTAGTTGAAAAGTTACGTGAGATTTTAATTCTGAGAATTTTGTTGGGAATTTATGTCATGGGGATTTATTTGAGAACTTTGGTGTATGGGGAAATACATAGGAATAATATTATTGCAGATTTAGTTGGAGATTTATTTCATCGGAATTTACCTAGGTATTTTCATACATGGGGAGATTTTAATTTTAATTTTATTCTAAATACATATTCTTAGTTAAATAAATTTAAGTAACAAGATCTTTTATTCACGGTCCGAATTGGTGGAAATAATTTTACCTATAACTTTGTACAATCAAATCAACATACTTTCACAAAAGATATTTGTGTTCCTTAGATGATTTTGTAACGTTTATATTTACGCGAAATATATGTAGCTCATAAACTACTAGTGTGGGAATAAAAAGACCATTAGTTATGGTAGTTTAAGGGTGTGCATTTTGTTGCTACAAAATTATAATTCTTTCAGAAGTTAGACCCCTACGTTTCTTTTATAATTATCTTATTAAAATGAGTAAAGGACTAGTAATTCAAGAGAAATAAAAAGAACTACATCTTTAGTACCGAAAAAATGAAGTGTGAGTAAAAGCTCATTTTCGTGAAGCTTTTGATAAACCACAGCTAATAAAGTTGTTATCTAGCCATGTAAATCTTGATATGAAAAAGTGGCGTTATAATAGTTCTCTATGAAGCAAAACATTAAGGTGATCAAAACTAAGTCAAAAAATTATTGAAACAGTTAATCATAAAATGCGAACAAGTGAAAAGCAAATACTAGTAATTTACTCTCTGAGATCTACAAGAGAGTGTTACAAACCAAAAATGGTCGTGATTGTATTTGTCTATTTATTCCAAGACAAGTAAGTCTCAAATCAATAAACACAAATTAAATGTGGTAATACAATAAAATAGAACAGAAAAAGGCAGAAAAACATATTCATTCTAAATAATACCCCAAAATCTAGTAGTATTATTTACAAGCCACTGATAAAAATATTGAATTCGAAAGGTAAATATAAGTGTAAGACTTTGTTTCTCCAGTGCAGAATAGCTTAAAGAAAAATGAACAAGAGGGACCATCCAAGATGACAAGCAACTACATCTCAAATCCTTTATGAGCCTCGACTGTCTAGAGAAAGAGAAAAAGATCACATGGGTCCGGTCTCAGAACCTACACAAGTATAGAAGCAACGGGTGAATACCAATAACACAGTATCCAACAATAAACCTACTAAACAAATAAAATAGCAAGAAAAACTTATACCCTTGACTCTCTAAAGAACCTCCTCAAAATAAAACCTCCATAAAAATTATACCAATCTAGAAATTCTACAATACATGGCTAACAAGGCCCACATTCGTATTTTAATAGCCACAAATCAATAATTAAACTATTCAAATAACTCAACATCAAATTCTGGTAGTTCAGTCAAACGCAACAAGTACATCAATCTTAAGTATCAATCAAACCTAAGCATCAAATTATAAAGTCATGTAGGTGATTTCTCACTGAAACCATTTCCCATAGCATAATATCTCTAACCGGAACTATTTCCCATTGGTACAATATCACTATCACGAACCATTTCCCATCGATTTTATATTCCTATACGGGACCATTTCTCGTCGTGTTTACATCACTCATCACAAGTCTCATCTTAGTGTTCACGATATATGCATACAAGAAATATTACACTACACGGATGACACAACAAATCATACAATTAAAGTCCACACATTTGCTTTCAAGTACTTAATCAATCTATCAACAAGAGTTACACTAAAGAAATTCACATCATAATGTTCAACACATAACCTTTTTCATTTCAATGCCTCTTTATTCATACACATATACCAAGTGAAAATTTTAAGCTTCACCTAATCCTCATTACTCCCAAAGCACAAGAAATGATGGAAGCATATGAATTGAAGTAGAATAATTAGGAAGCCACTTGCGTTAATTTGATCAACAAAATGGCCGAACTCTCACAAATAATGCAATATATATTCAGTCACCCATCGGAAATGACTAGAGAAATAGGTCAAGCAACTCAAAACCTATTATCAAAATGGAATTTTGAATCTGGAAATAATATTTGAAAATGATGTTGAAGACTTTAAGATCTCATTAATAAAATTCATTTCAAAAAGTAACTTTATAATATTTCAAAATCTCCATTTCAGCTAAGAACTTGAGTAATCTTCCTCATTCACCAATCAAAATCTCAAATTTGATGTTAAAACCCATAATTAATTAAGGGGAAAAAAGGTTTAGGATCAAGAAAAGTTATCCACTGATATATAATCAAAAATACCTTCAAAATTTACCACCAAGGGTCCCCGAAGCTCAAAATTTGAACAAAATGTTCAAACCCCGAAATGGAAGACCAATATTCTCCTAGTTATCTCTTAAGCAAACCCATTCGCTTAAGCGAGCCTCGTGAAAATTGTAGACTTCGCTTCTGCGACCAGACCTTCACTTAAGTGATGGCTACTTTGCAAAAGAGAAGTTCCACTTTCATGGATAAGATTTCACGTTTTGGGACTGATGGAATCGAAGGAATCTCATTCTGACCATCGAAACTCCAAAAGTCTCCAAAAAGCACTTTTTTAACAAGTTAGTCTTTAGAAATCACAAACTTACAAAATCTCAACTTTTAACTCAAAGCTTTAAACTAACTTTTTTGAATCAATCAGACAAAGTTTATATTAAGTGGGGAAAGAGGTCAATTCATGCATCTTTTAGGAAAAATGCCAACCGGGTCATTACATTATCAACCACTAAAAATTATATTCGTGCTCGAACATAAAAGAAAAAAAGGACTTGAACCTTTGAAAAGTTGAGGATTTCTAGCATACATATATTACTTTTACTCTAAAGACGCCTCACAAACTAAATGATCCCTCCGCTCCACTTCCAGTTAAGCGATCATCATATTCCTAAGCTTCCAAACAATCATATATGAAAGTACATGGGATTCATCCGGCACGTACTTTCTGAAGTATGGAACTATGAAACACGGGATGCACAAGTCATAATCTAGGAGGCAAGACCATATTATAGGCTACGTTTCCCACACAACTCAAAATCAGAAATCGGCCAATGAATATATGGTTGAGCATGTCCATCATTAAAAACTTCACACACCTTTTATGGTAGACAATTGGAGCCCAAAATAATCGCCCTCCATGAAAACTAGGGCTTGAGATCTCCCATCAACATATCTCTTTTATCGACTATGGACTGTTAACTCTCTAACCTTTATCATGCGAAACTACTCAATAGAATCTCCAATCAACTGTGTATCCATTGAATCTATTTTACCTGAATCAAACCATCTAATCGAGGATCTACAATGTCTACCATACAATGCTTTAAGAGGAGGCATCTAGATAGATAATTGTTATCATAGGAAAACTCTATTAAGGGAAAATATAGGTCCCATCTAAAACCCAAATCAATTACACAATCTCAAACATGTTTTCTAATACATGTATTGTCTAGTCAAGCTAACCATTTATTTAAGAATGAAAGGTCATACTCATTGTAACGACCTGTTTAGTCGTTTTAGAGTTGCAGAACAAATTCGGGAAAAACTGGCTGAAACCACGGAGCCAACGACGGACCGTCGCAGGCTCGACGGACCGTCGTGGGTGTTCCGTCCCATGACACTTAGAATTCTTAATTTGGGTACTGAAAATCGACTCAACTTCAGAACGAAATGACAGAACGGACCGTCACATCCACGACGGACGGTCGTGAGTTTCCGTTGCAAAACACTTCAACTTTTGAGAAATTGGGGACGAAACGAGTTCCTCGACCGCCAGACGGAGGCGGGACGGACCGTCACAGGGTGACGGCCGTCACAGCCACCTGGAACCTGGGATGTTGCGGCGGCCTTTGTGACGGACCGTCGCGATCCACGGCGACCGCCACAGTCACGCAATCCCAGGCAAAATAGGATTTCTCCACACGTTTTAAGGGTCGTTTTTGACTATTCCTTCCTTAATTATAAAGATTGAGGGTTATTATTAATAAATCTAATTACTTGGGGGTTAAATTAGGTAACCTTAAGTTAATTAGTGGGTCATTATTACCATCTTTTATTCTTAATTATATATGAATTAGGGTAAAAGAAAGAGGGTTTGAATAAAGAAAATAAGAAAGAACAAAGAGAGACAGAAAGAGAAAGAGAACGAGTAGAGAGAGAGGGAAACGAAGAGGATAGCAAGGATTTTGAGGAGATAGCTTGTTGATCCAATTCTTCGGTGGAGGTAGGTTATGGTTTATGTTACGATATTCGTAGTGAACTCTTAATAGTGAATATTATGTGTTGATATTATTGTAAACCCTACTATGTGCTTAAGTTGTATGCTTGCATGAATATGAATGTGAAATTGTGATGAATTAACAAAGCATGATGAAGCTATTGAATCCCAAATCTTGAAAGAACCCTAATTCGCTTGATATATTATATAATGAGAATGATGATGCCTTAGTATGAAAGAAGGCTTGATATATTATATAATGAGAATGATGATGCCTTAGTGTAAAAGAAGGCTTGATGAATTAGGGGATCGGGTGCCACGTTCCTACCAGGATAGAATGAATATGAGGATCGGGTGCCACGCTTCGGTACCGAGGATAGAATGAATATGAGGATCGGAGTGTCACGTTCCGACACCAGGATAGAATATGGATCGGGTGCCACGTTCCGCATCAGGATAGTATATGAGGATCGGAGTGCCACGTTCCGCACCAGGATAGAAATAGAGGAGCGGAGTGTCACGCATCGACACAAGAGGAAGAAAGATAATGAATCTTGAAAGATAATGAATATACTCAATCTAATGAACTTAATTCCCAAATGAGTATGGTATTGAGGCTTGAGTCCTCATGTGTGAACTCGGTTGTAATCATTGATGAACTCATGTTGTTATTGCTACATGTTGAGTATTGTAGTTGATTTGCATTATTATTGATATATACTGTTCCCTATTTTGAGTTAGCCGATGATATCTACTCGATGCGTGTGGTTGTAATCTTGACCCTACTTTTATGTTTTTCTTCTTTGTTATTTGTGTAATGCAGCAAACGTTCCGTCAACTTCAACTCAACAGTAGATCTAGCCAGTCTTCACTTCATCGGAAATTCAGGGTGAGCTAATGCGTCTAGCTTGGACTGGGTCTTCTTCTTCAAGTCTTGATGCCTTGAACTTCCGGCATGGACTAGCTAGTATTTATTTTTAGTTCTTAGACATTCTTAGTTTAGTAATTTGAGATAGATGTTCTTGTGATGATGACTTCCAGATTTTGGGGATATTAATAATAGTTTTGAATTGTTTTATTAATGAGTTAAGTCTTCCGCATTATTTTCTGTTGTTATATATTGAAATGTTAAGGGTTAAATTGGTTGGTTCGCTCACATAGGAGGGTAGATGTGGGTGCCAGTCGCGGCCCCGATTTGGGTCGTGACAAACTTGGTATCAGAGCATTAGGTTCGTTGGTCTCATCACACAAGAACAGGTCTAGTAGGGTCTTAAGGAACGGTAGGGGGACGCCTTTACTTTTCCTTGAGAGGCTATAAGACTTTAGGAAAATTTCACTCTTTCATTCTTCCTTTCGTGCTACTACTTGAGTCCAATTGGTATCTAGGCGATACGAATTGGTATCTGACCATCTTCCCTCTCTTTCGCAGATGGTTAGAACTAGAGCAACGACAACACCAACACCAAAGACCGGCAGACAGGTGCGTCTGAGCGACCACCGGGTCAGAGCTCGAGGAAGAACAACGGGAAGAGGCCGTGGGAGANGTCGTGGAAGGACGCCGTCTAGAGGAAGAGGACGAGCACCTAGCCCATCCGATGCTAGGCGGTGACTCCTCCACCGACCGAGGAAGTGGTAAGAGAAGGGAGGATGGGGAGAATGAACAAGTGCCGAATGAGGAAATGCCACCCCAACCTACCCCGCAGATGATCAATCGTGTTCGGCTTATCTTAGCGGGTTATCTGATCACAGTCAGGCACCTCCAGGGGTTTCTGCACCAACACCTCCGGTTTCAGAGGTACGACATGCGGCTACTATGGCTCCCCGCATGGATGCACCATTGGGAATGGGCACATTTCCACGTCTGACTACTGGGCCTATTATGACAAACGATCAACATGAACTTTTCAGTAAGTTCTTGAAATTGAAACCTCCAGTCTTTAAGGGTGCAGAATCAGAGGATGCCTACGATTTTCTGGTTGATTGTCATGAGCTACTACACAAGATGGGTATAGTAGAGAGGTTTGGTGTCGAAGTTCGTGGGCTATCGCTTCAAGGAACGCCAAAATGTGGTGGCGTTCACATGTTGAGTGTCAACCAACAGAGGCACCACCTATGACTTGGGAATCATTCTCGAGTTTGTTCATGGAAAAGTATATCCCCCGGACCTTGAGGGATAGGAAGAGGGATGAGTTCTTGAGTCTCGAGCAAGGTAGGATGACGGTTAACGCATATGAGGCTAAGTTTCGTGCTTTATCAAGGTATGCCACTCAACTCTGTTTCAGTCCACAAGAACGGATCCGCCGTTTTGTAAAGGGGTTGAGATCAGAGTTGCGGATTTCGGCCTTACAAGTAGCGGCAGCGGCAACATCCTTCCAAGAGGTGGTAGACTTTGTGATAGAGGTGGAAGGAGTGAAACCGGATGACTTCACCACCACGTCTACATCGAAGAGGTTTCGAAGGGGAGGTGAGTTTAATGGTTCTTATTCTAGAGGACAGAACTCCGGAGGTCACTCCAATCGACCAATACAGTCTTCACTACAGACTGTAGTTGGGGGTCCACCTCAGAACGGTCAACACTTCTCTGAGAGGCCGATGCGTGAACCCAGAGAATGTTATGGGTGTGGAGAGATTGGACACATTAAGAGGTATTGTCCAAACCAGAGTTACAGAACCCCACTGGCTAGAGGTAGGGGTGGTAATGGTAGAGGTCGTTATTCTGGAGGGCGTGGTGGCCGAGGTAATGGTGGTCACCAAAACGGCAGAGGTGAAGGGCAAAACGGAGCCACTACTACGCAACATGGTAGGGGCAATGGACAGACAAACGATAGGGCCCATTGTTACGCTTTCCCTGGGAGATCTGAAGCGGAGGCGTCTGATCTTTGTTATCACGCAGGTAATCTTTTGGTTTGTGATTGCATGGCATCTATATTATTTGACCCTGGCTCCACGTTTTCATATGTATCTTCATCATTTGCTAATGGTCTAAATCTACATTGTGAATTACTTGATATGCCTATTCGTGTTTCTACTCCGGTGGGTGAGTCTGTGGTAGTTGAAAAAGTGTATAGGTCTTGTTTGGTGAATTTTGTGGGGAGCAACACTTACGTAGATTTGGTTATCTTAGAAATGGGTGATTTTGATGTAATTACAGGTATGACTTGGCTTTCTCCGAATTTTGCAATTTTGGATTGTAATGCTAAAGCGGTGGCGTTAGCCAAGCCTGGCAGAATCCGTTAGTGTGGGAGGCGACTACACTTCTAATCCGGTGCGTATCATATCCTTTCTTCGTGCTAAGAAAATGGTTAGAAAAGGGTGTTTAGCTTTCTTGGCACATCTTAAGGATGACACTATCCAAGTACCCTCAATTGAGTCGGTTTCGGTAGTCCGTGAGTTTTTGGATGTGTTCCCCGCAGATCTTCCTGGTATGCCACCAGATAGGGATATTGACTTTTGTATCGATCTTGAACCGGCACACGCCCATTTCTATACCCTCAGATAGAATGGCTCCCACTAATTAAGAGAGTTAAAGGCTCAACTTCAAGAGTTGTTGAGCAAGGGCTTCATTAGACCAAGTGCATCTCCTTGGGGTGCTCCGGTTTTGTTTGTGAAGAAGAAGGATGGGAGTTTTCGGATGTGCATAGACTACAGACAACTAAACAAGGTAACCATAAAGAACAAGTATCCTCTTCCTCGCATTGATGACTTGTTCGATCGCCACAAGGTGCTTGTGTCTTCTCTAAGATTGATTTGAGATCCGGTTATCATCAATTGAAAATACGAGCAACGGATGTGCCAAAGACCGCTTTTCGAACGAGGGATGGGCATTACGAATTTGTAGTGATGTCTTTTGGTCTTTCGAAGGCTCCTGCTGCGGTCATGAGCTTGATGAACGGGATTTTTAAGCCATATTTGGACCTTTTCGTGATCGTATTTATTGATGATATATTGGTATACTCGAAGAGCAAGAAGGAACATGAAGAGCATTTGAGAATGGTATTGGAAACGTTGAGGGAGAAAAAGCTCTATGCCAAATTCTCTAAGTGTGAGTTTTGGCTAGATGCAGTGTCCTTCTTGGGGCACGTAGTTTCTAAGTATGGAGTGATGGTAGATCCATCTAAGATTGAGACAGTGAAGAATTGGGTGAGACCCACTAATGTGTCAGAAATAAGAAGTTTTGTGGGGTTAGCTAGTTACTACCGCCGATTTGTCAAGGGATTCTCTTCTATTGCTTCCCAATTGACGAACTTGACTAAGCAGAATGTTCCATTTGTATGGTCAGATGAATGTGAGGAAAGCTTTCAGAAGCTTAAGACTTTGTTGACTACCGCACCAATTCTTACCTTGCCAATAGAGGGTAAAGACTTCATTGTTTACTGTGATGCATCCTATTCTGGGTTGGGTGCAGTGTTAATGCAAGAGAAAAATGTGATTGCTTATGCTTCGAGGCAATTAAAAGTGCATGAACGTAACTATCCGACCCATGACTTGGAATTGGCTGCGGTAGTGTTTGCATTAAAGCAATGGAGACACTATTTATATGGGGTTAAGTGTGAGGTGTACACGGATCATCGTAGCCTTCAGTATGTCTTTACTCAGAAAGATTTGAACTTGAGACAAAGGAGATGGATGGAACTACTAAAGGACTACGATATCACTATCTTGTATCATCCGGGGAAGGCGAATGTTGTGGCGGATGCGTTGAGTAGAAAGGCGGGAAGCATGGGAAGTCTAGCTCACTTGCAAGCTTCTAGACGCCCATTGGCTAGAGAGGTTCAAACTCTGGCTAACGACTTGATGAGGTTAGAAATAAATGAGAAGGGAGGATTGTTGGCTAGTGTGGAGTCGAGATCTTCTTTTCTTGACAAGATTAAGGGAAAACAGTTTAATGATGAAAAATTGATCCGGATCCAAGATAAAGTGTTGAAAGGAGAGGCCAAAGAAGCGACAATCGATGAAGAAGGTGTTTTGAGAATCAAGGGAAGGGTATGTGTACCCCGAGTTGATGATTTGATCAACACTATTCTGACAGAGGCTCATAGTTCAAAGTATTCTATACATCCGGGTGCGACCAAGATGTACCGTGACTTAAAGCAACACTTTTGGTGGAGTAGAATGAAGCGTGATATTGTTGACTTTATTGCCAAGTGTCCAAACTGTCAACAAGTGAAATATGAACACCAAAGGCCCGGAGGAACACTTCAGAGAATGCCCATTCCGGAATGGAAGTGGGAAAGAATTGCTATGGACTTTGTGGTTGGTCTCCCAAGGACAATGGGTAAGTATGACTCCATTTGGGTGATTTTTGATAGGTTAACTAAATCTGCTCATTTCATTCCGGTAAAGGTGACTTACAATGCAGAAAAGTTAGCCAAGATCTATATTTCAGAAATCGTTCGATTGCATGGGGTTCCACTATCCATCATATCAGATAGAGGTACGCAGTTTACTTCTAAGTTCTGGAAAACATTGCATGCAGAATTGGGTACTAGGTTGGACCTTAGTACTGCGTTCCATCCTCAGACCGATGGTCAGTCTGAGCGAACGATTCAAGTGTTGGAGGATATGCTTCGTGCATGTGTGATAGAGTTTGGTGGTCATTGGGATAGCTTCCTACCCTTAGCGGAGTTTTCATACAATAATAGCTATCACTCAAGCATTGACATGGCTCCATTCGAAGCATTGTATGGGAGGAGATGTAGGTCTCCCATTGGTTGGTTTGATGCATTCGAGGTTAGACCTTGGGGTACTGATCTTTTGAGGGAATCGATAGAGAAAGTGAAGTCTATTCAAGAAAAGCTTCTAGCGGCGCAAAGTAGACAAAAGGAGTATGCAGACCGAAAGGTTAGAGACTTGGAGTTCATGGAGGGTGAACAAGTCTTGTTGAAGGTTTCACCTATGAAAGGGGTGATGCGGTTTGGCAAAAGAGGTAAGTTAAGTCCAAGGTATATTGGACCATTTGAAGTGCTTAAGCGAATAGGGGAGGTGGCTTATGAGTTAGCCTTGCCCCTGGCTGTCCGGAGTACATCCGGTATTCCATGTGTCCATGTTGAAAAGATACCATGGAGATGGAAACTACATCATCCGTTGGGATTCAGTTTTGTTGGATGAGAACTTGACTTATGAAGAGGAACCGGTTGCTATATTAGATAGAGAGTTTCGCAAGTTGAGGTCGAGAGAAATTGCATCCATCAAAGTTCAATGGAAGAATCGACCGGTTGAAGAGGCTACTTGGGAGAAGGAGGCGGATATGCAAGAGAAATACCCACATCTGTTTACAGATTCAGGTACTCCTTTTCGCCATTGTTTTTCTTCTTTTGATCGTTCGGGGACGAACGATGGGTAAATTGGTATCTATTGTAACGACCTGTTTAGTCGTTTTAGAGTTGCAGAACAAATTCGGGAAAAACTGGCTGAAACCACGGAGCCAACGACGGACCGTCGCAGGCTCGACGGACCGTCGTGGGTGTTCCGTCCCATGACACTTAGAATTCTTAATTTGGGTACTGAAAATCGACTCTCTGAACTTCGTAACGAAATGACAGAACGGACCGTCACATCCACGACGGACGGTCGTGAGTTTCCGTTGCAAAACACTTCAACTTTTGAGAAATTGGGACGAGAAACGAGTTCTGACCGCCAGGACGGAGGGCAGGACGGACCGTCACAGGGGTGACGGGCCGTCACACCTGGAACCTGGGATGTTGCGACGGCCACTGTGACGGACCGTCGCAGTCACGACGACCGTCACAGGTCACGCAGTCCCAGGCAAAATAGGATTTCTCCACACGTTTTAAGGGTCGTTTTTGACTATTCCTTCCTTAATTATAAAGATTGAGGGTTATTATTAATAAATCTAATTACTTGGGGGTTAAATTAGGTAACCTTAAGTTAATTAGTGGGTCATTATTACCATCTTTTATTCTTAATTATATATGAATTAGGGTAAAAGAAAGAGGGTTTGAATAAAGAAAATAAGAAAGAACAAAGAGAGACAGAAAGAGAAAGAGAACGAGTAGAGAGAGAGGGAAACGAAGAGGATAGCAAGGATTTTGAGGAGATAGCTTGTTGATCCAATTCTTCGGTGGAGGTAGGTTATGGTTTATGTTACGATATTCGTAGTGAACTCTTAATAGTGAATATTATGTGTTGATATTATTGTAAACCCTACTATGTGCTTAAGTTGTATGCTTGCATGAATATGAATGTGAAATTGTGATGAATTAACAAAGCATGATGAAGCTATTGAATCCCAAATCTTGAAAGAACCCTAATTCGCTTGATATATTATATAATGAGAATGATGATGCCTTAGTATGAAAGAAGGCTTGATATATTATATAATGAGAATGATGATGCCTTAGTGTAAAAGAAGGCTTGATGAATTAGGGATCGGGTGCCACGTTCGATACCAGGATAGAATGAATATGAGGATCGGGTGCCACGTTCGGTACCAGGATAGAATGAATATGAGGATCGGAGTGTCACGTTCGACACCAGGATAGAATATGGATCGGGTGCCACGTTCGGTACCAGGATAGTATATGAGGATCGGAGTGCCACGTTCGGCACCAGGATAGAAATAGAGGAGCGGAGTGTCACGCATCGACACAAGACGAAGAAAGATAATGAATCTTGAAAGATAATGAATATACTCAATCTAATGAACTTAATTCCCAAATGAGTATGGTATTGAGGCTTGAGTCCTCATGTGTGAACTCGGTTGTAATCATTGATGAACTCATGTTGTTATTGCTACATGTTGAGTATTGTAGTTGATTTGCATTATTATTGATATATCTGTTCCCTATTTTGAGTTAGCCGATGATATCTACTCAAGACGCGTGTGGTTGTACTCGACCTACTTTTATGTTTTTCTTCTTTGTTATTTGTGTAATGCAAAGAAACGCCCGTCAACTTCAACTCAACAAGAGATCTAGCCGCCTTCACTTCATCGGAAATTCAGGGTGAGCTAATGCGTCTAGCTTGGACTGGGTCTTCTTCTTCAAGTCTTGATGCCTTGAACTTCCGGCATGGACTAGCTAGTATTTATTTTTAGTTCTTAGACATTCTTAGTTTAGTAATTTGACATAGATGTTCTTGTGATGATGACTTCCAGATTTTGGGGATATTAATAATAGTTTTGAATTGTTTTATTAATGAGTTAAGTCTTCCGCATTATTTTCTGTTGTTATATATTGAAATGTTAAGGGTTAAATTGGTTGGTTCGCTCACATAGGAGGGTAGATGTGGGTGCCAGTCGCGGCCCCGATTTGGGTCGTGACACTCATATCTAACTATGTACCCAAATAATAATGCAAAGCCTAATAGAAAAGGAACTAAACAACAAACCTCAATTATTGAAAATTGAAATATGGACTCTATGTAGTTGTAGAATCTTACCAATGTAAAGCTCGGCTAAATTCTTAGTCGTATACTTTATCCTAACTGGGCTGAAACAGGCAGACCTGGTCAACCTCTCAAAAACCACACATATTGAGTTATTCCAACAAGAGTGGTAGGTAGTACCACAAACAAGTACATATTGATCAGTTCTCTCTTCCAGTAAGAATAAGCATCCATTGAGATATACCTCCAGGTCAAGGGTGCTCACGCTTAACATCTTGACAAGTCTAAATCCTCGAAAAGAAGTATGTGATATCTCTCTTTATACAACAACATCAATGTTGTTGACTTACATCATGATACATCATTGTTGCATCATGATGCAAGGAATTTCACGAAAAAGGGGCCTCCTCAAGAATTAGTCTAATTAATTCACCCACCTTGGGCACACAAATCATGCCCTTAATCCTCAAGACACCATCAGAATTAAGGACATCCTCCTTGGTTTCCCCTTTCGTCCCCTTCTCTCAAATGAGACACAGTTTCTCATAATCAAACTGGTGATCATGGATTTCCTCAACTAAAGAAAAACAAGCTTCAATAAAAGAAATCAAAATACCCGTCTCCTCAGAAATATGCAACCAGATAAGATTGTTGTCTAATCTTTCAATATCTCTAGCCAATGGACTATCCTCAACCCTAATAGCGACAAAACATTCCATTCTACAATCGTCATACCCAAAATGGCCTTGCTGAGATGATACAAATTATTTATATCATAGTCCTTCAATAGTTCAAGACATTTTGCAATGCCTCAAGTTTAGACATCTCTGATTGAAGATATATTGAAGACTCTGATGATATATGAAAAACCTCACAATGAAATTCATATAGATAATGTCGACATAAATTAAGCATAAACACTACGGTTGCCAGCTCTAAATCATGGGTAGGCTAGTTCCTCTCATGAGTCTACAACTTCCTAGAAGCATAGCCAATCAATTTACCATTCCACATCAGAACACCACTTAACCCAAATCTAGAGGCATAAAATAGTGAAATGCACACCTTTTTTGGGTAAATTTAAAATACGAGTCGACATTAACAAATTCTTGTGCCTTTGAATGCTCTCCTCATACTCATGAGACCACTACAAACTCATTCTTGACAAATACATCTAGTATGAAGGGAGATATAATAGAAAAAAAGCTCTAAACAAATTGTCAGTAATAGCCTTAAAGTCCCAAAAACTTGAGATTTTAGTAACCGATTTAGGTCTTGTCCAACCCTTTACTGCCTTAGTCTTGGCTGGATCAACTTGGACACCATGTGTCCCAAAAAATGCCAGAGAATCAATCCAAAACTTACACTTTCAGAACAGGGCGTAAAGTTTCTATTCCCTCAATCTCTTAAATACAATCCTCAAATGTCGATCGTAGTCCTCTTTAATCTTGGTGTACACCAATGTCACGACTCAAGAGCACTCCCTAGAATATATGGTATTCTCGAATTGCAACACAGCGTACTTAACCTTTCAAAGGACTTGTACACGACCTTTGACATCATTCATTGCATATATGTATAAACAGTAGTGCATAATGAAAACTTTTCACATGAAATAGTAATACTTCAAAATATCTCTTTTATAGAAAAACATAATGAAAGGCTAAGTCTCAAAGTCGCCATCTTAGACATACGAATGTATTGGGCCACGACCCATACTTCAGCATATAGAAAAAAGCTAATGTCTATTACAATATATTCAATAAGGAAATCTAAACATCAAGATGTACTCGAATCTAGTAAGGACATAACAACTTTTGCTTGAATGAACATATATCCATGCTTCTACTTCGAGACTCCTCTAAAATTCCACCTACACCTTTAGAGATATACAACATATATGGAATTCGTACGCTAGAATGTACTAAGTATGACATAATGCAATAAAATTGTGATATAAGTACACTTGTATTAAACATGCTCTTTTTTAGTAAAAATTCATTAAAGAAGTATAAGAGATCACATTAAGTCAACATAGACACATGTAGACACACTCAATCAATATACATTAATATCATTTCAATTCACATAACATGAGACCCTCCTATCAAAGGTGATTCTAAGGCTTACTTGAGTGTGTAATGAAGCAACCACCCATACAATCCCTTCACACATACCAAAGGGATCCTTTCGATTACTTAAGATAAGATTATTCCCGTTTCATACATTCAACTCCATACCTAGAATTGTACTAAGACTCGCCTAAGTAAGGCATGAAGAGAACACCCATACACCCTCTCTAAGCCTACCTAAGCAATCATTAAAGTTACTCTAGATAAGTACCTTTTCATTAACATACTACTTATTTAAGTCATTATGTTCATTAAATAATTTAGAAGACATTAAAAATTTAAGGACATACACGTAATGATCTTGGAGAAGACTTGGCAATCACATACTAATATCTTCAAAGCCTAATCGTGCAATGTCTAGACAACGTCCCATTCAACTACCTAAACTTCGTCAAAATTTTCCAATACTAACATGTATTCCACATGATTAGAATAGGTAATAACTGACATAGACCATGGTAGCTAATCATGAAATCCGGAGTCAAACCCTACTCTGATTGAGGGTGTTCTACTTGCCAATGGTAGAACGAGGACACTACCCATGTAGGCACATAGTTAAGTAATATCAATGGTTTCTTTGTACTCTAGCCTAATCATATAATTAGAGATACTCCCCAAGCATACTCACTCGGTTCTAGCCTCTGTTCTCATAGAGTAATTCAATCAAGGAGCATATGAAGAGGTACCATATCTTGTTGATAATCAAATAGTACAACACCTTACAAAGAGGGTCCCCTAGGGATGCCTTACAATGCTTACTAAGATAGATCAATGAATTTCCTAAGGATGATTTCATGTCGTCCATCATTCACACGATAAGGATACTATTACGACTTTCAACTTCAAGGGTATCATAATACAAGATTCCACATAAATGACTTTCTTTTCAATATTGAAGATCATATTCCATTTATACGTATACATTCATGACAAAGGGTGCTCTAGACTACTAAGTCAAGGATTCATATTCACATTATTCATGTATCAACTAAGGGACATAGGTCTATCTAAACAAGACACACTTCATCATCATCTTTTCACAGATACAATATCACGCATGTAGTATATAGGGTCAACTAAGTATACTTACAAGTCACCCTACACACTGCAATAGAATCATAAACATGAAACGTCATAAATATCATGTAGTCAATTTAGAAGATTCATACTTGAACATCAACTATCTACATATGAGGCATTACTATAGCCTATCATAATCACATATAATCACTAGAAGAACACCTACCTAAACATCACATATACAGATAAGTCATCCATACCATCACAATACTCACATATTCAAGTTATAACATGATTATACTATAATTCATAAAGTAATTCCAACGAGGCCACATCATTTCACAATTCATAAAGTAATGCCGATGAGGCCACATTATTCACATGTATAACAGATATGCACCACCACCCAAAGTAGACCATAAGAAATAATCATCATAATTCAAGTCCTATACTATAAAATATCAAGAATGTGTGGTGAACATACCAACAATTCAATATGACAACTTCAACTGTTAGCCAAATCAATCAACTCAATATTCCAAGGCTCTTACACATAGCCATGATCACCAATTCAATCCAATAATCCAAATATACAATAAATACTATATAATTTTATCTAAATCATAATTCTAACATGATTCTTTCATAATTCGATAGCCCGAAGTAAACTAGACAAGAATTCAATAGTATAGAGACATGATCAAATCAACCATTATATAGTCAAAAATAGGATTGCATGGTTTCATAGAGTTTTTAGTAAAAATTATCAAATTAACATCAATTAAATCATAATATAATTATTCAAAACATTTTATGCAAGAACCCATGGCTAGATTACAATTTAGAAGTTCATCTTTTGACAAAATCTTGGAAAACCACTTTGAAGATTCGCTCCTTGAAGAAAGATATTCAAGGATGAATTCCATACCTTAATTGATTCTAAACCACGAAAGTTGAGAAGATTTTATGGAGAAACCAAGGTTCAAGCTCCTTTCTCCTTCAATCGTGTTCTACAGAGTTCTTGAGGAGTCCTGGGGTTTTGATTTTCAAAAGTGAATTCTTCTAAGTGTTAAAGACTTATAAACCCACTCAAGATACCCAAAATAAATTTAATAAACAATCCAACTAATTTTATAAAGACTAGGTAAAATTCATAACTTACCCTTGGCCTTGCCGAGACTCTGTAGAAAAATGCAAACCACCACCTACGGAAGAATCTACGAGGTATCAACCCATAGACGGGATGTGCTAGCAACAGTCGATTGGGTGAGATACATAAAAAGGGTATCTTGGTTTCCCTATAATAATTATCAACCCAATACCTCCATCGACGGGTCGTCGAATGACCTAAGGGGTACTGATTGCCTCCGTTGGTTTGGTTGGTTTTTGACAGTTTTGGCTAGAAGTGTAGGGCCTCCTCAAGGACCTTCTTGTTGGTTCTTGGAGAGTTTTGCCCGTAATTTTCAAACCCAAATACACTCATACACATTTTAGGAACCCTCTCATCAATTTCAAATAAAATTAACACGTAAAACATGCAAAGGCACACTAAAACGTACAAGCACGTCTCAAGGCATATCTTTCTAACGTCATTGACGTTTGACCTCCAAACATAACCAAACATTAGAAACTACCTATGAACATCATTATAATCCAATTAAGGACCTTATAATGTCATGACTCACGGGTTTGGCTCTAGTTTCACCTAAGTTGCTTTAGAGGTGTTACATTATCCACCACATGGACAACATTCGTCCTCGAATAACACTTGCTTAATTTTAGGCAGTTTAATGAGTTAAGAAACTCAATACTAGAAGAACATAATCATACAACATCATATTTAATACACAATAGAAGGAACACCAATTTCCACATAACAAAGAGTCTCACGATACAATAAAAAGATAGAAACTAATCTAGAACTCTTAATGCAATAAGACTCACATTTCTTCATTTGAAATAGGAATAACTACTTCTCCACATATTATCATTCTCATATAAATACATTCTATACACATTATAACCATCTTTTACAAAAGAACAACTTAATCATTTCTGTAAAATCTTACAGTGATCTTCCAATCTTACAGTGAATTGTGCTAAAACATTCAATAACGCATTTTTTGCAAAATAACAACTTAATCATTTTTGTAAAATCTTACAGTGATCTTCCAATCTTACAGTGAATTGTGCTAAAACATTCAATAACGCAACATTTAAGCAATTTATAATGGAAGAATGACAATATGAGAGATAAAACCATATTAATTCATTTTATAACATAAGCATAACTTCATAAAATGCACAATGAAAGTAAATAAGAAATTCAATTTCACTCTAAAATACAATACAAAATGCAACTTGCTTCTATGGCTTTCTATATCTCAAGCTTGAATAGAATACAAGAGAAGAGACAAAAATGACAACTCTAATATTAACCATAGTCCACAACATAAAAAGAACCCATTACAGCAAGAGAGATAAAACTATAACTTACCAACATCCCCATATTGAGCATTACGAGGAAGTTCCTCAGCTGGAATAGTAGACACTTCCTAACATGCTTCTTCCTACAAGAAGAACAAGTAGGATTAAGAATTGGAGAACCACCACCTCTCTCAAGCTTGGCCTTAGAAGCACTAGTCGCATCTTGATTAAGGGCTCTCTTCTTAAATATAGTTGGCCTTACTAATTGGATTTACTCTTATGCAAAGTCTTTAAGATCCTTCTAAGCTTGGACTCCTAAATGGATTGAGCATACACCATAATACTAGACAATTTCATATCATTGTGAAGCATTGTCGTACAACACTCTTCTTTCACAAGGTCGACAACATTGCTAACAAGCCTACTCATCTCATCCCCAGGGTTAGATACCAAGGATGGAGCTTATTTAGACAATATGGTGAACTTCAAATAATACTCCTCCACACTCATTTTCCCTTGTCTAAGGTTAATGAAATCTTCAACCTTCCCCTCTGTTCTCTCACGGGGAATGGACTTTCCTAAGAAATCCTCCTTTAACTCTTTCCACTCTATGGGACCCGACTCAACCGACCTATTATCTTTCATTGAGTTTACCATTATTGAGAAACCTCTCTCAATTTGAACAATGATAACTCTTTCTCCTCCCTATGAAGTCACCCCCACATCACTTAACACCTTATACACACCATCAAGAAACTCTTTGGGACCATTTCAAACCTTAGAGCCAAGAAACATAGAAGGGTTCAGCCTTGCACAGTATCTTAGCTTAGAGGATATAATACTCTCAAAAGAATTCACCCTAGACTCAATGTCTCTAGTCACTTCAATGGTCAAGGATCGGGCTAAAGTAAGTACAACCTCTCATATTCCCTATTGGTCATGTATGGGGAAATACCGGAACCTCATTTCCTTCACCTCCAATAGGGAATTGATCACCTTTGGGAGGAACTTGACCAGCTTGAGGAAGTTAAACTCTTTATGGAGCTATTCCATCTTGGGAGCTTCTGCTTGCACTCCTTCTTCCAACCTTCTTGCGGCCACTCTTATTGTAGTCATACTCATATATACACTAGAAAAGATATTAGGAATAGGGACTTATAACCTCAAGTCTATTGGAATGAAACAAAATTGATGGACAAAGTTAAACATATCGTTTATGGCCTCTCACTCATAGATGTGTTGCGACTCACACCAATGAACAAAACTCTACGAGATGTGGATTTTTGAGACTTTGGATTCCTAAGATGACTTTAATAACCTATGCTCTGGTACTAACTTTATCACGACCCAAGAGCACACCCAAGAAGTTATGGTATTATTAGATTGCAACACTGCGTACTTGACCTTTTAGAGGTCTTGACAAGCCCTTTGAAATCATTCATTGCATAAATATACAAAAAGTAGTGCGGAATTTAAACTTTTCACACGAAATAGTAATAGTTCAAAATATCTCTTTTATAGAAAAACATAATGAAAGGCTATGTCTCTAAGTTTCCATCTTAGACATAAGAATGTATTGGGACATGGCCCATACTTCAAAATATAGAAAATAGCTAATGTCTATTACAATACTTTCAATAAGGAAATCTAAACATCAAGATGTCCTCGAATCTAGTGAGGACATAAAAACTCTTGCTTGAATGAACATTAATCCAAGTTTCCACTTTGAGACTCCTCTCAAATGCAACCTACACATTTAGAAATAGACAAAATATATAGAGTTAGTAAACTAGAATGTACTAAGTAAGGCATAATGCATTAAAATCATATTAAACGGACATCTGTATAAAACATGATCTTTTTGAGTAAAACATCATTAAAAAAATATAAGAGATCACATTAAGACAACATAGACACATCCAATCAATATACATTAATATCACTTCAATTCACATAACCATGAGATCAACTTGACTGTGTTATAAAGCGACCACCTATACAATCCCTTCACACACACCAAAGTGATCCATTAGATTACGTAAGATAATATTATTCCCATTTCATACATTCAACTCCCTTCCTAGAATGACATGAGGAAAACGCCCACACACCCTCTCCAAGCCTACCAAAGCAATCCTTAAAGCTACTCTATATAAATACCTTGTCACATACGGGGAGCACCCCCTAGAAGTAACATGGCGTACTTGACCTATAGGAGGTATTATACAATCCTATATTTATTATTAATTTCATTGTAATAAGTAAATTTAGCGGAAAATTTAAAAAATTCTTAGCACATAATATGCTAGGACATCATTTCATATATATAAAATATATCATAACATATAGTTTAAGACTCAAGTCTCTTTCGTCATCCTAGACTCAACATCATAAAAGTACATTAGGGACATATAGTTTAAGACTCTAGTCTCTTTTTTAATCCTAGACTCAACATCATAAGAGTACATTAGGGACACGACCCTTATAACATATTACATAAGTATATAATTTTAAAGAACTTCATAGTAAACCAAATATAGGGAATCATATATCCATCTCCTCATCATGTAAATACATCCCATAGCATCCATAACCTAAACATTGTGTAAAAAGTAGAGAAAAATGGAGTTAGTACAAAAATGTACTAAGTATGACAATCATGCAAAAAGATGCATTTAAAAGGGACATTTTGTTGGAATCATACTTATTCCTTTTTGAGTAAATCTTTGTGAAACTTTTATACAATAGAATTTATATCATTAACATACTTCATTTATACATATTCAAAATCCAAATATCATATAAAATACCATATAAAATTTAAACCACTTTTAGGGTAACTTTGTAGTGTGCTATTTCTTTTTACAGTAAGCATTTTTCTTTTAACACGGAACATCTATTCTTTAACTTCTTAACCTCCCAAGTAACCCTTTAGTGATACTTGGTGCAATGCATCACTTTACGGCCACAAGTAGTCATTCATAAAACTTATATAATCCAAAACATATCATCATAGAAGTATAACACATAAAAGACACTTTTAGGACAAGACATAAGAACATTACAGTAAGCTCTTGTCATTATGCACATATACTTATTTTGCTTCACATAGAACCTTATGAAACCTTACTCATATTCCCAATCTGAATCTACTAGTGCAATGTACATGTGATGCCCCATGACCTCACACATACTTATTAGATCTATCATGCGACCACAAGACTTAACCTACTATAGGCAACGACATACCCTTCAATATATGACCTAATTCACATAGTAATATTAGAACTTAATGTAATGCATATCATCTCATCATATAAACACTAACACAATGTCATTCAAGAGAACCATAATCTTAGACACGTGCATTTGAACACCTTCCTAGGACTTCCCTCAAGTGTCAGTTGTGCAATGCATAGGTTAAGTCACATACCTCCACCTACACTAAGAAACTACCCTTAGTTTATCCCATTTAGGGTCCTTACTTTACTTCCATTGTCCATTTTACTTTGGGAAAAGTATAGCCTTAACCGACACTAAGACCATGGGTGCTAAAAATGGAATTTGGTGTTCTAGAGCCTTACATAACCGTAAGGTGTTCTTACCTAGATAAGGTAGAACATCAACACATGCTAGCATACTAAGTGAATTCACTTGCTAGATCATATGTGGCAAGCATAGTTATGGAACTTGGAGGCATACATGTGAAAACTTTCTTTATGCCAAATGGGGCATTATGGTTATCCACTTTTGGAAACCCTCTTTAAGCCTATTGAGGCATTGTAGTTATTTACCTCATGAGGATTATGGTGACCTACCTTCCTACAATGGGAAGGGTCACCCCTCACTTTAAGTTCACTCGGTTCTAAGCTAAGTTCCGTTTATTAAAAAGCCTTTTATTAACTTTACCTTATAAAATTAGGCTTAGGAGATTCATCCCCTTCTATTCTTAGCTCATAGGTCATATATGATAGGTCCTTTCATCAACCTATATCATGTGAGAAAACCATTAACATGGACATAACATATTTAAGAACATATCTAGTTTAGGATACACTTAAGCACAACTTTCAAGGCTCCTCTATTGACTAGATTTTCATACATGTATGTGTGCATACTTATATGTGAGCAAATCTTACAGATTACACATAACTATCATACATGCTGATACATCAATGGAAAAGTTTATATGTATAACTGTAGATCAATCCTTTAATATAAACACACCAAGACACTATACACATTCATATTCATGATGTCATGTACTTCACATCATACAATTTAATTCATATTCATAACTCGTCTTTAGATTCATTTTCATCTACGTAGAAACCAAACCTAGGAACTATCCTATCAAGGTATACATGGGCAATGCATAGACGAGGTCCAACACCCTTGCCCATACTAGTACACCTATCATGTCATCGTAATTACGGGAATACGTGACATGCTTCACATACATTTATCTTACATGCATAGTAGTAGACATTTAGTGAATATGAGAACAAACTTCCATTAGACACTATGAACCTTTACTACATTGTAAGCATGCATAATGTGTGAGTATGTGTGTACATTGGTCGACATGAACACATAATGAATATGAACAGCACATTGATTCAGCTACACTATTAAGACCACAATACACTTTCAAGAACAGACCACACAACACAATTTAGCATAGGAGGCAAGCTAACTTCATATTACACTTTAAGACTCCTAATGTTAACTATTCACACATTTACATAGGGGTACATGGGTAGGGGTCATCAACCATTATAACTCATCAATGGCAGCACCTACACATGATATTAACATTTCCATTTACATGCTTATAACACTAGCTACATAACCTTGATTCACAACTAGAATAGAAGGCTAGTCACAAGTTACACATAGTGTGATCATGATCACCACACACTCATATAGTCATCAATTTGCCTTCACGACCTTGGTCAAGACATATATAATTAAAATCAAGTAAACACCACCACCATAAGTGGACCATACTACACAATACCATACAAAGCTTCATCAACTACAATAATATAGAAAATTAGAGAGGAAAAGTCATAATTACCAATTCACGACCCTTTGATCATCATTGATCAATACACCTTTTTAATCATCAATACATTATAGGGAAGTCGCTAAATATAAATTTCATCATGAAAGAATCCTTTTACAAGTCGCTACAAGATCATACTACAAACTAATACAATACATCACATAGATAATACAAGGAAGAGAGTTGTAGATCATCAAAAAATTTCCCTAGTCTTGTTCATCAATCATGTTTTATCAATAATATAAATTTAGGTCAGTATCTAAATAGATAGAACATTATACCTAAATCATGCTTCATCCACCCTAGAATATAGATCACAGCATATACATTACTTTATCAAGTCTATAGCTATAAGAACCTAAATCAATCTTTGCCAATTCAATTGCTATCAATTTATATTGGATCAATTATACCTATCTATCATCATATTATACATATAGACAGTACCTAAGACAATTCACCATGATCGGGTAATATAACAACCATCCCAACATCAAGATCACAAGTTACTATATGATAAGTTACCCTTATCCAAAAACCTTCAAACTTCACCCTCATGGATCATTCCTCAACAATTCATCATATATATACATACTAGGCAGTAGGTATGACCATATTAACATAATTGAATCACAAATCGATATCCATAAGATCAAGATCATAAAGACACACATAGGCTAAAATCGAGTTTGTGAGAGAGCATGGGTTCGTCACAAAATTCGATTGAAAATCTCGTCCAAATCAGTAGATAATCATCAATACATTCATATTATGCTTGTGAAATCAATTTAAGAAATAACCCATGGCAAGATTGAAGAAAAAGAGATTAGATCATGAAACTTCTTTCAGAACCTTGAAGAGGAATCTGTAGATGCAAGATTAACTAGAGATAAAGGATCACCATATCTTTATTACATGAAGAACCCACTAAAAACTGGTGAAGAACCCATGAGAATCTAATCTACAAGCTAACCTTGAACTTCACATTCAATAGAGGTTTCTAGAGAGGATATTTTGAGAGACGGGGGTTTGATTCACGTTTTTAACCGACCTAATATACAACAAAATAGTTTATTAAACCGCCTAGGTTCTTATTAGCACGTGGGGTAAGTTTCCCATTCATCCAATCAATAGGCAGCGTGCATGGCAGTAATTGAAGTCCTGCATCAACGGACCCAATGATGGGGCATTAGTCCATCCACGGGCACTCCTCTGCCTTCCGTCGTTTGGGTCTGAGGCTGTCATGTTGCTAATCCTTCTCCAGGCTAAGTTCCTATAGACACCTCCCCATCGACGGGGCATCAGTCCATTAACGAGGTGTCAGTTGGCTCATCGATTGACACTGCCAAGGCACTGTCTCGACAACCTTGAGGTCCTCTTGCGAGGCCTTGGGAATTCCTACCTGACGTTTGACTTCCAAATGACTTCAAATCACCCAAGAATACTTTAAAATACTTAATTAACATATTAAAAAGCTTATAGGCACAAGTGAGTCTCTAGACACCCTAACTCGTTTTGGGTGTCTTACATACCTTTTCATTAACATACTACTTATTTAAGTCATTATGTTCATTATATCATTTAGGAGACATTCAATATTTAAGGACATAGACATAATGGTATTGGAGAAGACATAGGGGATCACATACTAATATTTTCAAAGCCTAATTGTGCAATGTCTAGATAGCATCTCATTTTCACTACCTAAACTTCATAGAACTCATCAAACACTAGCTGGTATCCCACATATGAGGAGAATAGGCAATAACCGACATGGACCATTGTAGCTAAGCATGGAATCCAGAGTCAAACCCTACTCCGATAGAGGGTGATCTACATGCCAATGGTAAAACTAGACCAAAATCCATGTAGGCACATAATTGAGAAATATCAAGGATTTCTTTGTACTCTATCCTTATCATACAACTATAGCTACTCCACAAGAATACTCACTCGGTTATAGCCTCTGTTCTCATAGAGTAATTCAATCAAGGATTATATGAAGATGTATAATATTTTTTTCATAACCAAATCATACAATACCTTACAAAAAAGGGTTCCCTAGGGATACCTTACAATGGTTATTAAGATAACTCAATTCCTTTACTAAGGATTATTTCATGTCTTTCCAGCCAACCAACCCTAAGTCCATCAGCCACAAGATAAGGATACCAATACGACTTTTAACTTCAAGGATATCAAAACCTTCTTTCAAAGGTTCCACATATATGACCTTATTTTCTATATTCAAGATAATATTCCATTCATACATATACAGTCATTACAAAGGGTTCTCTATCCTACTAAGTCAAGGATTCATATTCATATTCTTTATGTATCAAGTAAGGAACATAGGTTTACCTAAACAGGACACACTTCATCATCATCTTTTCACATATACAATATCATGCATGTAGCATACAGGGTCAACTATGTATACTTACAAGTCACCCTACACACTCTATGGGATCATCAATATGGCACGTCATAGTGATCATATAGTCAACTAAGAAGATTCACACTTCAGCATCAAGTATATACATATGAGACATTACTATAGCCTATCATAATCACATATTTTCACTTCACATATATTCATAAGTCCTTAAGACCATAAAAATATTAACATATTCAAGATATAACATGATAATACCAGATTTTATAAAGTAGTGTCGATGAGGGCACATTAGTTCACAATTCATTGAGTAATGACGACAAGGCCACATTATTCACAAGTAAAGTACATAAGTACAACCACCATAATTGGATCATACCAAGCATAGTCATAATTAAAGACCTATACTATACAATATAGAGAAATTTATGTCAACATACCACAAGTCCAATCCCACAACTTCAATCCATAGCAAAATCAACCAACTCAATATACCAAGGCTCTTACCAATAGCCATGATCACAAATTCAATACAATAATCCAAATATACAATGAATCCAATATAATTCAATATGAATTTATCTATTTAGGAAAACCTACTCGTAATTCTGACATGATTCATTCATAATGTAATAGCACAAAGTAAGCTACACAAGAATTCAATAGCATAGAGACATGATTGAATCACCCATATTATAGTCATAACTAGGATCGGACGATTTCTGTGGGTTCATAGATTTGTAGTATAAAATCATCAAATTAACAACAGTTCAATCATAATACAGTGATTCAAAATGTTTTATGAAAGAATCCATGGCTAGATTATAATTTAGAAGTTCATCTTTCGAGAAAATCATGGAAAACAACTTCGAAGATTGACTCCTTGAAGAAAAGAGAATCAAGGATGAAGACCATACCTTAATTGATTCTAAACCACGAAAATTTAGAGATTTTATGGATAAACCAAGCTTAAAGCTCCAATCTCCCTTCAAGCTTCAATGGTGTTCTAGAGAGTTCTTTAGGGGTCTTGGGGTTTTGATTTTGAAAAGTGAATTCATATAAGTGTTCAAGAATTATAAACCCACTTAAAATACGCAAAATAACCTTTACAAACCGTCCAACAAATTTTAGGAAGTCTTGGTAATGTTCCCAACTTACCCTTGGGTTGGCCGAGACTCTGTTCCCAACTTACCCTTGGGTTGGCCGAGACTCTACAAAAAAAATGCAGACCACCACCTACAGACGCACCTACGAGGCGTCAACTCATCGACGGGTCATGATGGAAACCATTGATTGAGTCCAAGACTTCAAAAAGGGATCCTTGTCTCCCTATACTATGTCTCAACCCTTGCCCTCCATCGATGGGGCGTCGAATGACCTAAGGGGCGTCGATTTCCTCCGTTGATTGGTCTGGTTTTTGATAGTTTTGAGTAGAAGTTAGGGTCCTTCTCAAGGACCATTTTGTTGGTCCTTGGGGACTTTTTCCCAAAAGTTTTAAACCCAAATACACCATTACACATGTTAGGAACCCCTCACATCCATTTCAACCAAAACAAATATGTAAAACTTGCAAAGTCACACCTAAACATACAGGCACATGTTAAGGCATATCTTTTGAAAGTCATGGACGTTCCTGGATGTTTGACCTCAAAACATAACCAAATTTAGATACTGCCAATAAACATCATTCTAAACAATTTTAGGACCTTAGAACCTCATGAAACACGTTTTAGGTTCTAGTTTCACCTAAGTCGTTCAGAGGTGTTATAAACAAGATGTCATTAATCAACATTATAACAAAGGAATCCAAATATGGGTGCACTAGACACCATGAGAGGCGATATTGCTACCTTGTGAGAAGATGTGATTCAGCCAGGTTATACGGACCTCTTGATGCTTTGGTAAAAGGTTCCCTTGCTAGATACACCTACCTCAATATCACCACATATGCTAGTGAGCATACCCCCTTTCTATAGCCTGAGATAGTTGCGAGTGTTGATGATTATATTTTTATGGACGAGTAGTGTCACATCCTGAAACTCTAGAAGTTAGGGTCAATCTCGGATTGCAATCGGCGTACTTAACCTCTCGGGGGTCGTGTACAAGCCCTTTTCTGTATCGTTCATCGCATATACATAATGAATAGAACTACGAAATTAAAACTTTTCACAAAACATTAGAAATATCTTTAATAACATACTTCATTAGAAATCATAAGAAATACTAAGTCTGAATCTCATCAAACATAGACACGCGAATACTTTTGGGACACGGCCCATACTTCAAAATATCGAAATACTTTGTCTATTACAATAATTAAAATAGAAACATAAAAGACATATATGCCCTCGAATAAAATGAGCACATACTTCAACTTCACTTGATTAATGCTACAATCCAAGTCTTGATTCCCAAATGCTTCTCACCTACCAATAACTATAGAGATAGATAAAAACATGGATTAGTAAAACCACATGTACTAAGTATGACATAATGCATGAAAATCATGAAAATGGCATTAATTGGAAATATGAATCTTTTCATTTAAATATCATAATTAATCATAAGAATAAAATTTACAACTTAAAACACATAAGACAACATTTATGCAATTATTCACATTTTTGAGGTAACATTACAGTGACCTATATTCACTGTAACAGTGAAGTGCTTCTTCTTACCTTTTAACACTTCCTAGCATGTAGTCTTCTTACATAAAGTTATCCTAAGACTTACTTAAGCAACACAAAGAGAGACAGCCCATACAACCTCCCTAAGCATGCCTAAATGACCCTCAAGACTACATATAATAATTACACATACACACTTACAAGACATCAAACAAATGAACATGAGATTTCCTCTACCAAGGGTGATTCTAAGTCTCACTTAAGTGAGTTGTGAACCGACCGCCCATACAATTCCTTTTACAAACACTTAAGAGATCCTATTCACTACCTATGATAGAATCATTATCACTTAAGACATCAACATATAGATAGTATGACATTCTCTTACCAAAGGCTATCAAAAGACTTACTTAGGTAAATCAAAAAGATAAAATCCATAATTGACCTCTTCAAGACTACCTAAATAATCCTTAAGACTACCTGCGTTTATATCATGCCTACATATTAAACCATTTTCCCTAACTAAAGTCATTTGGAAGACTCATCTAGGTAAGATATGAAGTGACCATTTCTATGCCCCCTTCACACCTTAACTAGAAAACCCTAAACTACTCTAGATAAGTACTTATTCATTTAAAATAAATTCTTACTAAGTTATTATATTCATTATTTCACTTAGGATACATTCATCTCATTAATGACATTCAAGTAATGATCTTGGAAAATAACTAGGGACTCTAACTAACACCTTCAAAGCCTATTATGAAATGTCGAGATAGCATCCCATACAACCACCTAAAATTCATAGAATTCCTCTTATGCTAGTAGGTATCCCATATGATGAGAATAGGAAATAACAGACATAGATCATGATAGCAGGACATGGAATCCGGAGTTCTATTCTACTCTGATGAGGGTGTTCTACTTTTAAATGGTAGAACATAGACACATCCCATGTAGGCATATGGTTAAGGAATATAAAGGGCGTGCTTTGTCATTGAGTCTCATTCTTTAACTTGAACTACTTCTCTTACCATACTCACTTCGTGCTAGCCTTTGTTTTCATAGAGTAATTTCAAATTTAAGGTTCATATAAAGGGGTTCCACATTAAGGTCATAACCCTATAACATTTATCCTACCAAGGAAAGGTACACTAGGGCTACCTTACAATGGCAAGAAGAACCTCATCATTACTTTCCTAAGGTTTGATATGAATCATTTCCATCCAATCAACCTTAAGTCTATCATTCCTTTACTTGAAGGATACCATTATGGTTTTCGACTTCAATATTCATAACCTTATTACTACGTTCAAGGTATCACATAAAGGACCCTATTAACATCATTTAAGGTCTCATGTTATTCATACATACAAGACTAAGAGGCTATAAAATCCTACGTCAACAAATCACATATTTACATTCATACATGCATCAAGTAAGTGATACAAGTCACTCAATACAAGACACAACATACTTTAACTTAACACATATTACATGTCATTCAAGAATAACATAGAAATAGTCATTATCATCTTTAAGATATCATATACACTATAATATCATCATCAATATGACCATAATTGACTTATATAGTCAAGTAGGAATAGCCAAGCATCAACCCTAAGACTATACCCACAATACCATCTTCATAGTCTAACATGATCACGTGAATAACATCAATAGAAGAATGCATATAATTTTGCAGTACTTATCATGTAGTTATATATTATCATACTTCACATAATCATCATAATACTTCAAGTAGTTTTCCGACAAGCCCTGATCATCATAATACTTAAAATAACACCGGCAAGGCCGCATCAACTGAAAGTAAAGCACATAACACCGCCACATAAATGTATCATACTAATCAAAACAAAATTGAAGTCTAATTATTATAAAATAAAGGGAATTAGGGAAGCATACCACCTTTCAAACCTTAACAATTAAATTCAATGCTAAATCACCTAATTCAATACCATAAGGCCCTTACCAATGACCATGAACATCGATTCAATGCATAAATAATAATACCCAATGAAACAAGGTTAATTGAACATATACTTATCAATATAATACAACCTATACGTCCATTGAATACAATTTTTACATCATTAGATAGCCCATAGAAAACTACACTAAATTTCATAAACATTAAGTCAATATTAAGTAACCCATAAAGTAGTCAAAACTAGTTTTCATCAATTACATGGGTTCATAGGTTAATGGACTTAAAATCATATAATTAATAGCAATCAATCCATGAACCCATGCATAGATCATAAATTGGACAATTCAT
Source organism: Solanum arcanum (assembly GCA_027789145.1). Taxonomy (NCBI): domain Eukaryota; kingdom Viridiplantae; phylum Streptophyta; class Magnoliopsida; order Solanales; family Solanaceae; genus Solanum; species Solanum arcanum. The sequence goes on from CM050933.1 coordinate 63,253,280, forward strand.
CTTTGAAAACTTTAAAAAAATATCTTTGAAAGTTGGGAACCTTGATGAATAGAGTTTCAAGGATCAAAAACCATAACTCAATGAAGATAATTATTCAATCTGATGAAGAATCTCCACTCAGTTCTCCAATCTAAGCCGTTCCTTGAGTTTTGGCTACAATGGAGTTCTAGGGCATTTTTAAGGAAATCTGGGTTTTGATTTTGACAAAATGAAATCTTCTAAGTGTTTTAGTCTTATAAACACATTAAAAAACACAAAATACCCTTAAATAACATACAATATTCTTATTTGGACTTGGGGTTAATTTACAAATTCACCCCTCACTTAACAAAGGAAATCAAGGCCACAGTGACAAAGTGACATCAATCTGGCGGCAATGATGCATCGTTTGTCCATAAACCGACTGTCCTGTCCTCCCATCGCTTGGTATAGAGACTCACTTTTTTTCTCTCCTCTCCCAATATACGTTCCAATAAACGATCCCTCACCTATGGGGGTCGATTGCCTTCCATAGGTGGGTTGTCTTGGACAGTCTTGGCCTACAACTTTGGGTCTTTCCTCAAGGACTCTTGGATGGTCCTTGGGGATGTCTTCCTATACGTTTCAAACCCAAAAATGATTTTATAAATGTTTAGGACCTCCCAAATGAATTTCACCCAAAACAAAAATGTAAACTCCATGAAACACGCTTAGACACACAAGGTCGTTTCATGGAAAAACATTCGAACATCATGGATGTTCTTAGACGTTTGACCTCCAAACTCCACGAAACATGAAAAACATCCTATATGAATAATAGTAATTCTTTTAATGACTTATAATCTCATTAATCACACATAAAACCACATATGAGGCACATAAGTGACTTAGTCGTCCCTTGATGTTTGACTTCCAATGCACCTAAACTCTTGGACAATTCCTTAGTAACACATTATATTCAATTTTAGTACCTTATAACTTCATGTAAACCATGTTATGATCTACTTCACCTAAGTCATTTTTGAGATCTTACAAGAAGGATATGACCAAAGAAATGAATGGGGAGGAGTTGAGGAGAGAGTACAATGCGGTTTCCTAGGATCTTATGGATTTTAAGAGACAAAGGAGATAATTATTCATGAGACCTTGGAGAAACCTTTTTTGGATACTTTCACGGTTGGTACTAGTGAAGTCTCTTCAAACTCAACTATCCCGTCCTGATTTAAGACGGGAATTGATGTCCATATTGAGACGTCACTACTACCTCTGGTAATACTTTTTCTAAGAATTCATGCCCTGTTTTATGATTCTTTACCCAAGTCTCCCGATGAGAGTGCTCCACAAACTTAGCACGTCGAAGCACCCCATCTATCTCAACCTCATATACTTTATTATCATTGCATTAAGGATACTGCGTGTTTGTTTTAGTGGGGTGAGGGCCTTTAAACCAATATTGCCTTTTTGGTTGCATTTTCTTACTTTGAATTGATGATTTTATTAGTTAATATAGGTTTATAATATAGCGTTTTTTCTAGTTAATTGGATCTTTTTTTTATCTTTTTCATTCTTTCTTTCTTTTGCTACTCCTATAAGTTTTGAAAATCTCCGAACTATTGAAGTTTCATTTATAACAATTTGTCGGCTGATTGTGCTAAATAACTATGTCTTGAATAGTACTCATGATTAGCATGATGTAGAGTGTTAGTGTTGCGAGAATGAAATAATTGTAGTTCCACATTTGAGATATACCTTTGAATCTTATTTACTAGCTTAATTTTGATGTGATCCTTGCAATGAACACCATACGTATGCTTTTGATATTTTTTGGATGTGTTAAAAAAGTGTAATTAAAAGAATCATGTGCGGTGAGGTCAAAATTGAAAGCATGTGTGTGGATTCCAAGAAACTATTTTCTTAGTACAAATGCCTAAATGTTGATGAATGTGAGGCATGATCTTGGGCAACAATTCAAAGAGGAAACCCAAATGTCCATTATTTTTATTGGATACTTTATAAGGATGTGCATCCATTTGTGTATCATTTGAGCCTGACTCATTTGTTGGCGAAACAAAAAGAAAGCCTCTTGAACCATATTGTACCTACCTTCTCACCTAAAATACTTTTTGAAGCATTTTCATGTTTGATTATTCAAGTTAGGTAGAAAGCCTGAGTTGGGGGTGTATAATGGAAGGAGCATAAAATTCAAGTTAAGGGGAAAATAAGATTAAATGATATATAAGTTTGAAGTTTTTAACAAATATAAGGAACCCCTCCTTATAAAGAGAGAAAAAGAGTCATTTTGATTAAAATTGTATGGAAAAATAAAAATGAAAAAGAGAAGTCTTGAAATAAAGGGGATTTCAAATAAATTAATTGACTGAAAAGTCAAAGTTTGAGTTCTAAAATGAATAGGAATGAAAAGAACTTGAGAAGCGGTGAAGATAATTGTAATAATTCTTTGAAAAGGTGAAGTCACATATTTAAATTGACCATACCTTAACCCTCAGCTCAATTACAAGCCTAAACCCTTGAGATCTTGCATAAACTAGGTTTTGGCATGATAGGAAAATATGGGCAAACATACTGGACAAAGTTTTCATGAATATCTCATGGAGAGATCTATTGCATTTGTTCATTATATATTTGTTAATTTTATTTTTTAGAGCATGGAATCATTCTTGATATGAACAAACTTGAATGCATTTATTGAAACATGGTCTTTCATTAAAAACAAGCTAAAATGAGCTTAAGCTTGTGCTGAAACCAGCTAGTGATCATTTGAATCTTTTTGATCATGAATGAGTGTAGCATGTTGTTGAGAGTAACTTTAAGTTGGACTTGCATGTTATCTCTCATTGATAAACTATTGTAGACACCCTTATTGAGCATATTAAGTTCTTGAGTTACTTGAGAACAACTAAAAGTTTAAGTTAGTGGTATTGATAAGTGGTAGATTTGTACTTATTTAAGGTTTATTTAGCTCAATAATTAGTATCCTCTGTGCATAATATTTTCCTATCATGATGATATTTTGTTGATTCGCACCTATGAAGGATAATAGATAAGGCAAGCAAATTTTTGGAAGATTAATTCAAATGTAAAAATAAGTGCAAACTACACATCGATTATCTCTAAACAAGAAGGGTGATCGCCTAGTGAGCATGACCTCGCCAAAAATTGTAACAACCGGGGAGCACCCTAGTCATAACTAGCATCTTCTTCCTAGAAGAGGACTTATACAAGCCCTTAGCATTAGTCATAGCATGTATCATAGTATTAAAAAATGCGGAAAGTTTAAAAGTTTTACTTTGGAAGTTCAACTTCACTTCATATATGAAAATAGAATCCAATTTTTCACTTCATACCATCTAAATATAGTATAAAAATTTGGGACTTAAAACTTACATAAATAAAGTGTCTATAAAAAGGAAATACAATAATTTCTTACAACATAATCAAAGAACTAAAAGATAGAACATAAGGTTCTCCTCGGATTTGGGAATCACCAACTTGGAGAAGCAAGTTGCAAGTATCCTTGAATAGCGACCTTGATTCCTCAATGGCCAAACCTACATTTTTTTGGGAAAAGGGAAGAAAATATGGGTTATTACATTACACATACTATGTTTGGCTTCTATGCATAAAAATCATCAATGGCTGTACAAAAGGATATTTTAGTCAAAACGTGCTTGTTACCAAGTAAATCGAATATGAACATAAAGTGAGCATCATAAGCCAAACAAACATTATGTCATCCCAACATGTAGACAACCCAAGAAATAATTGTGCAAATCAAAGTATAGAACCTTATAACCCTATCCAAAGCTAAGTCTCACATTAAGCAACCTACTTCATACATACATTCATCATCTCATATTTTATCGTAACTTGCTATATTCATAAAGCCTATACAAGCTCAACATACATGAGTCATAATCAACATAATAACAAAATAACACTACTAGAACCATCCCTTAGGATTGCACTGGTGCAATGCATAAGAGAAGTCCCATACCCTCCTTCACACTATGTAGAAAACCCCTCAAGAAAAGCCCTTGTGAGAGTCCATACATTTTCTTTATTTATTAACTTTTACATCATGGAAATAGGTTGCAATAAATGACATTAGACCATGTGAGCTACATGGAATCCGGTGTTCTACTTCCACACCGAAAAGAGAGGTTTAAGATGTGCCTAAGGTGTAACCTTTCCTACATAGCTATCGAGGTGGATCTACTAAGCTAGAGTCCTATGTGGGCACATAGTTAAGGGTCAAGGAGATGGTTACTAGAAACCCTAAGTTGTGGAACGTGGGGAGTTAAATCTCATAAGACAACACATATCGTGGGGAATCCGGACATGCTAAACATGAGGAAACCATCTGGGGAGCAGGACTTACTAAAACGTACCCCTACCTCATTTACATGCCTTTTCGGTGCTAAGCCTCTATTCCCTTTAGTTATCATCTTTAGTCATCACATAAGTTCACATTAGCCTTTACTAGACCCTTATGTAAACATCTTATCGTAATAGATCATAGGTGATCATAAGTGAAAACAATCCTTTCACTTTAGAACCACGTAACAAGTGAGTAATTATAATCATGAGAACTTACTTTCAATAATATAACAATCATACCATGACATACATACTTACTTCATAGCTAATTCAAGTGTATTGGGTTAAGGATGAGAGAACCTTGTCATCAACACCACAACAACACATTAGCTACAACATCATTACCATCTAAGTTATTCATATTTTATAATTGAGTTCAAGGTAAAACCAACAGTCATACCTTCTTTACATTCGTTGGACTTCATACATTAATGAATACTTTATCCACGAAATTGAATAGAAAACTTGGAGAATTTGGGGTGGAATTTGTGGCGTCAACCCATCGAGTTTATCGTTTTTCTAATTTCTTCTTCTTTAGAATCTAATATCTTACAATGGAGGTTGAGTAGAGAAAGAATTTAGTGAGAAGTAAGAGAAATTCTGGATTCAATTTGGGGATTTAATTTGGGTTGTAAGAGTGATGTAAAACTGACTTAAAATTAATATATACCCATCCCTAAAATATACAAAACACCCCTCACTTAGTTGGACCTTTTTGTGAAGTCAAACTTAACTTACATTTGCAGAATTTTCATCTCAGAACAAGTCTGTGTCATGGAGTTGTTCCCTAAAGTTTCTGGAAATAATTTTTGAGACAGAAGAGTCCGCGACATGGACAGATCATTTGGCCCATAGGGTAGATAGTTAGTGATGCGAACACGCTCCTTCCATGTATAAACGCATGTTGCCTTGGGGAGCTTGTTGGCCAATGGTTAGGTCCTCCACAAGGACCCCTAGGGTGGTCCTACTGGACTTTTCGATCCTAAAAACATTATTTAACCTATTCAACGTGTTTTTACAATTTTTACCCTCTATATGACACTCCCAAACCTTCACAATACCTAAGGACATCTACTAGTTCTATTTCACTAGTTTCGGACGTCATGGCCGTTTCTTGACGCCTAGGTTCTAATACTTCCAAATAAAGTTAATTACATTAGTTTATTTCTAGATTCATCATTATTCAGTATGTAAGTCTCTACTTTAGGTCATATAGTTTCTCGGTTATTACGGTATCCCCTCTTAGGAACATTCGTCCCTGAATGACTCCTCGGACTACTTATACAGGAAAAGAAAGAGACTCAATATAAGAAGACCAACAACAACAATATCATAATGATTCACACCACATATGAGGAGTTCTCATTTCCTTTAAACACACAATCTTATCATTACGACATATGAATTTAATTCACAATTCATCACATATAAAAGCCCACAATTTCATATCACATAAGAAAGAACAACCTTCTCCGTTTATAACTTTAGTTAGGGCTCCATGAGTACTGCAATGGCTCAACAAGGGTTATGAAGATGTTAGAGGTCCTATTTTATTTTTAATTAATTTTTTTTGGAATATAGATTAAGAAGGTAATTAGAAATGACCATGACGTCCAGTAAACTAGTGATCTAAACTAGTGTAGTGCTAGTAGTAGTATAATGGTTCAAAGGAGGTGTCTAAGGGCTTGACCATAAAAAGATGATGGGAGTGGACATAGGTTCATAAGAGGGAAATTAAGATTCAATACCGCGGTAGGAGTTCGCACCCTTTAGGGGCAAGCCAAAGCTAAAGGCCAAGGTGTCCCAAAAAAAGGGAGGCTATTGCCTCAATCTTCACAAGCATGACCACGGCCAAGTGGGGGGCTCGTGAAGATGCCTTGTCCATGAAATGAGAATGGAATTTTGTACTATATACTTTCCACAAGACACTTCACGACCTGTGGTGCACTTGAAGAAAGGAAGGCTTGGCTCATGGTCTTACCTTAGGCGTTTTGGGAAATAAGAGTTTTGGAAGGGCTACTACCCCAAGCACCACGACCCACTTGAGGGGCCATGGTGCATGTTCACGGACAAAGGGAGGGGGTCGCAAAGATTACTAAGAGCCTTTTTAGGATGACACAGTTAGGGGAGCTACTGACCACACTTCACGAGCACCACCGCAGACCGTTGAGATATTCACGGCTCGTGAAGTAGGGCGTGAAGGTGGGACGGGTTTCTATTGTCAAGGTCAAATTGGACATCCTTTTTAAAAGTCCAACTTAATGAGGGGTATTTTGGGTATTTTGGGGATTGATGTATATTGATTTTTTGTCATTTATCACTCAATTCCTCCTTCAATACCCAAACACAAATTGAAACCCAATTACCCAAACTTCTCTCTACATTCTCTCTCTACCTCAACCTCCATTGAAGAAACCTTGAAACTTGAAGAAGAAGACAAATTCCCGTAGTTCCTTCAACTGGGTTGGTCTATTCTTGATGTTGATATTCACATGATTTTATGATGGCATATATAAATATTATTAATGTGAGATGATGATTGGGGTGTGATTATAAAAGATTCAATGTGATTCTCTTGTACACCTTATTATTATGAGTATGATGTAATGATCTCACTTAATGATGGGTTGTGATGAAAGGAATTTTTCATTCTATACCTTACATCTATCATCATGATTATACAAGGGGTTAGTCTCCTAGGGTCTATAATATAAAACAATGTTAAGGGTGGCTTAAAGACATTTCAAAAAAGAAATTTATCTTAACACCGAGCGAACTATATAATTAGAGATGTCCCTTTCCAAGAGGAAATGTTGTTTCACTATTGTTTTCATGAGATGGAGACTACTATGAAAATGTGCATAAAAGGTTTTGTAGAAACAATATACTAGTTCCTTATCTATGTGCCCCCATAGTAAGACTAGCTATTGGATCCACCTAGAATACTATGTTCATGTTTTGGTTCTACCTTGGCAAGTAGAGCAACTTCTTTTGTGAGTAAGGGTCTTGTCATGCTAAAAATGTTGATATGGCTTTTGGATGTCGATACTCTTGAACATGAATATGAATATGTCATATTATATTGACGTCATGAACTTGTATATGCTATTGGATTGTGCGTAAAGGCTTTTAAAGTGAACTTCATATGTTTATACTAAAATGCCATTTTGTGCATGTTTTCCAATTGTTTTACTTGCATATATTACTAACCCATTTTCTCTTTTATTTCTACAACAATGTAGGTTCGGGCCATTAAAGAGCTTCAAGGCGATTTCAAGGAAGACTTGGATATTTCCAAGTTGTTGGCGAGTCCTCAAATTCGAGGATGATGCCACTATTCTAGCTTTACTATTTAATTAGTCTAAATACACTTGTTTTATTTCCGAAATTGTAAAGACTGTGTTGTATTCTCTTATGACATTATTTTGTAATGTTGAAAGGGCTGTGTACCAAATCTTGTACTCCGGAACATAAAACCATCCTTGGTGCTTAAGTACCCAATCTACTCCTTGAGAGAAAGTTTCTATATATTTGTTGAGAATCGATTCTTTTAATTCCACCAAGATAGTGTCAAGATGTTGTTTATACTTCACATCAACAACACGGAGGACTCAAAATTATGACGGATCTTGACACCCCTTTTGGAGAATGTTCTAGTCAGAGACCCAACTGGGCTAGCCTATGCACATCAAGGGATAACTCCATTTTCGATTCTTCGACATTCGACACACTACACATAGATACACAACTCAAGGCAACCTCAACCACATTGGCTTTCCCGGGGTGGTAAAAGACACTCACATTACAAAGTTTTAAAAACTTTAACCATCTTCTTTGGGGAAAATTCAAATATTTTTGATTGAACACATTTTGGAGACTCTTGTGATCGGTGAACACATTAACATGCACCCCATAAACATAGTGTCTCCAAATTTTTAATGCAAACACTATGAACGCTAGTTCAAGGTCATAAGTTGGGTAGTTCTTCTCATGAACCTTGAGTTTCCTAAAGGCATATTCTATCACCTTACGATGTTTCATGAGGACACAGACCAAACCTACTCGAGAAGAGTTACGATAAACCATAAAATCTTTGGTACCCTCACGTATGGTCAACACTGGAGCGGAGGTGAGTTTATCTTTCAATAATTAGAAGCTCTTTTGACATGATTCTGACCATTTGAACTTGGACTTCTTTTGGGTCAAGGACGTCAATAGAGATGTGATAGATTAAAATCTATCAACAAACCTCCTACAGTATCCGGCTAAAACAAAAAATATTTGGATGTTGGTAGGATTCAAAGTTCTAGGCCAACTTTTGACCACATCCATCTTTCTTCGATTAACCTCTACACATTCACTAGAGCTATTTAACAAAGAAACGCAACTGATCTCAACCAAAATTTACATTTACTAGATTCCGTAAAGAGTTGGTTATCATTCTTACTCTTACAGTATATCAAGATGTCGTCAATGAAGAAAATCACAAACAAATCAAGATAACTTCCTAAAACTTGATTTATAAGGTCCTTGAAAGTCCTAGAAGAATTTGTAAGGCCAAAGGACATCACTAAGAGTTTGAAATGACCATATCTTGTTTGGAATACAGTTGTTGCAATATCAACACATCTCACTCTAAGTTTGTGTTAACCTAACCTCAAGTCAATTTTCAAAAAGTGACTCGCTCCTTGTAGTTGGTCAAACAAATCATCAACGCTAGGGAGTGGACACTTATTATTTATAATGACCTTGTTTGATTGATAGTATTCAATACACATTTGAAGAGACCCATATTTCTTTCCTCCCAAATAGAATCAAGGCACCCCATAAATATATACTTGGTTTAATAAATCCCTTATCTAGGAAATCCTTGAGTTAAGACTTTAATTCCTTCAACTCAGTTGGTGCCATGCGATAAGGAGGGGTTGAGATGGTTTAGTATTCGTGAATAAATCAATGACGTAATTTATTTCCCATTTGGGAGGAATTCCGGATAATTCATTGGGAAAGACTTTCGAAAAAATCCTTTACACGGTTACTAACTCTAATGGAGGAGCCTCGGACTCATGATCCTTGAATCTCACAAAATGATAGAGACACCCCTTAGAAATCAACTTACAAGCTTTAATACATGAAACAATTTGACATTTTGGAGCTAAGTTTCCCCCCATCCATTCCAAAAAAGGTTCATTAGGAAATTTGAATTTTAGTACCCATTTCTACAATCAATGGAAGCAAATCAACAATGTATCCAAACCATACAAAAAATTACATCAATTCCAACATTTGAAGTTCTACCAAATAAATCAATGTGACTATATTAGGCGATGAAATCGGACAACCCCTATAAACTCTTTCAGCAACTATGAAATCACCCACCGGGGTAGAAACTAAAAAAGTTTTGTCTATGATATTGGAAAGCATATCAAAGTTCATAGACACTAATGGATTTACAAACTACAAAGTGTCACCGGGATCCAATAACCAATAAACATCAATTTAAAATACTTGCAACACACTTGTAACAAAATCCTGAGAACTCTCTTAATCACCTCGGGCTTGACCTTATAATGAGAACTTCAGTCTCTTTTAAATGAAAAATGATGATCCTCTTGAAAATGTATGGCTTTTATTACTTGTGAAGTATAAATGTAGTCTTACTCTAAAGAGTTTTTGGTATGTTTAGTTAGTTCTTTTAGTGTGTGCCTATAAATTGCAGTAATTCCCCTATTTTATGAATGCTTGTGTAGACTAGTGTTATGCTAGAAATTGATATTTCATGAAATGACATCCCATTGTTGTGATATGTACGGTGTGATGTACCAATGTTATTTCATAGGAAGGAAGTTTGAGCATGCTTTTATTAAAGGTTGAGAATTTCTCATTAAGATGAATTGACCTCTGTGCATTGCTTGTGTGTGAACTCATGAGACATATAAGTGTTTTGAGGAGAAGTAAATTCCTCCTCAAACATAGCTAATCATGGTAAGGTTGAGTATGGCATTCATGGAATTATGTCAAAAAGGTAAGGACCCTTGTTGATTTACTTGACTCAAGTCTATGTGCATTGAAGTATGAGTGCTTATTTTGCTTCTTGAGTGATGTTGAATCTGCCTAAGCATGACTTAAATGTAGTTACATAATGAGATATTAATGAATTAAAATAGAAATACCATGTTATGATTAGGAAAAGGATGTTCCTCCCATGAACATGACAAGAGCCTATGTGTTTGATGTATTGTTGAATGTAAGTGAATAAAGATTTTCCTTGCTTGTGTTGCATTGAGTGCTAAATGATTTGAAGTTGGTGTTCCTTGTAATTTTTTTGAATTTACTTTTATTTGATTCTTTAATTATTTTGTGAGCTTCTCTAGGAGTTATTGAAGTCTTTAATGTGTTTGAAATGTTCCAAGTATCATTCGAGGACGAATCTTCCCAAGTAGGGGATATTGTAAGGTCTCTCAAAATGAAATAAGGTGATTAGAGACTAACATGTGCTTAAAAAGGTTTAAAATATGTTAAATATGTGTTTTACAGTATGCATACGCGATTTGAAGTTGTTTGAAGGTCATACGTCAAAGGACGACCAAGACGTTCAGAAACTAGTGTGGTGTCTATGCTAGTGTGTCCATGTATGTGGTATGCGTTTTTATGTGTTGTATGGAGTCTAAAACATGTAAAATAGTTTAAATACGTAAAATAAAGTACATAGGGTTGGAATTTCCAAGTAGGACCTCCCAAGGATCTCCCTAGGGATCCACGAAGAGACCCCAGCTTAATTTTGCCAAGCAAGCTACCCAAAGCAGCATGATGTTTGCACTTGGGTGAAACACAGGCCCGTCACAAACTTTGACCAAATTAGACTTAAATCTTTTAATGCGACGCAGACATGTCTTGCACTCCTCTGTTGATAATCTCAAACTTACTTCTCAAATAAGAATAAAGCGGTCGTGTCAAGTAAATAACCCAACTATTGAGGTTAGGATCGTTCCCACGAGGAAAATACTCTAGACTTAACTTCAACCTGTTATTACTATTGTTTGGTCAATGACTTCCTTGGAAAGTAAAAACAATAAAGGGGGGTTTCTATTTCGAAATGAATAAAATTAATTAACAAACTTGACAGAGACACTTAACAACTTTGAATGTTGGATTTTAATCAATTAGTCAAAGTAACTAGGGTTTACGTGTTCCCCACAGGTTCATAACTTGATAACTCTAACTATAACAATTCTTTCCTAGTATCTTGCATGCAAAGTGATAAGTTATGTATTTCTAAATCCTTGGTCCGGCATCTAGAAAATCTCACTCCGCACCTTGGTCCGGCTACGTGTGTTGCTATCCTAACCCTTATCCTTACCTCATATTAAGCATCGTATTCGATATTTGACTAAGTTATTACCTCGCACCAATCAATACTAGCCTATTAGATAGTATACACTAAATCTATGTTAATAATTCTTTTCCTATTATCTACCTCCTTGGTCCGCCAAGTAGCATTAAGGCGAGTTCTAACGTTGGCTATCCGTTAAAAAGACTTCTAAGCGAAAGAATTATTAATACAAACAAGACACTATTCTAGAATTTATATTTTAGTTAGGGTTTATCTCATTATTTGCCTATGGTTCCCAGAACCCTAGTTATGGAGTTTAGTTACTCATAGCCATAAACACAATATTCAAATATAGTAGATAGAATTCATGTACTTACTTCAATGAGAAAGAGTATAATCCAAAAGTTTGCTTGATTAATCTCCAAAAATCACTTGCAAGAATCTCAAAGTAATCAATAATCTCACAAAAAGTCTAATGATTATCAAGAATCTCACAATACAATGTTTACCAATACGGAGTTTAACAATCTAAGAGTCTAACTATCTGGTGTCTAACCTCAAAAACGAGGTTTTTTGAACTATTTATAAAAAAAAACAAAAATTAATTAAACAAGGATTCTAATTGCTGGAAATCTGCCAAAATGCGGTAGAGGCGACGGACCTCGCGACGGACTGTCGTGGTTACAACGGACCGTCATGGACTCTGTCGTCCCATACTTGTGCATTTTCTTCTGCTTCTCTCTTCATTCCCCTCGACGGCAAGTATGACGGATCTTCATAGGCACAACGGTCCGTCGAGGGTCTTCGTTCCAAAACACTTCAACTCTTGGAATCTTGGTACTGGGATCACTTCTCTGAACTTCATGACGAACCTGCAGGACAGACCGTCATAGACACGACGGACCGTCACAAGATTCGTAACCCCACACTTGGTCAGACTTCCCCATCTTCCTTCAGCAGTTGCACTACGCTGCCACCTACGGACCGTCGCGAGCACGACGGACCGTCATAAGCTCTGTAGGTGGTCTCTTCTGCATTTCTTCGCTCAAAATCTCCGCATTCAGCTTTAGACAGATTTCCTGCAAAACTAAGAGAAACTTATATAAGAAATTAGCGCAAAAAGACTTTCGGACACACTAAGTTAAGGAAAAAGTATTAATTTTGCCATGAAACCACGCTATATCAACACCCTCAACTTAAATTCGTTGTTTGTCCTCAAGCGACGCACTATGACTCACTACACAATCTTTGTACAATAGTATCCATGTTTTATCCTTTGCAATCATTTGGCTATCAATATCGATTAATCTCATCAAATCTATGCATGCTATAATTATTAGGCTTGAATTTTGTGGGATCAGAACATGACACAGACTAACCATGCACTAACACCTATCCTCTTCAATTTCTCACCGAGGTGCTAACGATTCTGGTATTGCAAATAGTGTCCTCACTTTAAAACAAAATCCTCTTTTATCACACAATGATTTCAATTTGAGTATAAGGATTACTTTTCAACACTCGCTCTCAGAACAAAGTCACACTCATTCATACCTATTGCCATAAGCTTGCCCTTATTTTCACTGCCTTATGTTCACTATACAACCCTTAGGATCACCGATAGGACTTTTTTAGCTAGTAACATAGGCTCGGGGTCAGGTAAGGTATATTTAGGTATACTTTAGTGACTTTTTTCCCTCCTTGACATATCGGCTAAACCTTCCACTTTCTATCATTTTATCTCGCCCAGTTTCTCATATTCTTTCACCTTGATATTTTCTCTTCTTTCTTTATTTGTGTAAGTGACTCTCTTTTTTTCTTGCTTGTATTTCTTGTATATTTTTCTTTTTCTTTACTTTTCTTTCAACTAATTCTTGAGTCACTTCACTTTTGTTCTTTCTCTCTCTTTGTTCTTTCAACCCCACTTTCCAGAGCATTCCTCATAATAGCCACCCTCAACTCATGGCTTTGCCATGAGTCAAGGTACACAATACCCAAAGTTGGGTCAGGGCCATAACGAAGGTTGTTTACAGCATTAGCCACCCTCAACTTATGCTTTTGGCATAAGATGAGGTGCACATGTCCAAGGAGGGACAAGGGACAACACGTTGTTCCCAGAAAAGATCAGTTGGGGTGAAAAAGAAAGGTCTAATTTAAGCTCAGATTAATTGGATCAAAGAAGGATAAATTTCATTTGGTTTCTTTTATTTAGGCTAGAAATGGGCTTTATTGAATAAGGGGCTAAGATCCTTTCCTAATTGTCTATTACAGCTTACTTTCAGCATGACTAACCAGGCAAGTTCTAGCTCAGTACCAATAGTGGAATTATTCGAATTTTCCTCACACTCATTTGACATCTCATCACTATTCCAGATTATCAGACACCTAGTTCAAATTTAAGACTTAGGGTAATGTAATGGTGTAACTCTATGTCATGTTTCGAGCCACAAAATTATCAGTTACTATGCCTAGTCATGCATCATTTTCATGTTTATCAGGATATCATTTTAGCCATCATGCTCCAGAATTAAACGATGTACGAAAGATACAGACATGCCGGTTCAACAGAAAAAGTAATCAGTCTCTTGGGGAAAAAGAACACAGGCAAGAAAATCCCAAAAGAGGATAGTGAATTGGGCTACTCAGACTTCACCCTAGCACTCACTTTCCATTTACCCCACCCCCAATAAAAAGACATGCAACTGTACCCAATGCATAAAAATTGAAATACAAGAGTGGTAGGTGAAGCAAACCTGGGCACAAAGCGCCGAAAATCAGCACGGAGCGTTGTGATTATGAAGTTCCATCGTCGATGTCCGTCGTGAGACACTTAAAAAAAATGGAGACCCTTAAAAGAGGGGTCTCTGACCGCTATGACGGTTATGCAGGACGAATCGTCGAGAGTATGACGGTCCATCGTAGATGTCCGTTGGAGGACACTTAGAAAATGTGAGAGACCTTTAGGAATAGGGTCTCGGACAACTAGCACGGTTGTGCAGGACGGAACATCGAGAGCATGACGGTCCGTCGCATGTGTCCGGTGGTGACTGTTTCAGAGTGATCTTCTGCAGAATTTCCTGGCGATGTGCCTGCAAATTTAAAACACATTAGTAGAAAATGCTACAATTACTAAAAAGACTATAAGTATTGGGTTGCCTCCCAACAAGCGCCTGATTTAATGTCGCGGCACGCCTGGGGACCCTTGATTGCTCAGACTTCATCAAGATGGTATGCCTCTATCACTTGATTCCCCGATGCTTTATGCCCAAAATAGAATTTTATTCTATCTCTATTCCTCTTAAACCACACTCCCTCCTTGGATTTAAACTCAACTACTCCATGAGGGAATACTTGGGTAATCAAGTAAGGGTCATTCCATTTGGACTTGAGCTTGCCCGGAAGACAAGGCACCCCCAGAACTGTCTACAAGCACCAAATCCCCAACCATAAACTCTTGTTTTGCATTTTTCTGTTCAGTCTCCTTCTTCATCTTTTCTTCGTGGGATATGGCAGATACCGATTGGATCTCACCACTCTGCCTCATGGTCCTACAAATGTTGAAGGTCGCTTCTTCATTATTCAACCGAAATGTCATCTGTCCCTTCTCCATATCAACTAATGCTCTACCTGTAGCAAGGAATGGCCTCCCAAGAATAATAGGCACTTCAAAATCAACCTCACAATCAAAGATAACAAAATCAGCCGGAAAGATCATGGAGTACCCCATGGGCCTTTTCACTGTCCGATCAGCCATCAGTAGCCGCATCGTAGTGGGTTTTGGATCCCCCAAACCCAATTTCTTGTAAATCGAGAGGAGCATGAGATTTATGCTTGCCCCCAGATCACATAATGCTTTCGCAAAATGTAATGACCAAACTGTACAAGGAATAGTGAATGCACCAGGATCTTCTTTCTTTTGTACGAGGGATCTTGTAGCAATAGCACTACAATGCTGCAGTCTATCATCATCCTCGAAAGTGACTAATCTTTTCTTGGTGACCAGATCTTTCATAAATTTGGCATAACCGAGCATTTGTTCTAGAGCTTCCACCAAAGTGACATTGATAGAAAGCTGCTTCAACATTGTTATGAAACGCAGGTATTAACCATCCTCGGTCTTTTTCACTAATCTCTGAGGGAAGGGTGGTGGTGTCCTAGGCATGAGAATTACCTTGATAGGTACTTCTGCATCTTTTTCATTACTTTCCTTTGCTTCACCACTACCCTTTACCACATTATCATTATCCTTTCTCACATTTTCCTCAGTAGATGGCATAGGTCAGTCAATGGTTTGCTTACCACCCTGAGTAGTGATTGCCATACAGTGCGCATCATTTTTTGGATTTTGGACAGTGTTGCTACGAAGACTGCCCAGTAGCCGTGTGTTCACTGTCGCCGATAATTGGGCTTGCAACTCGATCTGCTTAATCGAAATTGCATGTGTATCAACTTTTTTCCCAATACTAGCTAAATCACACCTCAACTCTTTAGTGTGTTCATCACTAGTGTCGAACCTCCTCATCATTTTGTGCAACATATCCTCAACTCGTGCCATACTATCTCCACCATCCCTAGGAGTAACTTCACAATTTTTTGGAGGGACATAGGGCCCATTCCTGTCGTTTCTATGAGCATAGTTACCCCTGTTAATGATGTTGTCGCGGTTGTAGTTTCCATCTCGGACATAATGACCCTCACGGTTGTAGTTACCATAGTTCCAACCTTGGTTCCCTTGACCTTGGCGCCAGTTATCCTTATTTGAGCCTTGGGCGCTTGGTCGGAAACCCGCCGTCTGCTCATTTACTGCATAAGTGTCCTCCTCATAATAACACTCATCATTAGGAGGTGGTGGTTTAGCCATGTAGTTAACTGCATTTATCTTATCTGCACCCCCTGTGACATGTTTTAGTACCAACCCAAGCTCAGTTCTCATCTGAGCCATTTTTTCACGAATCTGGTCTGTGGTTAGGTTGTGAGTGGATTGTACTGCGAAGGTGTTTCTCCCTGTATCAGACTTCCTAGTACTCCAAACTTTGTTATTCCGGGAGATTTTCTCTAATTTTTCAGCAATCTCAGCATAAGGACACTCCCCATAAGATCCACCTGATATAGTGTCTAACACCGCTTTATTCTTATCATCCTATCCCCGATAGAAGTATTCCTTCAGTGACTCATCATCTATACGGTGATTTGGAACACTTCTCAAGAATTAGGTGAATCTATCCCAAGAACTACTAACTGACTCTCCTGGTAGTGCCACAAAGTTGTTCACTCTGTCTTTGTGGTTTAATTTCATGGAGACCGGATAGTAGCGTGCTAAGAAAACATCACTTAGTTGGTTCCAAGTGAAGATTGAGTTGTGTAGGAGCTCAGTGAACCACATAGCAGCCTCTCCCGTCAGTGAGAGAGGAAACACTCTGAGACCTATTACATCTAAATCCAAATCAGGTCACCCTATACAACTTTTACACACTGCCCTTACCTTATCTATATGGGCATGTGGATCCTCAGAAGGTAGCCCTGAAAACAAACCTCTGGCAGTGAGCATTTGCATCAGGCTACTAGTTACCACAAAAGTGTGTCCTGTAGGTAGAGGGGGAAAGACAAGTGGTCCATCCGAGTCTGCTATGTTATCATACCCTCTGTAGTATGCTTGGGGCCGTGGAGCGGGATTTTGTCCCCTCTGTTGATGTTCGCCCGGAGCATCGGGTAACATCTGACCATGAACATCAACTGAAGCTGGGATGTTCTGGTTCAGATCATCATCATTTATTCCAAAGTTTCGATTCATATTGTGCAGTGTACACTCTAACTCGTGATCGTAGGGAAACAATGGTTCTTTTCATCTTCGTGTATTTGGCATACAAGAAGGATAGTTCTGAAAAGAAATCAAAAACAATAAAACAAAGTAAAATAAAGAAAATATCAACTAAAGTATAGTAATGAGTTCAAGTTAATCTAAAAGCTAGATTCCCCAGCAACTGCGCCAAAATATGATACACTCAAACTTACTTCTCAAATAAGAAGTAAAGCGGTCGTGTCAAGTAAATAACCCAACTAGTGAGGTTCGGATCGTTCCCACGAGGAAAATAGTCTAGACTTAACTTCAACCTGTTATTACTATTGTTTGGTCAATGACTTCCTTGGAAAGTAAAAACAATAAAAGGGGGTTTCTATTTCTAAATGAGTAAAATTAATTAACAAACTTGACAAAGACACTTAACAACTTTGAATGTTGGATTTTAATCAATTAATCAAAGTAACTAGGGTTTACGTGTTCCCCACAGGTTCATAACTTGATAACTCTAACTATAACAATTCTTTCCTAGTATCTTGCATGCAAAGTGATAAGTTATGTATTTCTAAATCCTTGGTCCGGCATCTAGAAAATCTCACTCCGCACCTTGGTCCGGCTACGTGTGTTCCTAGCCTAACCCTTATCCTTACCTCATATTAAGCATCGTATTCAATATTTGACTAAGTTATTACCTCATACCAATCAATACTAGCCTATTAGATAGTATACACTAAATCTATGTTAATAATTCTTTTCCTATTATCTACCTCCTTGGTCCGGCAAGTAGCATTAAGGCGAGTTCTAACGTTGGCCATCCGTTAAAAAGACTTCTAAGCGAAAGAATTATTAATACATGCAAGACACTATTCTAGAATTGATATTTTAGTTAGGGTTTATCTCATTATTTGTCTATGGTTCCCACAACCCTAGTTATGGAGTGTAGTTACTCATAGCCATAAACACAATATTCAAATATTGTACATAAGAATTCACCTACTTACTTCAAAGAGAAAAAGTAAAATCCAAAAGTTTGCTTGATTAATCTCCAAAAATCACTTGCAAGAATCTCAAAGTAATCAATAATTTCACAAAAAGTCTAATGATTATCAAGAATCTCACAATACAATGTTTATCAATACGGAGTTTAACAATCTAAGAGTCTAACTATCTGGTGTCTAACCTCAAAAATGAGGTTTTTCGAACTATTAATAAAAAACAAAAACCTAATTAAACAAGGATTCTAATTGCTGGAAATCTGCCAAAACGCGGCTGGGTCGACGGACCTCGCGACGGACCGTCGTGGTTACAACGGACCGTCATGGACTGCGTCGTCCCATACTTGTGCAATTTCTTCTGCTGCTCTCTTCATTCCCCTCGACGGCAAGTATGACGGACCGTCATAGGCACAACGGTCCGTCGAGGGTCTTCGTTCCAAAACACTTAAACTCTTGAAATCTGGGTACTGGGATCACTTCTCTAAAATTCATGACGAACCTGCAGGACGGACCGTCATAGACACGACGGACCGTCACAAGCTTCGTAACCCCGCACTTGGTCAGACTTCCCCATCTTTCTTCAGCAGCTGCACTACGCTGCCACCTACGGACCGTCGCGAGCACGACGGACCGTCATAAGCTCCGTAGGTGGTCTCTTCTGCATTTCTTCGCTCAAAATCTCCGCATTCAGCTTTGGACAGATTTCCTGCAAAACAAAGAGAAACTTATATAAAAATTAGCAAAAAAAGACTTTCGGACACACTAAACTTAAGGAAAAAGTATTAATTATACCGTGAAACCACGGTATATCATCTGTCTCAAAATATTTTCAAAAAATCTTGCAGGAGCAGCTCTGCGTCGCAGACTTATTCCCCGACGATAATTCTGAAAAATGAAAGTGAAATTTGACTTGTCGAAGAAGGTCCTTTTGATTAGGGTTATTTTGGGTATTTTGGGGGTGTGTTATATACTTATTTAAGGTCATCATACAGTTATTCCCCTATCAAAAAACCCAAGCCCTCAATTAGAAATTTAAAAAACTCTTAAAACCCTTAAAAGGTATTCTCTTTCAAAACCCTCTCAAAACTCCATTGAAGGTCAAGGTCTTGGAGCTTTTGATATGGATACAAAAGGATTTATTATTCAAATATCGTGGGTTTCTTCATATCAAGTTATGGTGATCCTTCATCTTTAGTAAACCGTTATTCTAAGGAGTCCAATCAAAGCTTTTCAAAGAGAATTTTTTATAAAACTCCGTATCTTTCAGTCTAGCCATGTGTTCTTTGTCAAATTGATTTCAAAAGCATGATTATAATGAATTGATAAATATATACTGATTTAAAGTGAATTTCAGTCCAATTTCATGATGAACCCATGTTCCAAAATCTCAATTTAACCTATAGTGTAGGTAATGTGACCTTGTTGAGATATTGATAGAGTATGATTCCGTTTATGTATATGTATGATTAGATAATGTCTTCTATATCAATTAATTACTGAATTGTTGAGGAATTTATTAATGATGATGAAAGCTTTGAGAATTGGTCAGTTTACTCTATTACTTCTACTTTCTATAGAATTGGTAGTTAGTTGGCCTTGAACTGCATTGTTTGGTATGGTCCACTAATGGTGGCAGTGTTTACCTTATTTTCATTGTATATGTGATATGAACATGGCCTTTAAGGAAAATTGTACTATATATGTGTGGTGATGATGATCGCCCAATGTGAAATATTATGTCGAGGATTCCTTTCTAGCTCATGATCTTGGTGTATTTTTAATGTTATGAGTATGTGAATGACTATGTTAGGGTTGGGTATGGTCTACATGATTTATGATTCATTACTATTGTGTAGTATGACCCCTACCTATGTAACCCTATATGAATGTGTGATCTTAATCAATATTAGGAGTCTTAGATTCAATGTGAAGGTATCTTGTCTCATATGGTATAATGTGGTGTGTGATATATGCTTGAATCTATTGTAGTCTTAAGAGGGTGGATTTCTCAATGTTATGTTGATAGCTATCATATGATCATGTTGCCCAATGTACACATACACACTCTATGCATTTTTATGAGTAGGATAGATTCATGGTAGTTAATGAAAGGGTTGTTCTCATATGCACCTAAGGTCTACTATTATGCGTGTTAAATATATGTTCATAAAAGTGTGAAGATGTTTCTTAACTAGGATGACTTAATAGGTGGACTAGTGTAGGTAAGGATATGGGACCTTATCTATGCATTGCACATGTGTACCTTGACAGAATAGTTCCTAGGGTAGTTTCTTTATATGATAATGTAATGAATGCATGACTAAGCTACGAACATGATAAATATGAGATGATCATAATGTATGTTATGATGAATTGGAAGTTATTCTATTATGCATATTAATACTACGTCATGATGAAATGTATGAATTGAAGCATGATCATGACGTGTCTACATGTGTTTATATTAAAGGATTGCTCATGTATATACACTTATACACTTATGCATGAATACAGAAAAGTATGAATGTGTGTTGTCTACGAGTGATTATGTTAAAGGTTTTCTCACATATATTTACAGACACAGAGCCATGAAATGTATGAACAAAGCAATGTCATGATATTCTAGTAAGATAGGATCTTTTTAAAGGCTTGATCAATTGTACTCTAAACTAGTCCATATTTCAAGTATGGTATGTCCATGTGAAAGGTTTTCTCACATGTGTTAGGTTGATGAAAGAACATTCCCATCTATAGCCTATGAGCCATAATCATGAGGAGTTAATCTACTAAAGCCTATTTTTATGATGTAATGTTAATAAAGGTGTTTCAACATAAAGGGAAATTAGTTTAGTACCAAAGAACTTGATATGAGAGGTGTCCCTTCCCAAGTTGGAAGGTAGGTTCACAATGACTCTCATGAGATAGAGGTTGCGATGTAATATAGACCTATGAGTCTCTAATACATCTCCGAGTTCCTTAACTATGTTCCCCCATAGGACATATCAAGTAGATCCACCTTGATGCTAGCATGTATATGTTCTACTTTGGTAAGTGGAAAATCTCTTTCGCTGTGGGGTTTGATAACACAGATTCCATGATTAAAAACCATGATCTCATGTCGGTTAAGGTGAAGTTTCCTTAATGTAAAATGGACAATGTACGTAAATGACTATGAGCCCTACCAAGGATGACCTAAGGGAAGTTTCTTAGTATATGTAAGAATAATGAACTCATTTATACATTGCACAAGTAACTCTTAAGGGAAGTTCTAGGAAGGTGTCTTATATGTATATGACTATCTATGTCGCTTCTATCTTAATGTTCATAGTATGATTCCTAATGTGTCTATATGATGAAGGTCTTACCGTATATGCATTATGTTGGTCTTAGTTGAAATTTAATGAAGGTTCTCTTTGATATGCTTGAAATTGACTAAGTTGTCTTGTTGATGTATGAAGTAAGTGATGATGCTTGTGGTCTCTTTATAGGTTTACATAGTATGTGTGAGGTTATGGGACTTCACATGTACATTGCACTCGTAGACTTAGATTGGGATTATGAATAAGGTCATATGATGGTCTATGTTAAGTAAAGTTATATTATGTTAATGATGACTATTGTCTTACTGAGATGATACTAATAATCTTGACTTACGTGATACTTGGTAATGAGTTCTTCTATGTGGTCCATAAAGTATGTTCGGTCAATTTTGAAGTATATGTCTTGTTATATGAACTGGTTCTATGAATGTACATGTTGGGTTAATGAAGGTCGTAGTATGATTACGTTGTGTCCTTAAGGTGATGCTTGAGTGTGGATAATGGAATGGCACATTATTCATACATTGAATCAAGTATCACTAGAGGGTTACATGGGAAGTTAAGGACTTAAGAAAATAATGAGGTTACTGTGAATGAAAATGTAAATGTGACTTAAATGCAACATATGGATTTGTGATGTTGTGACTATTGTATATGCATATATGAATTATGTGAATCGTATGATGATTATTGTATCAAAGTTTTATGAAATTTTCACAAAAAGGCATGATGAATGGTTTCAAAGAAAAATGGCCTCTTTAAGTGCATGTTTTTACATGGTTGCCATACTTAGTACATTCTTGTATTAAAACCATTCTTCTTCACCTTTTTACACAAAGTCGAGGTTATGGATGCTTAAAGGGTGTCTCTAAGATGAAGAGCTTGATATGTGTTTCCCAATCTATATAAAGGAATCCTTAAAGCTTCAAGGATGTCCTAATACATGTTATTCTTAAAGTCATGTAATAGTTAGGTTATTATTTTATGTTGTTAAGGGTTGTGTCCCTATTATATGCTTATTATGTTGAGTCTAAGATGGAAAAATTAAACTTAGAGTCTAACTATTTATTATGATATTTTTTTATTAATGAAAGTTTAAAATTTTCCGCTGATTTTCCTATGACAATGCGATCAATGATAACTATGGGATTGTATAAGATCTCTGAGAGGTCAAGTATGTCGTGTTACTTCTGGGGAGTTCTTCGTGGTAGTGACATGGGAGAACTTTCTTGCGCTTGAGCATTTTCCCTTCCTTGAGCCTTCAATGTATGGCAGTCCCACTTCATGTGGCCACTGTTACCACAACTACAGCAATTACCCGTGCCAACTAGGCACTTACATTCATGTTTTTAACCACACTTGTCACAAATAGCTTCTTAACATAAGGACCACCACCTTTTACATCTGGAGTCTTGGGATAGAAACTTTACCTTTGTTGACCCTTGGAGTGTTAGGAGGACCTTGGTTGAGAAACCGCTTCTTTAACCTTTGCTTATATTGGACCTCAAATCTAGGCTTGGATGAATTTCCATCTTGGGCCATTCCTTCTTAAAGTCCCTACCATCTTGCTTAAGCTTTTGCTCCTCAATGTGTTAGGCATGAGCCATTAGACAAGAGATGTCCATTCTAGCAATCAACATAGCCGACCTACATTCATTAACCACAAGGTCAGATATTCCCATAACAAATTTCCTTATCTTAGCCCTAGAATCCACCACCGCAGTAGGAGCATGTTTTGGATAGTTGAGTGAACTTCAGGCTATACTATTTCACAGTTGTACCCCCTTGACGAAGTTTGATGAATTCTTGCATTTTCCTCTCTCTTAATTCCAAAGGGAAGAACCTATCAAAGAAATTCATCTTGAATGTAGCCCAACCAACCTGACCTTCTCTAATGGGTCTCTCCTCTTTCTATTGTCCATACTAAACTTAAGCCACATATTTAAGTTGATAGGTGGCTAGTTCTTCCTCTTAATGAAAAGACACACTCATAGTATCCAACACCTTGAATAATTCATCAATGAGCTGTCACAATCGTAGGGCACCCCCTAGAATTAACATGGAGTACTTGACCTCTCAGAGGTCTTATACAAGCTCATAGACATCACTCATCGCATAGACATAAAAATTTAAAGGAAACTTTTAAACTTTTCATGGAATATCAAATTCTAGAACATCACTACATTATAAAATCATATGTGCATAGTTTAGACACTAAGTCTCTTATTGTCATCCTAGACTCAACATTAATAGAATAGAATAGGAAAATGACCCTTAAAAACACAAAAGCATAATCTATACTATTACATGAACTTATGAAAATAACATATGGTCCTTGAATCTTTACGGAACCCATTTGAGCTTGGGGATATGAATCCAAGCTCCTTCTTTCTATATAAAATCCTCTAGTTATCACGACCTATACTTTGTATAAAAATATAAAGAAGAATCGTATTAGTGCAAGAATACAATAAGTATGGCAATCATTCAAAAACATGCTTTTAAAGAGGACATTTAATTAAAAATTTACGCATCATGCCTTTTAATAAAACTTCATGAACAATTGATACAATAAGCACTATATAGTTCCCATACAACATATATAGACATGGAAACTATTCATAACACCACATAACCATATTTCACATTTTCGGCACATTCAACATTTTCATAGTATTACCTTTCCGTTTTACCTTCCTCATTCACCTAAACTAAACCTTAAATAATCCCTAGTGTAATGCATGAATAATGTCTCATTCCACCATTCACACAAAGGTATCACCTTAAGTTCACCATGGTGCACATTCATACAACTTTCATTACTTTAAGCACACACATTCATAAAGATATAACATATCATGAAATACATACTTCACATAAGAACCACCACCTAAGACAACCCAAAGTCACATTAGTGTAATGTTCAAGTAGTATCCGATTATACAACCTCTACCAAGTGTTCCTATGAAGTCACCATATACTTAGGCACATCACATTCAACATAGTACTATACATACATTTAACCTTAGGCACAATACCAACATACTTCATAGACCTCAATAAAACTCTTCCACTTATCACCTAATATTCATAACTCATTAGGCCTTTATGCAGAACTTAAGACAACATGTAAGTCAATACTATCAATATCATCATAATGAGACACTACTCAACAAATGCATATTTGAACTTCATTTCATTAATAAATCATAATACCCTACTCATAAACCATATCTAGGACTACTATGGAAATGTACATGTGAAGCCCCATAACCTCACACATACTTAGTAAACCCACAAAGATACCACAAGTATTGCCACTTACTTCATACATTAACATTACAAGTATAGCAAACTACATCCATAATAGTCAGATCTTCATCATATAGATACAATAGAACCAATAGTATGAATATTATAATGAAAAGTAGGCAAACACCATAATTTCATGCATGTATTATTCCCTTGAAGAGCTACTTGTGCAATGCATAGGTGAAATTCTTATACCCTTACCTACACTAAGCAACCTCCCTTAGGTAGTCCTAGTTAGGGTTCATCGTCTTACTTACATTTTTCATTATACATTCAAGAACCATCATATTAAATGACATTAAGACAATGTGAGCTAAACATGGATTCCGGTGACATAAAACCCCACACCAAAAGAAGGGTCTCTATTTGCAAAGGTAGAATCATACATAATAGCTATCTATGTGGATCCTCTATCTAGAACCTACGGGGGAACGTAGTTAAGGAACTAGGAGGTTATTCTTAGAACCCTTCTTAATCCAAATAGCATTGTAGTTCCACCTCATGAGAGAACATAGTGTGAACCTCCCTACCTTTGTGAAGGAACACCTCTCATTGTCAAATTCACTCGGTGCTAAGCTAACTTTTCCTTATTGAAAAGCCTTTAAGTCTTTATCAACATTAGTTAGTAAGATAGGCTTTAGGATATTAACTGCTCATATACATATACATATACATAGTTAATTGGTTAATGATGAAAATGTCCTTTCATCAAAACTAACATAATTTAAGAATATCCTTTCACATAATCATAACATAGTCTATTAGTATCACGACCGTGGAGAACCTCCTAGACGTAACCGGAGAATGAGACTTTGAGAAGTCCCGTACAAGACTCTCATATCAATCGTTGAATAATATACTCCAGAAATGAGAAAGAATATAAAACTTTCTTCATATATGAAGAATACTTTCATTAATACGCAAGCAGAAGACTTTTAAAACCATCTACCTTTACAATGTCTCATTAAACTATCTAATACATTGAATGTACAACACTGGTAGTATGACCATAAAAACATAAAATAAAGACTAAACACATAAAAGGAACATTTGGGTCTTCTCCACGGATCAACGAGGACTCACCAATACTTCATCTTCAACCCTTAGAAACCTATCCATCATCTATGGCATATCAAGACATCCGATTTCCTGCAATTTAGTTAAAAGGGGAAAAAAGGGGTTAACACATTAAATTCACTAAATGTGGAAGCCATGCAAAAACCATGAAAAGAGGACAGTTAGTATAGAACATGCTTTCATGACATTTGATACAAACCTTCATAAAAAGTTTAAGAGACATAGTCTAAGTCAACTATAACATTAGAACGTTTTCAAGTAACATCAATTAGATTACCATGTTCACTTAGAACCCCCTACTAAAGGTTATCCTAAGACTCACTTAAGTAAGAAAAGAAGAGACCGCCTATACACCCTCTTCAAGCAAACCTAAGTAATCATTAAGACTACCCCAAGTAAAGTTATTCCATTTCATCATATACCATATAGGTCACATATTCAATAATATAAGCCTTTATATCATTTACAATCCTACTTATTGTTACTCTAAGACACACCTAAGTAGAACATGAAGAGACTGCCCATACAAGGTCTTCAAGCCTACCTAAGCAATACTCAAAACTACCATAGATAATAGCTTTGCTATAAAACATACTTTATTAAGAGAACCTATCTTCATTAAAACCATTTTTAGATAAAATCATACATTTAGATGACTTCACACAATGGTCTTGGAGAAGACCTAGGGAATCCTCATACTAGAACCTTCAAACCCTACCCGTTCCATGTATAGAAAGAATCACATTCCAGTACCTACATGTTGTAGAACTTCTCCAATACTAGAATACATCCCGCATGATGATAATAGGCATTAACCAACATAGACAATACTAGTTTGGTATGGAATCCAGAGTATGCCCTAATCCAAAGGAGGGTGTTTCTACTTGCCAAAGCTAGAACTAGGACACACCCATGTAGGCACATGGTTTAAGTAATATTAAGGTTTTATTTGTTCTCTAGTCTCAACTAAACTAGATACACTCCCCAAGAATATTCTCTCGGTGCTTACCTTGTTTTCATAGATTAAGTTCAATCACATAAGACGCATATGAACAGGTACCACATTTTAGTCATTACAAAATCATAATATTTCTACCAAGGATAGGTCCACAAGGGTTGATACTCAAAGGTCATGAGGATGGCTTAATTACATTCTTAGAGATGGTTTCATATTGTTCCACCCAACCTATCCCTAAGTCCATCATTCACACGAAAAGGATATGATTATAGTGTCACGACCAGGGAGCACCTCTTAGACATAACTTGCATCGTCTTCATCAGACAGAATTAAGAGTATCCTCTTAGCATTTGTCATTATATTTCATAGGTTACGAAGTGCAAAAAATTAAAACTTTTCATAGATATTACATAGACCTCTCGCATTCTACATGTAGAGTTTACTTAGACTCCTTGAATGTGAATCATACATATTCTTCTCATTTAGACAATATAATCAAAACATAGGAATTAGTCTAATACTTCCTCATGTATCGAATCTATATAAACGAGTACGAAT
The DNA here is from genome assembly GCA_027789145.1 of Solanum arcanum. Classification (NCBI taxonomy): domain Eukaryota; kingdom Viridiplantae; phylum Streptophyta; class Magnoliopsida; order Solanales; family Solanaceae; genus Solanum; species Solanum arcanum. The sequence goes on from CM050933.1 coordinate 63,281,007, forward strand.
CATGGACATAGCCAATACAAATTCAACATGCCAATATAGACTTACATCAATAACCAAATGATAAAGAAATGAACAATGTCTTCATGACAATACAACTTCAAATCTAGAATGTAGAAATAGCTAACATCCTCGAACATGAGGACCTACTAACACTTGGAGAAAGAGTCCTAAGTCTTATTCAAGTGGCCTTACAATAACTCAATCACCGGAACTTACATATTTGTAGAAAACATAGAGATATCAGTTAGTACACCACTTGTACTAAGTATGGAAACATATGCACATAAAGCGTGGAAATCATTCTTAATGGGACATTTGTTTAAAACATGTTAATTTACTTTGAAAAATCTTTATTAATTATCAAGAACACACATGAACCAATGAACATATATTCATAAAGACAAGACCATATACATACAAGACAAACATCATCAAGTAGAGTCAAGTCAACATGTGTAGTAACATATTAAAGCACATAACCCAAAATAACTCCAACAAAATGTTATACCACAACAAAGCATGTATAAGAGTTCATAACATTACAACATGTGCAAGACCATTACCCATAACCGATTACCAATCTTACAAGTGCAATGATCAAGTGAAGTCCCATAACCCAACATAATGAAGTAAACAAAAGAAAGGATCACAAGCAATGTCCAACCTAATATAACATATCATCATAAGTAGTCATAATCATATTTAACAATATAGAACAATAACATGTTCATAAGTGAGATTCACGTCATATAGGTCATTAACATGTAAAGTCAACATATGCATATCATTTACTTTATAAAAACACAAGAACAACCTCCTATGAATTCCCTCAAAGGCCAAGTAGTACAATGTATAGGTAGAGTCACATACCCCTACCTAGACTAAGTCAAACCCCTTAAATTACCCTAGTTAGAGAACTTCATTCCTGTCACACCCGGATACTGGAATCTAAATGCAACCGGCATTGTTAACCTATCAAAGGTCGCAGACAAGCCTCTACTTAGCTTTCATCACAATTATATAGCTAAATTTTTGGAAAATTAAAAACTTTTAAAACATAGTGAAGTATACATAGACTTAATATGATTACTATATAGAACAATATTATAATAAGCTCAAATGAAATAACCATCTACTATTGATTAAACAATTCATTGAAGAAATCAATATATTGTAATAGATTGCAAACATCCTTAATACAAAGCTTTGAACAAAAGTCTGAAACGAAATTCTAGGGACAACATCCACTAGCTATGTCCAAAGTACTAAGCTAGAATGATAGGTGTAGCATCCTCGAACTCAAGTGGACCTACCAAAGCCTGGGGATTGTTAATCCAAACCTCTTCAATGAGTCTTCAATTTTCTCATCCAGTTATGTCATCATTTTCATAATATGGAGAATGTGGTACAATGATTTGTCATTATGTTTTGCTCCCCTTTATTGGCATAATATAAGAAGTCATTATAAGTCAATTTTTATTTGGCTATGCCCATTATTTAATCATTTGCATAACATGAAGATATAATAACTTGTTAACACTTCATTTTTGTCAACCACATATTATTAGACGTACTTAAGCCCTTACTTTCTTCGATCACTTTGAAATTACATTTATTGTTCTTTCTTTCTTACTTTCTTAAAGAAACTTCATCAATAAGATCATGCGAGCTTACATGAAATCCAGTGCCTGGCCCACACTGAAAAGGGGTGGTTCAATGATCAAAGTGAACCTAGATTATGTGATCTAAACGTGAAATCCAGTGTCTTCCCCACACCGAAAAGGGATGGTTCACCGGCTAAAGTGAAACCAAGTTTAGTGTCTTCCCGAGACCGAAAAGAGATGGTTCATGGCTTAAGTGAACCGAATACTTTCTTTGAGCATTTAGCAGACATAGATCATGTGAGCTAAACATGAAATCCTGTGTCTGCCCTACACCAAAACAGGGTGGTTTCACCAGCCAAAGTGAAATCGCATCATACCTGGCTCTCTTAGGTGGAATTAAGTGGCTTGTTCCTATGCTGGAAACATAGTTCGAAGACTAGGACACATACGGAGACTACTTATCCACCTTGGTGGTATCCTTATCTCATGATGCTTACATGTTCTGGCACAAACTCATTTCTAGTCTATCGGTGCTTTGCTGAACTTCTTTTTCTTTACATCTTTTAGAGTTGACTCAAACATTATGCAAGCTTTCTTCTAGTTATGAAGTTTATTGAACTCTTTGGATAACCGGTCATCCCCTTATTTACTTGATGAAATGTGAATTAACCTTAAATTATAATCTTGGTGTTAATGAGACTTTCTCACGATTATTAACACCCTCTTATGTGAGTATCTTTAACATAATGAGTATCTTTAACATAATTGTCTAGGATGAGTGAGACTTGTCTCATTTCTTTTATCACCTCATTCTTGTCACTTTCGTTATTCTTAAGATTTTCATTATGTTATTACTCACCTTATATTGTTCAATGTCATTGAGTATCTTTATGTCACTCTTTATGAATGTTTATAGAATTTGTTCTATGTACTTACTTTTTTTCATTGTTCATTTGAAAAGGGTATTTTGGGATTTGCCCCAATGATTTGCATACCCTTGGTTATGAATTCAAAAGTTACACTGGTCATACTTAATTTGGTTTAACATAGTCATAACATATCTTTGAAATAACATTGTGTGCCAAACTTTTTGGAAAATGTATTGTTAGCCAATTTATTGGCATAAACCAAATTTTTACATAAACAATTGTCATGAGAGTATCATTAGACAATTTTTTTATGAAATAACATATTAAGTCAATTCTATTCAACTTTTGGACAATATATTGCTAGCCCATTTGTTGGCATAAATAAAACTATGATATTATACTAGCCAAGTCAATTAACTTCATAAATATACTATAGTGATTTCATCATTCTAAGCAACTCGACATTTAACAGTGAACTACACTTCATGAACGATTCATACAACTTGATCTTTTCGAACACAATTAGGCATTACCACATTCTTTAACTCAAGTAACTAGTACCATATTCATACAAATCAAATCTATAAGCCTCATTAGACATTAACAGATCAAGAACCCTACATATAATGATAAATTAGCACCACATACAAACAACATGTTCGATATTACATGTACATACTATTAAAATCAAAAACAAGGATAACTAGGGAGATGGACGTTCAACAATGTCATTGTGAACAACCCTAGTTTCGATATTCTTGGATTCATAAAACGTTTGAAAAGCCTCTTGGAGAGATAATTCCAAGAGATAAAACCCATACCTTACATAGAATTGAACTTACTAAAATCATCTTGCACGAAAACCTTGAAAAAAAACTTGAAATCACCTAAGAGAACTTTTCTATTTTTTTACATTTTGCTCACTGTTTTTCTCACGATTGCGTAGTATTTTGAGTCGTGAGTTTCTTAGAGCTTGAATGTGAGTCTATGTCTAAGGAACTGATATTGACTAATTCAACTTGGGCTAATTAATTAAATTAATTAGTTAATTACTAAGACGCCCCTCCTAGATTGATTAAAAATAGGAAAAACATTTAACTTAGTCAAATCTTAAATTTTTCCTATGAGTTTCGGCCATCATAATGATTTTTAGTTAATTAATTAAATTGCTAATTTACTTAATTAAGGGACCTTGGGTAAATAAAGGACCCTTAAGTCAGTAGGACCATAACTAACCTGTTTGGACCATCCTAGGCTAGGTACTAGGTTGTCTCTTGAACTAGTTACTAGGTTAGTGTCACCCAATTAAGTCTTAGATTTTCGGGTGGACTAGATAGTTTATTTTTGTTTATTGTAGGTTGGTTATATAGTTAGGTCAGTTATTTAGAGTCTGGACTTAGTTAGAGAGTTAGGTCCCACATGGGTTGACCCTTGCGCACGCCTGTCCCCTAACTACCCTAACCGAATTTGGTTAGGGTGGTCCCCCTCTTGGCCGGTTTTTCACATGTGTTTGTACATGTGTTTTTTGTACATTCCTAACTAACTATTCTTGATGGTTCATTTGGAATGTTTACTTATTTTCTCAAGGATCCTCACTATGTCATTGGGCACTGCTTAATCTACATGCCCATTTTAATTGGTAATGTGCTATGGTGCCTAGGCTTGACACACGGATGCATCGTACCAAATATGCAAATGCTAGAAAATAAATGTTTTTAGCTTAGGTTCTTCATTGCAGCTACATTTCTAGGACAAGCATGTTAATACATAGAAAATAGGCTAACGCCCTTTACGTCAATATTTCCAAATATGCCCAATACCTATGTACCCCAATACCTATTGTTAAAACTTAATAGGCTTTTAACTAGACAAGTACATTTTTCTGGAATGTTACATTATCCCCCCCCCCCCTTAGGAACTTTCGCCCCCGATTGACATTACATATCATTTTAAATCAAAAAGGGTAATTTCAAAAATACATTAACAAACTTGAAACTTTACTCTTTGTGAATTTTTGATTCACACTTACTCTAGATGATGCATATTACTCAAGCTTATTTGAAGCTTCATATTTGAGAGTGAGGAACTTCCTTCTCAATCACACTTAACTTAATGCATATCACAACTCATGCAACACAAAAATCATGTCTACGTTATACAAAAATAACAACATTAATGCAAGCATGTACTCATTTTAAATCATATAGTTCAAGTGTAAGACACAAAATTATGGACTTAGAACACCAAAACGCCTAATGCACTAAGATTAAAGTCTCATTATCGAAATTGGACTAAGGAAGAGTATATCTACCCTCAAGAACTAGACAAGTGAGGGTAACGGATCTCATATCAGCCTCGGCCTCCCATGTTGCTCCGTCAACAAGGTGGTTCCTCCATAACACCTTAAGGTGGCAACCTCCTTGTTCCTCAACCGTTTCAGTTGGCGATTTAAAATTTTAATGAAAACCTCTTTGTAAGAAAGGTTCTCATCGGCTCCTAACCCCATAGATAACATCTTGTTGGCTTTAAGATTAGAATCTATTTGGCTTCTTAGATTTGAACCACGCCCTTCCCATTTCAACTCCAACTCATTTGGCAACTGAAACCTTACTACCCTGTATCGATTGTCTATTGTAGCATAACATTAATGAAGCCAATCCATACCCAAAATTATATCAAAATCAAGCATGGTTAACTCTATTAGATCAGCATGAGTAACTTTATTGAGAATAGTTATTGGGAAATCTCTATACTCTTTCTGCCCTAACAGTGTCTCCTATGGGAGTACTAACTAGAAGTGGTTCATGTAATATCTCAGGAAGCGAGTCACATTTACTAGCTGCTAAAGGAGTAACAAATAAAAAAGTGGATCTTGTATATAACAATGCATACACAGAAAAGAGAAGACATGCAACATACAAGTGACCATATCTGCTGACTTCTCGTGCTCTTCTCTATCTTTAAAAGAATAAAATATGTTCCTCTTGGGAGGCTTGGCTGTAGTAGTAGGATTAGACTGAGGCTCAGCATCTTTCCTAGCCTGATTCCTCATCTGTGGGCAGTCCCTGACCATATGCCCACTCTTGCCGCACCCATAGCAGATATTAGTACCTACCAGGCACTCACCTCCATGCAAACGCCACATTTATCACGCTGGGAATTTTTATCATTGCCCTCCTTGGCATTAGTGTTCTTAGAAGGAGTAGGATTACCTGAGTGCTTGTTCCCCTTCTTGAACTTGGGCCTATCCAAAACTCCAAATGAATTATTACCATTGCTCGAACCGAATTGATCCGAGGACCTAGATTTATTTCTCTCTCAGTCTCTCTTTCTCTGACGACTCTCCTTAACATGTTGTGCATGTACCATCAACCTACCAAGGTCCATGTCATCATGCAACATGTTTTCCCTACATTCCTCCTTTAAATCTTTTGACTACTCATCTAATCACTACTATTGGATACAAGAGAAGAATCATATTTGGAAATCTTAACAAACATCAAGAAGTATTCCCTAACTAACACACCTCCTTGTCGTAAGTTGATGAATTCCTCAACCTTAGACTCTCTCTGTTCTCTGGAAAAGAACCTCTCTAGGAATTCAGTCTTATGAACGTCCCAAGTAATGGGAACTTCTCCTGGTGCTTGGCCATCTCACCATATTTTGTGCCACACCTAAGCCACATTTTTGAGTTGGTAAGCAGCTAACCCAGGCTTTTCCTCTATTAACACCCATAGCACAGAGAATCTTATGAACCACATCTACAAACTCTTGGGGATCCTCATCGGTCTTAGACCCATAGACTGGAGGATTCATTCTTGTGATGTCCCTCAATCTGCTAGCCGTGGTGCTAGCATGTGGGTTCTCCCTGGGAGCACCCTCTCTAGTGGCTTGGGCTGTGATAGCATGTACCTGAGTATTGATGGCTTGGTCCATCTGAACTAGTGCTTCTCTTACTTATCCATCCGTCAACGCATCTGGGTTGACAGGCACGTGCACTCCAGCAGCTGGGGCTTGAGGAGGAGCTTGGATGCCTCCAGCAGCTTTTTTTCGACTCTTTTGCCTTTGTTTCTCCTTGTATTCATTTTCTACACCTATATACAAGAAGGTAATTAGATGCTAGAATTATACAAAATGTCAAAGCTCTACAAGGCACGATAAAGAGTATAAGAAGGAAAGATTCTTAACATCACCTAGTCTCTGAGTCATGATTGTGTCACGCTTCATAACCAAAAATTAGAAATTACGTAACGGTGTTGTTTTGAGATTTAGTTCCTAGATAATTTAACCTCATGCTCTAATACCAATTTTGTCACACCCGGATTCTGGAATCCTAATGCAACTAGCATCGTTTACATCTCAGATGTAGCAGACAAGCTTCTTCTTAACTTTCATTACAATCATATAGTTAAATTTGCAGAAAATTTAAAAATTTTAAAACATAGTGATGTATACATAGATTTAATATGATTACTATATAGAATAATATTCTAATGATCTGAAATTAAACAACCATAAACAATGGATTAAGCAATTCAATGAAGAAATCAATATAACGTAATAGTTTGCCAAACGGCCTTAATACAAAGCTTTGAATAAAAGTCTGAAATGAAACGCTAGGGACAAAATCCACTAGCTATGTCTACAGTACTAAACTATAAAGATAGCTGTAGCATCATCGAGATGACCTACCAATGTCTCGGGATCACTAATCTAAACAGCTTCAATGAGTCTTCGACCTGCTCTCTAACGTGTGCCTATAAAATAGTAATATTATAGGTTAGTACACACTTGTAATAAGTATGTGTATATTCACGTATACACATAAGAACCATGCATGATCAAGGAAAGCTCTTCCTATAATAACATGCCATTTCTGGAAAGTGAAGTCACTAGACTTTCTTAATTTGTTATTTGTCAATTATGGTATGAATATGAAATTTTTAATACATTAAAAGCATACGAATCATTTTATATATGAACATAATACCTTAGAATCATGCAAATAATTTTAGAACAGCTCGATCGAAAATTTTGAAATTTTCTCCTCCAAACCCGAGAGATCCTTCCCCAACACTTAGTTTATTTTTCAGCCTTTTTCTTCTTGTTGTTGTGTAGTTCAAAGATTTCTTTAATCTCATGTTTTACTTACAAGTTAAATGATTCATTGTAGTCCCATACCTACAATGAATCAAGTAAGTAATCCAAATGACTAAGGAAATTGTTTGGCTACCCTTACTACAAGTTATTATTTCCATTCTTGTTATATTGGGCATGAAACTTTTCTAACCAATCTTTATGGGCTAGGTCACTTATTTCATCATTTTCATGTCATGGAGAATATGGGACATTTATTTGAAATTATTTTTTACTCCCCTTTATTGGCATAATATAAGAAGTCATTATAAGCAAAAAAAAAATTGGCTATGCCCATTATTCGGTCATTTGCATAACGTGATGATATTGGAGCATATATCTTGATTTTGCACAAGGCAATAACTTATTAACACTTCGTTCTTATCAACCACAGATGATTTGACATACTTAAGCTCTTACTCTCTTAGCTCACCTTGAAATTACATTTCTTCTTCTTTCTTTCTTACTTTCTTAAAGAAATCTTTAGCATTATGATCATGCGAGCTAACATGAAATCCAGTGTCTTCCCCCACATCGAAAATGGGTGGTCCACCGATCAAAGTGAACCTAGATCATGTGAAATAAACATGAAACTCAGTTACTTCCCCACACCGAAAAGGGATGGTTCACCGGCTAAAGTTATACCAAGTTTAGTGTCTTCCCCACATCAAAAAGAGGTGGTTCATGGATAAAGTTAATTGAATACTTTTTTTGAGCATATAAACTACATAGATCATGTTAGATAAACATGAAATCCAGTGTATGCCCCACACTGAAAGGAGTAGTTTCATCGGCCAAAGTTAAATCGCTTCATACCTAGCTCTCTTAGGTGGAATCCACTGGCTAGTTCCTATGCTTGCAAGATAGTTAGAAGACTAGGAGACATACGGAGACTACTTATACACCTTATTTGTAGCGTAATCTCATTAAGCTTATATGTGCTGGCACAAGCTCATTGCTAGTGTATCGGGGTTTTGATCAACTTCCTTTTTTTAACCTCTTTTAGAGTTGACTCAATAAATATGGAAGCTTGCTTCTAGTTATGATGTTTATTTAAGTCTTTGTATAAACAGTCATCTCTTTCTTTACTTTATGAAATGTGAATTTAACCTTACATTATCATCTTGGTGTTAATGAGACTTGTCTCACGATTATTAACACCCTCTTATGTGAGTATATTAAACATAATTGTCTAGGGGTGAGTGAGACTTGTATCACTTCTTTTATCACCTTATTATGTTCACTTTCAATATTCTTAAGCTTTTGATTATTTTATTACACACCTTATATTGTTCAATGTCATTGAGTAGCTTTATACCCCATTTTGTATGAATGTTTATAAAATTTGTTCTATGTACTTACTTAATTTGATAGTTCATTTGGAAAGGGTATGTTGGGACTTGTCCCAATGATTGGCATACCCTTGGTTATGAATTCAAAAGTTACATTGGACATGCTTAATTTGGCTTAACTTAGTCTTTAGCCAATTTTTCATCATATCTTTGAAATAACATTGTGCGCCAATTCCATTCAACTTCTTGGACAATGTATTGTCTCCAATTATTGGCATAAACCAAACTTTCATGTAAACAATTGCCATGAGAGTATCATTAGCCAATTTTTTTTAATGAAATAACATAGTAAGTCAATTCTATTCAACTTTTGGACAATATATTGGTAGCCAATTTTTTGGCATAAATAAAACTATGATGTTATCACTAGCCATGTCAATTAACTTCATAAATATACTTTAGTGATTTAATCATTCTAAGCAAGTCAACTTTTAACAGTGAACTACACTTCATGAACGATTCATACAACTTCATCTTTTCGAACACAATTAGGCATTACCACATTCTTTAACTCATGTAACTAGTACCATAATCATACAAATCAAATCTATAAGCCTCATTAGACATTAACAGATCAAGAACCCTACATATAATGATAAATTAGCACCACATACCAACAACATGTTCGATATTACATCTACATACTATTAAAATCGAAAACAAGGATAACTAGGGAGATGACGTTCAACAATGTCATTGGGAACAACCATAGTTTTGATATTCTTGAATTCATAAAACGTTTGAAAAGCCTCTTGGAGAAAGAATTCCAGGAGAGAAAACCCATACCTTATGTAGAATTGAATCTACGAAAATTACCTTGCACGAAAACTTTGAAGAATACCTTGAAATTGCCTAAGAGAACTGTTATGTTTTTCTACGGTTTGCTCACTGTTTATCTCACGATTATGTACTATTTTTGAGTCGTGAGTTTTCTAGTGTTTGAACGTTAGTCTAAGTCTAAGGAACTGATTTTGACTAATTCAACTTAGGCTAATTAAGTTAATTACATAAATTAATTAGTTAATTACTAAACGCCCCTCCTAGATTTACTAAAAATAGGAAAACATTTAACTTAGTCAAATCTTAAATTTTCCTAAGAGTTTCGGCCATCATAATAATTTTTAATTAATTAAATTGCTAATTTAATTGATTAATGGAACTAGGGTAATTACTTAAGTAACCCTAGGTCATTAAGACCATAACTAACCCTTTTGAACCATCCTAGGTTTGGTACTAGGTTGTCTCTGGAACTAGTTAATAGCTTAGTGTCACCCAAATAAGTTAGGTTGTCGGATGCACATGATAGTTTATTTTTGTTTGCCTTAAGTTAGTTTGCTAGTTAGGTCAGTTAGTTAGTGTCTAGAGTTTGTTAGAGAGTTAGGCCCCACATTGTGGACCCTTGCGCACGTCTTCCCCCTAACTGCCCTAACTTAATTCGGTTAGGGTGGTCCCCCTGTTGGCCGGTTTTTCACATGTGCTTGCATATGTGTTGCTTGTACTTTTTGAGATAACTATTCTAGATGGTTAATGTGGAATGTATTCTTATTGTCCCAAAGATCCTCACTTTGTAATTGGGCACCGCTGAATCTACATGCCCATTTTAATTGGTCATGTGCTATGGTGCCTAGACTTGACACATGGATGACTCTTACCCAATGTGTAAATTCTAGAAAAAATATATGTATTTAGCTTAGGGTCTTCATTGCAGGTACATTTCTAGGACAAGCTAGTTAATACATAGAAAATTGGCTAACACCCTTTAAGCCAATTTTTTCTAATATGCCCAATATTTCTAAATTTTGGGCATTGGATGCCTATGTACCTCTAACACCTATTCTTAAAACTTAATAGGCTCTTCAATAGACGAGTACATTTTCTATTATGTTACAATTACTTCATTTTACTTTCGGGAACAATTTCCTTAACCGACATAGATTACATTAGATGATGTGGAATCCGGTGACATGAAACCCTACAACAAAAGAAGGTGGCCTACTTTCCAAGGTAGTACCATAACATGAATATAGCATTCTAGGTGGATCCACTAGCTAGTATTCCTATGGGGGCATATAGTTCAAGAACTAGGAGACATACTTGAGACCCTCTTTATGCACAATTGCATTGTGATCTCTATCTCATGAGAATTATTGTGAACCTACCTTTCCATATTGGGAAAGGTCACCTATCAGAACTTTATTAATCATCATAGCTTAGTATAGGTCATAGGAGACTAACCCCTTGTTTATACATAATATTAGTCATTATGTATTACATAAGATCTTCCTTTTAATACTACACTCAAATGTGATATTAACATATTATCATCACCATGTCATAGTAAGGCACATAATTATCCACAACAAACCTTATATCATTAGAACTTAATCATAATCTCACAATCCATATAATCGATACATTTCAATTAAATTCAACATACATCACCTATCTAATCTAATTACAATCAATACTTCAAGTGAACATCATCATCAAGTACAATCCGTAACAATTAAAGTAAGAATTCAAGATCATAGGTCTTACCAATTAACTTCACAAGCCTTCTTCCATGGTCTTACCATTAACCAACCATATTAATCCATTTATAGCCATAACAATATCACATAATAGTAATTAACACAAGAACATAATCAATTGAATTATCACTATTCAATTCATAACCTATGGTTAGGGAAATAGGGACAATTCATGGTCTCTTCTATAAAACTAGTTCTAACATGAAAAACTACCCTAATTCACAAATATTCAATCATATTATATCAATTATAATAAAAAAAAGAAACCAATAACAATACAATTTGAAAGATCAATATCGGATTAAGAATGAAACTCATGTTTTTATCAACTTTTGGAAATTAAATTTTAAAAACGGGAAAGGAGTCCAAAAGGTGAAAATTTTCCATACCTTAGATATTAATAAATATTGATGGAGAAAAGTAGATATCTTTTATACCTTATCCCTTTTACCCTGGTCTTCGATGGAGTCTTCTTTGGGAGAGAGAAAGTAGAGAGAAGGAAGAGGATTTTGAGTTTGGGAATTGAAGTGAGTTGGGTTAGTTTAATGAGGATTATGTACTTATATACTCCTTTAATTAACTTAATTAGACACACACCCTAAAATTTAATCAAACACCTAATCAAATAACTAATCAAAATAATCAAGTTAAAATTGTACAGAGAAAACCAGACCTAACCTATGCGACGTTGACCTACGGTCCGTAGGTCAGTCTATGCCACCGTACTGCACGTGCGTCGATAAGTTCAGAGACATGATATTTAGGAACTTTTGGATATTTTTTCAAGTGTTGGATAATGGATCTATCGATACCCTATCCACCATGCAAGGCCCTGTTGTTTGGATCTTCGATAGTCACTGTCATTTGATAATGTTTCGTCATTTTGGAAAAGTCCTCCTCATGGACCCTTAGGGTGGTCATTGGGGAGTCGTACCCGGAAGTTTTGACCCTAAACATATTTTGATACATTTTTAGCACCTTTCTACCATATTTCATTGAATTCTGACTCTTAAAACCCCATGAAACATGTCAAGGCACACTAATCGGACGTCATGGGTGTTCATTAACGTTTTGACTCTAAAACATCCATATTGATTAATAAACATTATTTTAGGTCTTAAAAAAATAATTTTAGTCTTAGTTCAACATGTTATTCTCTAGATTAGAACTTAGAATTCCAAAGTGTTACATTACCCCCCCCCCACACACACCTTAGGAACATTCATCCCCGAATATATTAAAATCTTTTGTAGGGAACGTATAGACTCACTACTAGAAGTCCACCAAAAAACAACATATAATAACATGAGTTAAAATTAAAATCAACATAACAATATGGAATTCACTCATAGCAACCCAAATCACAATTTACTACATATAAGAGCTCAACATCATAATAAGAGGAATTTCCTTCTCAACATCAACATAAGCTCAACATAATCATCAAGTCACTTATGCCAACAACTTATTACAAGACATTAACATGCCCAATACTATTTTATGAAGGAAACAATACACAAATCACAATTTAAGTGAAATATCAAGAGAAAGAGCATTTTCACATGAATACTCATTTAACCAAAAACATGTTTGCCTCAAATATGCATATTGCTTTGCAAATCAAGTAGAATTCAAAATTAATCATTATTCTCATTATTATTAGGAATAACGTTACTTAGGAAAAAGATGAGGATAATAGGACTTTATGTCATCCTCGGTCTCTCATGTTTCTCCCTCAACTAGGTGGTTTCTTCATAGGACTTTACAGAGCCCACCTATTTCTTGATCAACTTCTTCACTTGTCTATCAAGGATATCCACCGGAACATCTTCATAGGAAAGTATATTATCCAAACCAAGCCCTTCAATAGGAAGTATGGACACGGTATCACCAATACACTTCTTAATAATGGAGACATGAAACACCGGATGAATCGAAGATAGTTCACTAGGTAGTCTCAACTCATATGCAACCTTTCTAACCCTTTGCAAAACCATATACCAGGGACTTAACTTCCGATTCATGCCAAATTTCATCATACCTTTCATAGGTGAGATCTTCAAATACACTATATCACCAACTTCGAAATCAAGGTCTCTTTTTCTATTGTTGGCATAGGACTTTTGCAAATAATAGGTTGTTTTCAACTTATCCCTTATCACATGATCCTTCTCCAAAGCTTCATAAAATATTTCGTGACCAAGGAGTGAAGACTCACCAACCTCAAACCACCCAACCGGAGATCTACATCTCTTACCATAAAGTGCTTCAAATGGAGCCATGGAAATACTCAAATGGTAGATATAATTATAGGAGAACTCAATCAACGGCAAGTGATTGTCCCAATTCCCTTTGAATTCTATCACACAAGATCTTAACATATCTTCTAGGGTTTTAATATTACGATCCGCTTGACCATCCGTTTGGGGATGAAAAGCGGTGCTAAGCTTCACTCTAGTACCCAACCCTTTTCAAAAAGACCTCCAATATGAGAAGTAAATTGAGCACCTCTATCCGATATGATAGACAAATGGATCCCATAGGGACTCACCATCTGAACAATGTAGATCCTTGCATAATACTCCACTATATAAGTAGACTTAACAGGGATAAAGTGATAGATTTTATCAATCTATCTATTATCACCCAAATTGAGTCAGTTTGCCTCTGGGTTCGAGGAAACCCATCAACGAAGTCCATGTTAGTTTCTAGCCACTTCCAAGTAGGAACACCTATTTCTTGAATTAGACCACTAGATTATATATGCTCGACTTTCACTTTTTGGCAATTTAGACACTTGGAAACAAACTCCGCCATGGCTTTTTTCAAGCCATCCCACCAATATACCTCTCTAAGATCACACTACATTTAGGTGTGGAACTCGAATGAATGGAATATTGGGAACCATGAGATTCGCTAACACCCTATTCCTCAAATCATCAACATCTATATATATAATCTATTTTGGTACCTTAGTACACCATCCCTCCTTGGGAGAATGACTCATTCAATGTAGTAAGCATTGATTTTTCAACTCCATCAATAGAGGATCAATATGTTGTTTAGACTTCACTTCGAGTACTAAGGATGACTCGGAGTTGTTATGAACCACAAAACCACTATTTGGGGAATCTTCTAACCAAATACCCAATCTAGTCAACCTATGAACATCTTTCACTAGGTCTTTCTTTCCTTCTTCAACATCGACACACTACCCATGGTCATATGACTCAAAGCATCCGCAACCAGGTTGGCCGTGCCGGGGTGGTAGAGAACACTCATGTCATAATCGTTTATTAATTCCAACAATCTCCTTTGATGGAGATTCAACAACTTTTGAGTAAACACATATTGAAGACTCTTATGGTCGGTATACACATCCACATGAATACCATACAAGTAATGTCTCCATATTTTCAAAGCAGACACTACGACCGCGAATTCAAGATCATGAGTTGGATAATTCTTCTTATGCACCTTGAGTTCTCTAGAGGCAACGGCTATTACCTTACCTTGTTGAATAAGAATACACCTCAAACCTACTCGGGATGCATCACAATATACCACATAATCGTTGGTACACTCTGGTTAAATCAATACAGGTAATACTATCTTTCAAAATTTGGAAGCTTGTATCACATGCCTCCGACCACTCAAATTTCACACTTTATTAGGTCAAGGTAGTCAAAGAAGAAGTAATGAAGACAAATCCATCCAAGAACCTCCTATAGTACCTAACTAGGACCAAGAAACATCTAATTTCGGTTGGAGTCAATTGTCTAGGTCAATTCTTAACCACCTCGGTTTTATTTAGATCAACCTCAAAACCCTCACTTGATATAATATGACCAAGAAATGCCACGGATCTCAACCAAAACTCACACTTTCTATATTTGGCAAATATTAGGTGTTCCTTAAGTACTTGTAATATCACTCTCAAATGACCCATATTATCATCCTCATTTTTTTAATACACCAAGATATCCTCAATGAAAAAATCAAAAAAGAATCTAGGTAATTTCGGAACACCCTATTCATTAGGTCTATAAAATCCAATAGGACATTCGTCAGACCAAACGGCATAACTAAGAATTCATAATGTCCATACCTAGTTCGAAATGTAATTTTAGGTACATCCTTACCTCTCACCCAAGTTGGTGATACCCTGATCTCAAGTAAATCTTAAAAAAGTAGCTTGCCCCTTGGAGTTGATCAAATAAATCATCAATTCGAGAAAGAGGATAATTTTTCTTGATGGTGGCATTATTGAGTTAGCGATAATAAATACACATCCTAAGGGACCCATCCTTCTTTTAAAAAACACGAGCAGAGCTCCCCATAGTGAAATACTAGGTTGTATAAACCCCTTATCTAACAAGTCTATGATTGAAGCTTTAACTCTTTCAATTCCTCCAGAGCCATCTGGTAAGGAGGGATTGAAAGGGATTTGTATTTGGTAATATGTCAATACCAAAATCAATTTCCCGTTCGGGAGGATTTTAGGGTAAGTCATCCATAAATACTTCTATAAATTCCCTCACTACGGGCACCGACTCAGTAGGAGGGATGTCTGACTCAAGATCTTTCACTCTTACAATATGGTAAAGAAAACCTTTAGAGATCATTTTACAACATTTTAGACAAGAAATTATACGACCTCTAGGAATTGAGTTACCCCTCTTCCAGTCTAAGGCGGGTTCATTAGGAAAATTAAACTTAACCATTCCAGTTTGACAATCAATGGAAGCAAAACAAGAATGCAACCAATCCATTCCCAAAATAACATCAAAATCGACCATATCAATTTCTACCAAATCCACCCAAGTAACTCTATTGGGAAAAGATATAGGATAACTCCTAAAGACTCTTCTAGCCACAACAGAGTCACCTACCAGGGTTATAACCAAAAATGGTTCAATTAAAATATGGGGTAGAACATCAAATATTTTAGCTACTAGAGGAGTTAAAAATGACAATGTAGCACCGGATCAATTAAAAAATAAAATATATAGAGAAGACTTGAAACATGTCGTTGACCACATCGGGAGATTCTTTTTGTTCACCCCTAGAGCAGAGAGCATAAAAGTGGTTCCTGTTTGGAGCTTCGGAACTAGACTTGATTGAGCTTGACCTCTCCTCTTCTATTGACTCCTAACATTAGGGCAATCCCAAACCTTATGGCCCTCCTTTCCACAACCAAATCAATTTCCCAAACCAACTCGACACTCACCCCAATGATTGTTACCACACATGGAACAAGTTGGTTCATCACTTGGTCAATTTCCACTTCTAGACTTTTGGGACTTAGGGGTAGACACCTTGTTCTTGTTTGCCTGAGGAAACTTAAAAGGAACTTTGTTGGAAACCCTCTTTTTAAACCTAGGCTTGTGTTGAATCTGCAGCCTACCGTTAGAAGTACCCCCTTCATAAGACTTGGCCCTCTTATACTCTCTATTCTGCCTCTTAAGTCGAGTCTCCTCAACATTTAAAACATGAACCATCAACATAGAAATATCCATATTGTCATAAAGGATCACCGAAAGACACTTTTTAACCGAATCTCGGATATTAAATGTCACAAAGCGACTCATCTCATCCCTTTGGTTAGACACCAAGGAAGGAGAATACTTGGACAATTTGGTGAACTTCAAGGGGTACTCTTTTCATACTCGTACCTTCTATACGAAGGTTGATAAATTCCTCCACTTTGGTCTTGATTTTCTCCCTATGAAAGAAATGATCAAGAAAAGCCCTTCTAATCATCTCCCAAGTTATAGTACCCTCTCTCAAGGCCCTATTGTCTCTCCATTGGGTGTACCATGTTTGAGATACATCCTTGAGGTTGTAGGAATCTAGATCGGCCTTTTCATTCGAATTCAACCCCATAGCATAGAGAATCTTGTCGAACTCATCAATAAAGTCTTTGGGATCTTCCTGTACTTTCGACCCAAAGAACATAGCAGGGTTCATCCTAGTGAAGTCCCTCAAGCGGGAAGCCATGGTACTAGCATTTTGTTGAACACAAGGTTCAGCCTCCATATTTGCATGAGCCGCCATGGCATGAACTTGAGTGGATCCCGCTTGTTCTTGGGTAGTAATAGCTTGATCTAAAGTCAAAAATTTCGACCTTATCTCTCCATCCATCATATGTTGAGAAAGTACAAGAGCTTGAACTTGAGGAGGCACTTTGTTGTATTGTGGAGGGACTTGGTTGTCTTTAGGAGGGACTCCTGCATTAGCCAAATCTTCCCCCACTCTCCTTGCGGCTGAAAGTCTTCTAGTCATATCCTATATCCACAAGAAATATATTATAAGAAAGAGGACATATAGAGTTTCAACTCTCAAGGCAGGACATTCAAGATTAACAATAAGTGAGAATTCCTACACGTCACATAGTCTCTCATTCATAAGTGTGGCGCGCTTCACACCCATGAACAAGACTCTATGTAAATGTGGTGGAATGAGACATCAATCTTAAGATTCCTTTAACCTCATACTCTGAAATAAAGTTTATCACGACCAAGGAGAACCCCCTAAACGTAACCGGCGCCGTCATCCTTAGAGGACTAAGACTAGCCTCTTAGCATTCCTCAAAACATTTCATAAGTTCAAAACTGCAGGATATTAAAACTTTTTATACATATCTATGTAGTGAGGTTTACATAGACATCTCACATACTACACGTGAAGTTTACTTAGAATATAAAGCATACATAGGATTCTCATTTAGACAATATAATCTAAACATAGGAATTAGTCTGATACTTCCTCTCATATCGAACCTATCTAAACTGGTAAAAATCTTGGGCATAGCCAATACATATTCAACATGCCAATATAGGATTACATCAATATCCAAATGATAAAGGAATGAACAATGTCTTTATGACAATACAACTTCAGATCTATAATTTGGAAATAGGTAGCATCCCCGAACATGAGAAACTAATAACACTTGGAGAAAAGAGTCCTAATTTTCTTCAAGTGGACTTCTAAAAACTGAATGATCGGAATCTACATATTTGTAGAAAACATGGATATATGGGTTTGTACACCAGTTGTACTAAGTATGCAAATGTATGCACATAAAATGTTGAAGTCGTGCTTAGAGGGGCATTTGTTCAAAACATGTTAATTTACTATGAAAAAGTCTTTATGCATAATCAAGAACACATATGAACGAATCAACACATATTAATCAAGACAAGACCACATACAATAAAATAACAATATCATCAAGTAAAGTAAATTCAACATGTGTAGTAACATATTATAGCACATAACCGAAAACAACTCCAACATAACATTATACAATAACAATGCATGTATAAGAGTTCATAATGTTACAACATGTGCAAGACAATTACCCATAACCCATTACCAATCTTACAAGTGCAAATATAAAGCGAAGTCCCATAACCCCGCGCAATCACATAAACCCAACAAAGAAGCACAAGAAATGTCAAACCTCATATAACATATCATCATAAGTAGTCATAATCATATTTAACAATATAGACCAATAACATGTTCATAAGTGAGATTGACATCATATAGGTCATTAACATGTAAATTCAACATATGCATATCATTTACTATATAAGAACACAAGAAAATCCTCCTAGGACTTCCCTCAAGGCCAACTAGTGCAATGTATAGGTAGAGTCCCATAACACTACCTAGACTATGTATAACCGCTTAAGTCACCTTATTTAGTGTTCACTTCATTACTTCATTTTACTTTTGGTAACAATTGCCTTAACCGACATAGACCACATGTAAATGTGTCCAGTGTCATGAAACCCTACAATGAAAGAAGGTGGTCTACTTTCAAAGGTTGTTCCATAATATGAACATAGTATTCTAGGTGGATCCACTAGGTAGTATTCCTATGGGGTCAACATAGTTCAAGAACTATGAGACATACTTGAGACCCTCTTTATGCACAATTGTATTGTAATCTCTATATCATGATAATCATTGTGAACCTACCTTCCCATATTGAGAAGGGACACCTCTCATAACTAGTTAACTCGGTGCTAAGCTAAAGTTCCTTTTTTAAATGTCTTTAATCCTTTATTGATCATCATAGCTTATTATAGTTCATAGGAGACTAACTCCTTATATATTCATAACATTAGTTCATTAGGAATTGCATGAGAACTTCCTTTCAATACAACCCTCATATGCAAGATTAACATATTATCATCATTACGTCATAGTAAGGCACATAATTGATCATCAACAGACCTTACATAATAATACCTTAATCATGTAGCCATCGAATCCCCGTTGACCAGGCGATGCCCCGTCATTTGGCTCGTCAATAGCCACTGTCATTTGACAGCTTTTGGTCATTTTGGAAGGGTCCTCCTAAAGGACCCTTAAGGTTGTCCTTGGGTATTCGTACCTGGATGTTTTGATCCCTAAACATATTCTAATACATGTTTAAAACCTTCCTACAAAATTTCATTGAATTTCGACTCATATAACCCCATGAAAAATGCCAAAGCACACTAACCTCTATTTCCAGTTCACTAAATGTTATGAACATTCCTTAACATTTTGACTCTAAAACTTACATGTGAGGCTCTAGATTAGGTATTAGACTTTTGGAGTCTTACATACGGCTTTTAACTCAAGGATATGATAACTTTATTTCCATATTGAAGGTTCTAAGTCGTTGACCTTCTTTACATGTTCAGTGTCATATTTCAATCATTCATTGTCACATCCACGGAGCACCACCTAGACGTAACCAGCATCTTCATCTCCTTCGAGGACGAAGACTAGTCTCTTAGATTACATCATTACATTCATAGGTGAAAACGCGGAAACTTTAAACCTTATATAGACCTCTACATACATATATACACACACACACACAAACATATATATATATATATATATAAATATATATATATATATATATATATATATATATATATATATTTATATCGAGTATTTATTAACCCTTCGTATAGGAAGATTGCTTAGTCTTCTACTTTTATTGCACATTTTATATATAGAACAAACATAGCCTCAAAATATTCATCTCATCTCATAACCATCTAATACGAGTATATAAAATTGAGCCTAGCCCATATATCAACGAAACAAGATCATATATAGGTCATACGACGTTTAATATCCAAATGAAAAGGAAAGAAACGTAAGAGTGTTGAATACTAAAACAATATCATAGGCTTGATAGTGGTATTGCCCTCGGAAAGTGAGGACCTACCCTACTTGGATGATTAAGAAATTCAAGTCTTCTTCAAGTCGTCTCCAAAAGCCATTCAATGATCGGAACCTAAAATGTTTGGTAAAAGAAAGAAATGAGATTAGTATACTACTTGTACTAAGTATGAGACCATATGCACACATATCATGAAAACATGCTAAAGGGGACATTTCATTTAGTATGCAATTTACTTTGAAAACCTTTATGCACCTTCAATAATACTATACCAAATCACTTAGGCATATTCATTAAGTCATACACATGTACATCAGAAGACAAACAATATAAAAACTAGTCAAAACAACATGCATATCATGTCATTGAATACATAGTCAAGTACTTTATCATCAAGTCATAAATAGCCACAAGCATGATTAAGATCTCATTACAACATAATCAGAGCAAGACAATTACCCATGAACGCCTATCAAGTCAACAAGTGCAATGACCAAGCAAAGCCCCATAACCTTACACAATCAAGTAACCCAACAAGAATCATGACCAACCTCCTACATCACATAGCATAACATTTAAGAGTACACATTATCATACTTTAAGAACGTAGACAAACATATATTCATAAGTGACACCAATCAACATATAGTATCAACAATGTTCAAGTTCATCCTATAAATATCATGTACCATTATTAGCATATTCATACATAAGAACATCCTCCTAAGACTTCCTTCAAGGCAAACTAGTGCAATGTTTAGGTAGAGTCCTATACCCCTACCTAGACTAAGCTAAACCCCTTAGGTTATCTTAATTAGAGTTCATTCCTTTAATCATTTTATCTTTGGTAACATATTGACCTAACTGATATAGACCACATGAGATAATATGGAATCTGGTGTCATTGAACCCTACTACGAAAGAAGACGGACTACTTGCCAAGGTAGTACCAAACCATGAACATAGCAACTATGTGGATCCACTAGCTAGTATTCCTATAGGGGCAACATAGTTCAGTACTAGGAGATATAGTTGGAACCCTCTATGCTACATGCATTACAGTCTCCAATATCAATAGTACATTAGTTATCCTACCTTCTCTATGTGGGAAGGGACACTCCTCACTCTAGTTCACTCGGTGCTAAAATAGAGTCCCTTTTGAAATGTCTTCAATGTCTTTATTATTCATCATAGCTTATTGTTCTTCATAGGGAATAACCTTGTATAATCATCATCATCATCATCATATCTCAATAAGAATTGCATGAGTATAATCCTTTCATTAAAATTCATTTAAGTGAGGTTGGCCCATTTACATATCACTTCGCAATAAGGCACATTGGTAAATCATTCACCATCCTTATAACATTTACATATTATCCAAAACCTCACAAACTATATTCAAGACATTTCAATTCAACATCATACCACCCTATCAATCCTAATACAAGGCATACTCCAGTACAACATCATGACTTAATAACAATTTACCACAATTTGAAGTAAAGTATAGGGATCACAAGATTTACCAAGTCTCCTTCATAATTGATCATCAAGGACTTATCATTAACCCTTAATTAAACCCAATTAGGTTATAAAATCATCATAATTTAGTGTCCAACATGATAACAAGGCTAAAAGAATCACTACATCATAATTTAATAATAGTTTATAGCTTAAGACAAGAGACATAAAGATCAAAGTCATAATCTAATTCTATTACTCAAGAACTAGCATGATATAAATATAATTCTCCCTAATTCATTCATTATTGCTAAAATAACATCATATTGTAGTCATTCAACCAATAACCAATTCAATTAAATCAACATTACACAATTCATATCAAGATCATCACCTAGGGTTAAGGGGTAAGGGTCATCTTCTACAAACTAGATCAATCCATAAAGATATATCATAATTTAGTTTAAATAAATGTTAATATATTTATAATATACAAAATAAATATAACAATAAATTCATAACGAATTTTTGATATTGGATGAAACCCACTTGAAAACACAACTTTGGAAATCAATTTGATGGAAACCTTTGAGGAAAGAGGTCTCAAAGGTGAAAGAGACTTCATACCTTACTAATTGATGAATATTGATGGATAAAATTGAATCTTTTAATCCCTTAAACTCTACCCTAGCTTGGTATTCAATGGATCTCTTCACTAGAGAGAGAAAGGAGAGAGAAGGAAGAGAGTTTGGGTTTGTGAGTTATGAGATCTTAGATTAGTTTATTGGGGTTGTGGTCTTTATATGGGGTGTTAATTAACCTAACTATACTTCCCTTAACCCCTAACTAATTACCTAACCCCTTAATTAATTGGAACCAACTAAAAACGTGCAGCAAAGTCAGGCCCTCATAAACGAGACCTTGACCGACGGTCCGTCTGTGAGTCGACGACTCCTGCCCCCTTCAGTGCTACACTTCGTCGTTGAGTTCAGAGACTTGCAAAAATAGGCCTTTCAAGAATTTCTCTATGTTTTTGTTGACATATGGCATAGACTCTCCATCAATCCGTACATGCTCTGTCAACTCCTCTCATAGGAGCACACTGCCTAGGCAGTGCTTTTGACCCAAAAACGAAAGTGTCCTCTTCAAGGGCCCTTGAATGGTCCTCGGGGAGTTGTACCCAGAATTTTCGACTATGAATTAACCTAAACATATTTTAGACACCCTTCCACTAATTTTCATGATTTTCCGACTTCTAAAATCTAGTCAAATAGGCTAAGGCACGCTAGTACCTCCTTGAACTAGTTTTCGAACGTCATGGACATTCTTGGACATTTTGGTTTCTAAACCTCCTAAATAACTTATAACCATTAAAATAGACCTCAAAACAGTGTCTAAACCTTATGACACTCACGTTAGGATCTAGAACACTTCTTGGATTTTAGAAGTGTTACATCTATACACATACATGACAAGGGTGCTTTAGCCTACCAACTCAATGGATCACATATTCACATATCTTTCATGCATCAAGAACAGGGACTTAAGTCTACCAAATCAAGACACAACATTCATCACATAAGACACTTCTTAGACTTTAATCAACATGTATCATGAATTAAGGAAGAATTATAACATTAGCACTCATACAAGATCACATAAGCATAACAAGAGTACTACACTTCATACCTTCACATTAGACAAGATCACACATATATCACATCATAACATCACCTTACATACTCATATAAGCCATAACATCTGCTACATGATACCTTCATATCATTCCATAATCAACACATAAGCATCACCACCATAATCGGACCATACCAATCAATAGCACTTCTATATCAATTCTACAAAATATAAATATATCAGATTAACTTACCATCTTTCCATCATCATCAAGAACATTCCTTAGCATACTCTTCACAAAGGCTCTTACCATTAGCCATATACACCTTTCTGAACCAAAAACTAAACCATAATAATCATCCAACAATATACAATATCAATATCATCAAATTAAGGATGCTTATGTACAATTCTATCATGATTTGTAAAAAATTCAATAGCCCAATACAATCTAAACATGAACTTACTAAGATAAAGTCATGACCAATTAAGCCACTTTATAGTCAAATTTAGAATTTGAGAAGATCAAGGATTTATAGAGATTTTCATTGGAAAACATCAATTATACATCAATAACATCATATCTTATTGTTTGAAAATGTTTCATGCAAGAACCCGTGACTTAGAGTAGAAACTAAAATTCTCTTAAGCTTTGAAATATTTGAAATCACATTGAAATTGGATCTAAGTTGATAGATATCCTTAGATAATGAACTCTCATACCTTATTAGAAGAAATCTAAAGATAATTGAACAAGTGTTTATGGAGGTTTTTGGAAAAAACTTGGGAGGGAAAGGGCTTTGATTTAAGTGTTTGGGCCTCAATGAGAGTTAAATCACTTTAATACTATTAAAATACCCAAACACATCTAAAATAACCGTCCATAAAATTTAAAATACTTGGGGTGAATTTCCAAAAACACCCCAAGCTTGGCCAAAATTATAGGCAATGTGCAGGTCCATACCACGCCCACCAATTGACGGTCCGTCGTTTGGACGATGACCCATTATTTGGAGTTCGTGAATTTGGGAAGAAACTCCAAAACTTAAAGGCTTGAAGTCTCCTTAGATTGCCCAATTCGGGGAGCCGTTGTTTGGGTCATCGTTTGGAACTGCATGTAGGCTGTGAGGCAGCTTCTAGCCTTTGAGTTGGGGTCCTCCTCTAGGGCCCCTCTTGGATTCTAGGTCGAGTTGTAACTAGTCTTTAAACCCCTAAACATTCTCATCCAGTTCCTAGGGTCATCTCCCATCAATTTAAACATAAAAAAAAGTCACGAAACATGCAAAGGAACAATAGAACACATGCAAGCACATAAGGGACTAATCGTCGAACGTCTTGGTTGTTCTTCGTCGTTTGACTTCAAACTCAACAAGACTAACTTCAAAACTCATATATACATTATTTAGGATAGTTAAAAGGCCTTAAAACACAATTGAATCTCTAGTTAAACCTAGTTCATTTTTTGGATCGTCACAAGTATAGAATACAATTAGGGAAAACCATCCAAAAGACTATTAATCACTAGATCATCATTAACAAACTTCATTCATGTTTTCATGTGTGTGTATGTGTACATATATGAGGAAAACTTTCACATAAACACATTTTGACAACACATCTTCATACTTCATCATTCATATACATTGCATAAATATTAGTAGACAATGGTGAATATGAGAACTATCCTTTCCTTTAGTCACCATGAGTCTATTCTACTCATAGATATGCATGAGGTGTTTGTGTGTACAATGTCCAGATTATCACATAATGGGAACAAAATGGTATTGAGGAAGCCCCCTCTAAAGATAAAAACACATGTATAACATCCCTCAAGTCTTAAACCACACACATATAGAGTATTAAGGACTATAGACTACATACCCTTACACTACATCATAGAACACAAGAACATACTCAACCCTTGAATATAAGACATTTAACATACTATGATCACACATTAATATAAGGATTACATAGGTAGGGGTTCATTCAACACAAGATTATTCATCAATTAACCATGCAAACCATACATAACCCTAACAACATGATTCACATATACTTAACATTATTAATACACCCTAGTCATGATACTAGGATTGGAGACTACACAACTCCTTCATAATCATGATAATAATCACATTGAATCTCTTGACATATATTGCCCACAATACCATGATCACAACATATAGATAATGACAACAATGTAAACACCGCTACCATAAATGGACCATATCACACAAAGTCAATCCAAACACCTTAGACTAGAAATTAGGTAAACTTACCCATTCTCCAAGATTTGATCATAATAGACCAATTCTCAACAATTCATAATCATTTACATAGATGAACATAGAATAAGCAATTAATTACAATCTAATCATAATACAATCATCATCTTATCAAGATCATAAGGCCCACATTGTAGGCTAAATTGAGAAATTAGGGAGATCATGGGTTCTTCATGGAGTTGTATTGAAATTAATATTAAAACATTAATTAGTCATAAATACATTATTAGAATGCTTTTGAAATCAATTTGACAATGAACCCATGGCTAGATTGAAAGATAGGTAATTTGATCATAGAATCTCCTTGAAAAACCTTTGAAACAACTCCTTAGATGAAAGATTAACTAATGATCAAGTATTACCATACCTTAATACATGAGAATCCCACGAAAATTTTGAGAAGAAACCAATAGAATCCATCCCCTATCTTGATCTTTATCTTAGTCTTCAATGGAGTATCTAGAGAGAGTTTATTTTGAGAGGGAAAGGTTTGATTTGAATAAATATTTCTAAATCAGGTTTTCATGTTTTTAACCAACTTAATATACCTAAATTTAGATAAAATAACCTCCCATACCTTATTTGGAACTTGGGGTGAATTTCCCAATTCACCCCTATCTTGGTCGTGTCTTAACAGACAGTTGCAGGCTCAATCGACGGATGCAGTCGACGGGCCATCTTCTGGTTGACAAATCATCTATCTTCAATCTTTTGTGATTGAGGCTTCATTTTTGGGTGATTATATCCCATACCTATGGAGTGTCAACCACTGTATGGAGCGTCGATTGTCAGGCATGGTCCTTGGGGAGTCGTGCCTGGATGTTTTGACCCTTAATATAATCATATACTTTTTATTAACCCATTAAGAACGTGTGAATATCTATACAAACCTATTTCATTTTAGGGTTGTTACATTATTCCCCACTTGGGAACATTCTTCCTCAAATGACACTTTGAACACTTTTATCATTTTCAAGGACTTAATGACCCATACAGCAGCTCACATCATTCAACATATCATAACAAAAGATTCAATGCACCAAGATTACAAGGAACACCAACTTCATACTATTATGCACTCAAAGCAACACAAGAAAGTAGAAACTTCATTAACCTCTCTTAATGCATCAAATATATAGGTGTTTCTAATGTTCATAGGAGGAACATCATTCTCCTTATCATGTCATGATTTTTTATTTTCATTTGATCGAAGAGCTTAATATGCCATAACCATTAAATCACACATAGGCATGTTCAACATTATAACTCAAGAGGAAATTCAACAACTCATACTAGATGCATATAGATCATGAGTAATGTAGATCGACAAACTCCTTTACATTTGGACCTAATACCATCAAGAATAACATAACATCACCATGTTTAGTTGTGTTCAAGTAGGAATAACCTTCTTCTTGACATACTAACATGTCATCATAGAGTTCATAAAAGTAATGCACAACGTTTAATTCATTTTTAGGAGAAATTATCCATTTCTAACCAAAGCATGCTCATAATCACTTGGTAATATAGGCTTCAGGCTTTATTAACATTACTTCGTAAGAAAGGCTTTAGGAGACTAAATCCTCATATACATATACATAGCTCAAAGGTTAATGATGAGAATATACATTCATCAAAACCAACATAATGTTAGAATATCCTTTCACATAATAATAACATAGTCTAGTAACAAAGTACAATTAGGGAAAACCATCCAAAAGACTCTTCATCACTGGATCATCATTAACAAGCTTCATTCATTATTTCATGTGTGTGTATGTGTACGTATATGAGGAAACCTTTCACAAAAACACATTTAGATAACACATGTTCATACTTCATCATTCAAATACCTTGCATGCATTGTAGTAGAAAATGGTACATATGAAAATTATCATTTCATTACTCACCATGAATCTATCCTACTCACAGATATGCATGAGGTGAGAGTGTACATTTTCCAACATAATCACATAATGGAAAAAATATGTTATTGAGGAAGTCACCCTCTAATGATCACAACAAATGTAGAACATCCCTCAAGTCTGAAGTCACAGTAATATAGAGTATTAAGGACTATAGACTACACACATTCACTTTACATCATATTAAGCAAGGACATACTCAACCATTTAATAGAACACTCCTAGCATACTATGATCACACATTCCTGTACGGATTACATAGGTAGGGGGTCATTTACACAAAGGTATTCATC
Source organism: Solanum arcanum (assembly GCA_027789145.1). NCBI lineage: Eukaryota > Viridiplantae > Streptophyta > Magnoliopsida > Solanales > Solanaceae > Solanum > Solanum arcanum. Next base: position 63,309,306 of record CM050933.1, read on the forward strand.
ACAATGAACCATGTAGACCATATTTCACCCTAACAACCTTATTCACATATACGTGACATTATCAATACACCCTATCATGATACTAGCATTGGAGACTACACAACTCCTTCATAATCGTGATAATCATCACATTGAATCACTTAACATATATTTCCCTCAAGTCCATGATTACAACAATAGAGAATGAAAAGAATGTAAACACCACCACCATAAGTGGACCATACCACACAATGTCAATGAAAACACTTTAGACTATAAATCAAGTCAACTTATTTATTGTCCAAGATTTGATCATCATAGATGAATTCTCATCAATTCAAAATACATTGACACAAATGAACATAGAATTAAGAAATTCATTACCATCTAATTTTAATACAATCATCATCTAATCAAGATAACAAGACACACATTATAGCCTAAATTGAGAAATTAGGGAGATCATGGGTTCTTCATGGAATTATATTAACATTCATATTTAAAATAGTAATTAAGCATAAATCCATCATTATAGTTCTTTTTAAATCATTAGACAATGAACCCATGGCTAGATTCAAAAATAGGCAATTTGATCATAGAATCTCTTTGAAAAATATTAGAAAGAACTCCTTAGATAATAGATTAACTAAGTATATAGGATTATCATACCTCAATAAATTATAATCCCAAAAAAAATTGGAGAACAAACCATTATAATCCATCCCCTAGCTTGATCTTGAGCTTAGTCTTCAATGGAGGTTCAAGAGAGTTTATTTTAAGAGGGAAAGGTTTGATTTGAAAAACTAATTCTAAATGGTGTTTAAAAGTTTCAAAACGACTTAATATGCCTAAAAATATATAAAATAACCGTCCATACCTTATTTGAAATGTGGGGTAGCTTGGTCGTGTCTTAACAAACAATTGCAAGCTCAATCAACGGATGTAGTCGATGGGTCGTCTTCTGGTTGACGTGTCATTCTGCTCTTCCATCATTTGTGATTAAGACATAATTTTGGGGGGCTTATATCCCATGCCTATGTGTGTAGTGACGCCCTTAATCAACTGTACGTCGACCAGTGTATGGAGCATTGATTGCCAGGCGTGGTTTGACACTGCCTTCGCAGATTTTTGCCAGCCTTTGGATCCTCCTCAAGGACCCTTAGGTTTGTCCTTATAGAGTTGTGTTCAGACGTTTCAACCTTTAATATGACCATATATATGTTATTAATACCTTAAGCATGTGTAAGGCTCTAAATAATCCTACTTCATTTTTAGGGTCATTACATGAACCCTTGCGGGTCCTCTCCACTTTGGAGCCAAAAAAATTAGGGGTATTCTTCTAGTGAAATCCCTAATCCTTGAAGAACTAGTGTTAGCATTGGTGACCTACACCCTAGTAACCCTAGAAACTTGAGTGGCTAACATTTGAGTCAATCTATGAATAGTCGTCATTATCTCGACATTAGATGTAGTCTCTTCTTCAATAGGAACTTGAGGGGTTTGAGGAGCTTGAAGGGGAACCACCTTATTCACATTCTCCTCTTTGGCCCTCCTAGCATTAGTCCTTCTATTATTCATTGCCTATAATCCCAAGAAAATTATTAGAAGAAAGGACTAGATAGAGTTAAGACTCTTAGGCACGACTAATGAATGTCAAAACAGTGAAAGTGTAACACCCCGTATTCTACGTGAACTAGTTCTACTGATATAACACTTATAAACTACTTTGTTGTATAGTTATGGATTCCGTTTCTAGTGCACCTAGTGGCAATAGAATATCTTTAAAGTGAACTGTTCATAGATTTTGATGCGACCCGATTAAGTTGACATCGGTGGAAGTATTTAAACTTGAGATCATAAGGTGGTATTTGAGTCTAAAGTTTAAAGTGACATACTTAAAGTTTTTAAGTTATGATAAAGTTATTAAGGTCTAGAAATGGAATAAATATTGTGGTGCTTGTTTGACTTCACTAAGCCAGTAGGTGATATGTAGGTGCATCACCTAGTTTGACTTAGTGACCAGCCCAAAGGACCAAGTAGGTGCATCAACCGACTAAGACTCTTTTGACCATGTTATTGGGCCAAGTACACTATACCTACTTGCATTTATATGTCCCAACATGAATATAAGAATAAGGGGAAAATGTGCAGACAAGTCCCAATATTTCCAAGTCCGCAAGGAAAAATTTTAACGAAAAACTAGGTGCATCACCAACTTAAATGTGTGGCTAAATTATAGAAACATGTTGGCTGCAAATGAAGTACAATAAAGGTGGAAAAAGGCCCAATATTCTTAAGTCCAAAAGGCCCAAGTGAAAATTCCAAGTCGGTGGGTCACCTACTTGAAAAATTATGGCCCAAAATGAGTGAGAAAGTCGGCAAAAGCAGGTCCATTTAAAAGGGTTTGATATCGGAGTTTTTCAACCATTTCCACTTTGAGAAAATAAAAAACTGATTTCTAGAGCTTTCTCTTCTCTTCTCAGCTTCATACAGGAGCCATTAAATACCATCAGGGTTCTTGAATATTAGGGATTCAAGCTATTGGAAGGCATAATTTAAGACAAGTTAAAGAGGATAACCTTTACCTTGAATAATGCAAGTCATGGTAATTCTGTCCAGCAAGGTAACCTCTTGTGCTTGATTTAATTAGGACACTTAGTATGTGTTAGAAAGTTGGATAAGGGATAGTTTTATGTATGTTATGATAAGGGATGTGTCTGCAGGTGTGGAGAACTTAAGGAGACTCTAAAGGACTTAAATATTTTATGGCATTGTAGGGAGGACCTGATATGAAGGTTGTACAGTATATAGATGCAATCTAAGGGAAAGGAAAGAGAAAAAAATATTGGCTAGATGAATTGCATGCTTACTGCTTGGTTACTATTTTGGTGAGATAGAGTAGCTCAAACTGATTCATTAGCTACTAATACTAGTCTTATAACTTATTATATTGTACATTAGTAATCTAAAGAGAAGGATCTTAAGTCATACTTTTTGAAATGTATAGAGAGATATGTAATGCTTTTCGATTTCGTATTTCTTTGGCATGAATCCAACACTTGAATTACAAAAAGTAAGCTTTCTAAGTGCCCTTTGGCAGTGACTGATTCATAGTTGCAGTTCCTACTCTCGAAAGAATTAAAGTAATAACTCTTTGTGAGATTGTTACTAAATGTATGCTCTTACTCTACCAAACATAGGTTTAATCTTTTTTAATCATCAATGTACCCCTGGCACGGATAACCCTTATATAAATCAAAATTATCCTAGATTACACATGGTACAATCTTCCTATATCATGCAACTTGCTTCAATTATTTATCGATATTTCATCTTGTCACATATTCATATATTCCCTTTATTGGTTATTACTCCCATTGTGTTATGCTATAATGTTACCTCACAAGATACCTACTTTCTCTATTGTAAATTTTATATGTACTTACTTGGAATATGTATCTTCCCTTAAGTTGAATATGCCCATGTTCTCCCTTGGTTCCACTTTCATGTATACCTTGTATTTGGTAATAGTTAGTGAGTAATGGATATCATACCTAGTTCAAATATCTTGGTTGAATGTTAAATGTCTTTACTTAATATGTGCTTCAATTTGAGATGTCAAAATGAATATTGAGTCATATAAGCTCCTAAGTATTAAATGTTAATGTCACATTTGCTTCCGAAGTCATTTTTAACATTTGTTTCCCATATCATTGTTATTATCATAATACCATATTCATATGTCCTCAAGTGCTGCTCCATAGTTCCAAATCTAAACAAGGATTATGACCACCAAAACAGCAATCTCAAATGAGTGATGAACATCAAAAGAACAATCTCAAAAGAATTATGAACATTAAACAACAATCTCAAAGATTAAAGAGAATAAGTGAAGCTATTTGTATAATTATGGATGGAATCCCAGGGGAAAATGTCAAGACCCAAATTACACCCTAAAATATATGGCATCCTTTCAAGTCAAAATACGGCGTACTTGACCTCTCGAAACTCTTGTACAAGCCCTTAGAGATCATTCATTGCATATATACATAAAGTATCCTAGAATTAAAACTTTTTATTCAAAAACATAATGCGGAATAATTTCAAAACACTTCTAACATATGTCTCAAAAACCAATTATGACAACATGATTACGATTGTCTTGGGTCACAGCCCATAAAAGTCTAAATATAGAAAAGAACATAGAATACAATATAGGGGTGGTGTCCACGGATGCTATGAGGACTAACCAATCTTATTTCCTTGGAAGACTTGGAACTCTACCCTTCAAAGACACTCAATCTTCTCAAGACCATACAATTTGTATTAGAATGTAGGAACAAATATATGTTAGTACCACATGTACTAAGTATGGAAACTAGCATACAAAACATAAGATATCTCAAAGGATTAGTCAACAATATACATAATCATAAGAGATAAAGGCATAATAATAATATGAATATCATAGAAATAACAAAGTATCATAAAGCAAATAAGAGTTTGCTTGTACAAGTGTGCTTTGAAGTGGCCTACGAGCATAGTGCTCATATGTTATGATGAAACTAAGTCTTAATTATTAGAGTGGAATATGATCAAGAATGACCAAAGAGAGGTACTTAGTTTGGTAGTATTATGGGATTCTACCTTAGCCTTGCACAATTATGCTTGGAGGTGGCTTGTTAAGTAGTTCACTTGAGTAAGAAGGACAAATGAGTTAAGTATGAATTTTATATGCTTTATGATGATTTATTATGTTTATGATATTAATGTTATGCTTATGCCTTTATCTCTTATAATTATGTCTATTGTTGACCAATCCTTTGAGATATCTTATGTTTGGTATGCTAGTTTCTATACTTAGTACATGTGGTACTAACACATATTTTAGCCTACATTCTAATACAATGTAGGGTCTTGAGAAGATTGAGTGGCTTTGAAGGGTAGAGTTCCAAGTCTTCCAAGGAAAGAAGATTGGTGAGTCCTCACAGCATCCGAGGACACCACCCCTATATTGTCTTTTATTTTCTTTTATATATTAGACTTTTATGGTCTGTGACACAAGACAATTATAATCATGCTGTCATAGAAGTTTTATGAAATGATTTCTCATTATGTTTTTGAATAAAAAGTTTTAATTATGCGTTACTTTTTGTATATATGCAATGAATGATATCTAAGGGCTTGTACAAGACCTACGAGAGGTCAAGTATGTCGTGTTCCATCTTGAAGTGATGCCCTATCTTCTAGGATGTACTTTGGGTCGCGACATTTTATCCTGGGATTCCGACCATAATTATACTAATAGCTTCACTTATATTCTTTGATCTTTGAGATTGTTGTTTGATGTTCTATAACTCTTTTGAGATTGTTCTTTTGATGTTCATCACTCATTTGTGATTGCTGTTTTGGTGGTCATAATCCTTGTTTAGATTTGGAACTATGGAGCAGTAGTTAAGGACATATGAATATGGTTTTACGATAATAACAATGATATGGGAATCAAAGTGTAAGCATGGTCTAATGTAACCAAATAATTCTATAAAGTAATTGTCAAGACATGAAATGTATGTTGGAAAGTAAACAAGCCATAACATGGCTTGAACGCTGACCAACATTGATTGTGGGTCAAGTTTGCATACCAAAAACACATGGTCTAGTCAAGTGCAGGAAAATCAAGATTATATGAATTAAATCATAATTAAATGTGAATGAAACACAACAATAAAACAAAAAAATGGCACAAGATAATTAAAAGTTAATATGGCCGAAGCAAGGCAGCGGCAGACAGCGACAAGGCGTTGGTGGTGCGCAGGCATAAAAAATGTGCGGGTGGATTCAGTTTGATGTTGATTAGATAATGACTACACAATGTTTTTAAAATGTATTGGAGCCAAATTTATGGAGGGAAATGGCATAAAAGGGCCGAAATCTAATCAGCAAAGTCACATGTCAAGCACATGCGACACTTACCTTTTTGTAACCGCTTGTGTCTAGATTCATTGTATCTTTTGTATGATTTTTGAATTCAAAACTTGAATGCTTCTTATCAGTTGTGGATGTAAAATTAAACATAATTTTAGTGGGTTGGTTGCTTGACAAGTGTTAAACATGTATGACAACACTATATATTGTAAGACACAAGGATGTCACATGGTCTATAAATGGACAGCGTTGGTGTTAGACGTTTTGAGAGACAGCAATAAGGGAGTTAAAGAGGGAAGATTTTGTCTTGAGTTTCAATAATAAACTTAGGGAAAACGTGAAAGGTCTTAAAAAGTGTCTAAGGCAACAATCGACTTGTGATTGTGCCTTAAGTTGAGTTGGATAGAATTGTTGTTCAACGAGCGAGTCTTTTGTATTAGTTTTGGATTGTTAATATAAAGGTTTGGTTTTCCCGTATTTTTATGTGTTAATTTCCTTTTTGAAACACTGCAAAGTATAGTTAAAAATTGAAAAACGTCTTAGAACGTAGGGCATAATAGGGTGCGAAAAGGGCAGAATTAACTAGGACTTGACTGGCTTACATTGGGCAAACTTATTGCATGAAATTAAGGTGAAATAATTTGCACGTGCGACAATTTGGTATCAGAGCATCGCTTAGATTATTCGATGGCTTATGGAAATGCTGAACTACAAGAGAGAGTGACGCGATTGGAAGAGATAATTGGTGGGAACAGATGATGGTGAGGACTTGGTTGATCTGGTAACTCAAATTCAAAGAGTGAATGCAGAATTAACCTTAACCAAAGAGAAACTGAACGAAAATTTTTTGTTGTTGGAGGTGGAATATACTTCCAAACATGAAATTTCCCAACAAAAGTGCTACTTGTCCATTGAGAGAAGGAAGAATTGCGTAGTAAAGTTCTTCTTCTATGTCGTGCATTGCAAGGGACAATTAACCCCGTAAGGATAAAGGTTCCAGAACCTAAGGCTTACAATGGTGTGAGGAGTGCCAATGAATTGGCGAACTTTCTTTGGGATGTTGAAATCTACTTCAAGGCAACAAGAATTCCGATGGTGAAAAAGTATCAATCAAAACAATGTATTTAAGTGATGATGCCAAGTCTTAGTGGAGAACAAGCATTTCTGAAGTAGAAGGTTCGAATCTACCACAAAAAGAAACGTGGCAAATGTTGAAGAAACTGTTGAAAAGTCAACTCCTTCCAAGAAATTCGTCTTGGTTGGATAGGGACGGCCTGCGACGTTTGAAAGAAAACAACAGTGTGAGGTCTTATTTCAAGGAGTTTTCATCATTGATACTGAATATAGGTAATATGGTTGAGGAAGATGAGTTACACTATTTACTAAATGGGTTGAAGGCATGGGCACAAAGAGAGTTAAGAAGGCAAAATGTCCAAACTCTTAATTCTGACATAGTGGCAGCAAATAAGTTGGTTGACTTCGATGAGGGTTACGACCCAAGAGATTCTTTGCACTTAACAAAAATAAAAAGGGAAGGAGTGGAAGAAAAATGGGAAGGGCAAAGCTGCCGAAAAGGAAGACGAAGGGGGAAAAATTAGACAAGGGGAGTCTTCTTTGCAAAACAGAAGGGAAATTTTGGGGAGATACTTTAATTGTGGTGGTCCACATTTAAAAAAGGACTTTCTAGTGCCAGTGAAAGTCAAAGCCATGATTGCTGCCGAATTGGAAAGGGAAAAGAACAATGAGGCTGGAACGTCAAACGTTGACTCTTTGGCGATAGTTGAAGATGAAGATGATGGGCAGGATATGATTCTTGTACAGAATACAAATAGGATCAGATGATTCATGTCCTCGACGAAGACGTAAAGTTTAATTGGGTGGGGGAAGTTTGTAAGGGCCCTGACCAAGTAACTTGACATAAGCACGGTGGCGGCAAAGGGTTGACATAATTGACTTTCCCAAGGGCCAAACTGCGGATGGATTCAATCGTGCGTTGTGTGATAAAAGTTTTATAATGGGAAATGGTACCAAATAATGCTATAAAGGAAGTGTCAAGAAATGAAATGGATGTTGGCGAGGCAACAGGGCATGACATGGCTTGGACACTGACCGACATTGGGTGATGTTTGAATGCGAAAAACACATGATATGGTCAAATGCGGGAAAATCAAGCTGAGGTAGATTGAAGCATAGTCAAATGTAAATGAAACGCAATAAGAAAACAAGAAATGACTTGAATGAAATAAAAAGTTAACATGGCCAAAGCAAGGCAACAACAGATAGCGGCAAGGCGTCAGTGGTGCGCATGCATAGAAAATTTGTGAGTGGGTTCGGGTGGACTTTTATGAGATAATGAATATAAACTGTTTCGAAATTGTATTGGAGATAAATTTATTGAGGTAAATGGAGGGAAAGGGCCGAAATCCAATCCGCAAAGTCACATGCCAAACACATATGGTGGTTACCTTTTTTTAAGCGCTTGTGTCCAAAGTCATTGTATCTTATGTATTCTTTTTGAATTAGAAATTTGAATGCTTCTTATCAGTTGGGAATGTCAGCTGAAACATAATTTTAGTGGGCTGATTGCTTGACAAGTGTTAGACATGCGTCACAACACTATGCATTGTAAGACACAAGGCTGTCACATCATCTATAAATGGATAGCTTTGGTGTTAGACATTTTAAGAGACAAAAATAAGGGAGTGGAAGAGGGAAGATTTAGTCTTGAATTTCACTAAGACACTTATAAAAAATGTGAGGGTCTTAAAAAGTGTTTAAGGCAGCAATCAATTTGTGATTGTGCCTTAAGTTGAAGTCGAAATAGAAGTTAGACAGTATTATTGTTCCAATGATTGAGTCCTTTGTGTTAGTTTTGGATTGTTAATATAAAGGTTGGGTATGCCTTTATGTTTATGTGTTGTTGAAAGTCTGAAAAATAATCTAATGTAAAAACAAAAAAAAACTTAGAACGTTAGGCAAAATAGGCTGCGAAAATGGCTGAGTTAAATGGGACTTGACTACCTCACATTGGGCTAACCTCTTGCACGAAATTTAGGTGAAGTAATCTTCCCATTTGACACCATCTTAGAAACATGAATATCTTGGGTTACAACCCATACATCAACAAAACTAGATAATATCAAAGTCTAATACAATGTCTCTTGACAATTAAAGTTATACATAACTATGTCCTTGAATCAATTGAAGACATACTAAGATTTGCTTGAAATGATGTTATTTCCAAGCTTGCTTCCAATAGACACCTCACTTGTCACCTAAACTTTTAGAGATAAAAAAATATATGGAATTAGTACATTGAATGCACTAAGTATGGTGACATGAAATAAAAACTTTCATAGAAGGACATTTACTTTAAAGTATGATTTCATGCTCTTTTGGAGAAAACCTAATAAAACAAGTAGAAGAAACCACTTACAAGACAACACACACATATAAGACATATCTCAAGCAATTCAGAACATACCACTTTCATCACATAGAAACCATATGAACACATACACCTCCTACCAAACGTCATCCTAAGACCCACTTAAGTAAGATATCAAGCGGCCGTCCATACAACCCCTTCACACACCCCTAAGTGATCCTCAAGATTTACTAAAGTAAGATTATTCCATTTCTATCATTAGACCCCCAACCTAGAATTATTCTAAAACTCACCTAAGTAAGATATAAAGAGACTGCCCATACACCCTCTTCAATCCTACCTAAGAAATCGTTAAAGCTACTCTAGATAAGTACCTTTTCATTCACATGCATTTACCTTCTTAACATGCTCAAGGTCATATTTTAATCATTCATATACATACATGACAAAGGTGCTTAAGCCTACTAAGTCAAGAGTTCATATTCACATTCTTTTATATATCAAGTAGAGGAACATAGGTCTACTAAAACAAGACACACTTCATCATCTTATCACATATAGAATTCACATCTTAATCTACTATAATCACATTTAGTCCATCATAAGTCTTATATAGTAAATTAGAGAGAATCATACTTCGACCCCATATATACACATACATCACATAATCCTTCACATTACTCACCTACATAAGCTATAACATGATAGCAACATAATTCACATATAAATGTCAACAAGGCCATGTTCATCATAATTATAACACATAAACACCGCCACCATAAGTGGACCATACCAATCAACACAATTGAATAGCAATTCTACACTATATAGAAGAGATTAGGTCATGTTACCACCCTTTCATTATCAACATCAACATTTCTTACTCGTTCAATCAATTCACTTCACCAAAGGCTCTTACCAATTGGCATACACACAATTCAAAACCAATAATAAACCATACCAACGAGTCAAAAAGATATAATATGAAAATCATCAAATAAATTCAACCTATATACAATTCTAACATGATATTTATATAAATCAATATCCCAATGTAATCTACACAAGAATTCAATACAATAAGTCCATGATCAAATCACCCACATAAGGTCTAATATTAGTATTTTATGAAAAGCATGGGTTCGTAGAAATTTTGATCTCAAAAATCATTCAATTAACATCAATTGTAATATAAATCATTGATTCAAATCATTTTATGCAAGAACCAATGGCCAAAATTCAAAATAAAAGATTATATGTTTTTTATCATCTTTGAAAACCATTTGAATTTGACTCCTTGAACAGAAGAGGATTCAAGGATGAAACACCATGCCTTATGTGAAGAAAAACACACAAAATTGATGTAGAAAAACTTGGAAAATCTATATTCTGTCTTAGAGCTTCAAAGTTTCATCAATGGAGGTTTTGGAGAGAAGAAATGAATAGGTTTTCTTTTTAGTTTAGGGTTTTGCTTAATTGGTCACTTTTTGGGATTTCAAAATATTCAATAACCATCAATAAATGATCCGCAAATCACCCAAAGTACCCATGCACTTAAATGGACATTTTAACCAATTCAAATTTGACTTAAAACGACGCGACCAAATCTGGGAAGTCAGTGCGCGTCGCAAGGTCACCTCCAATTGTTGGTTCTAGAATTTAATTTGGGACATAATGGTTTGAGTTGTCCTCACGTCATACGGAAACAATTGACTTTTAAGTGAAGGTTGTGCGACATGCAAGAACTCCCAGATCTTTGCTGCCCGACAACTTTCTTAGACATGTTTGGGTCCTCTTCAAGGACCCTTTGCATGGTCTTTCGGGCGTCGTTCTCGGACGTTTAGAACCTTTACATGTTAATCTATGTGTAGGGACATCCGGTAGAAAATTTCACCCTCACACCATACCCCAAAACTACACTATATAACACTATGACACACTAGTTCAACTTAGACTAGTTTCACGACATCTTGGACGTTCTTTAACGTTTCACTTCGAAAAATCTTCCAAACTCCTCAAATTGACTTCTAACAGTTATTTCATCATTTCAACTCCTTATTTAAATCATGAAATAGATGTTAGACTCTAGTTTAACCTAGTTTTTTTTTATTTGGGTGTTACATTTATACATACAAGTCATACTTAGTATGTGTGATTGACTAACCCATATTTTGTCCCCTTTTTCCCAAAAATAATGTAGGTTCAGGCTGTTGAGGAATCAAGGTCACTTTTCAAGGATACTTGAACTTTCTTCTCCAACTTAGTGAGTCCTCAAGTCCAAGGACAAGACCCTTATGTCCTAGATTTTAGTTCTTTGTTTATGTTGGAAGACATTATTGTATTTCCTATTTCTAGACTCCTCATTGATGTAAGAACTAAGTCCCAAATTTTTATATTCCTTTGTTTAGTTGGTATGAGGTGAAAATTTTAGATTATAATATATGAAGCAAAGTTGAACTTCCAAAGTAAAAGTTTTAAATTTTCCACATTTTTATTCTATGATACATGCCATGACCAATTATAAAGGCTTGCGTAAGTTCTCTTCGAGGACGAAGACGCCGATTAAGACTAGATGGTGCTCCCCAACCATTAAAAACTTGGTACTAGAGCATTCGGTTGAGAATGATTTAGGATTGATTTCACAAAATATCACGTCAAGTAGAGTCTTCTCATGGGTGTGAAGTGCACCACACATATGAATTAGAGTCTAAGAGATGCTTATGAACTCTCTGTCACACCCCAATCCTAAGTGAGGCGGACAAGTACCTTATGAATACATGTTTTATAAGTAAACGTTAATGAGAAATCAAAATTTTATGAAGATTACTGATTATAAGCTTCATATACAACAAATTTTGACTAACTGAATGGCTAAATGTGAGAAGTTAAACTGTGAATACATATGATAGCTTTACAATGTTTAAAAAGCCTCTATTGGAATCCATAAATCTACCACTATGAAAATACCCATAGTAAAGACTTGGCAAAGCCACGAATTGAACTGGAGCTCACCAACAACCGTTGAGTATCATGAAATGCAGCGTCCCTAATAAGGGACGTCAAAACAAAAGAATGTACTTAATATGTAAGGCATAATACAACCATATGTAAAATGAGAGCTCAAGTGAAACCAAATACCAATAGATAAGGATTATAGACCACCTTTGCTTATAATTGTGGAATCATTCATGTTAGAGTCTTTTCTTTACTTTTTTGTACTTTATAATCATTATAAGACATATGATACAAATGGCCAATTGATCAGCGGTAGAAGAGGATGACCCATGCTAGGAATTTTAACCCATGGGATATTATCATCACAATTCCACAAATTGCCATCGACCCATGCTAGGATTTCGCCCTTGATATTCCTACCTTAAATACTAATAGGGACTGAACCATACTAGGGTTTCTCCCCTAAGCTTCCTCCCTTCTATACCAATTGGGATCGACCCAAGCTAGGCATTTGTTGTAAGGACCCCAAAATGAATTAGGTCAAGATAGATCCTAACATGTGCGTCATGAGCTTATAAAGTCTTAAAATGGTTAATCATAGTGTTAAGAGGAAGTTCATAAATTTTGGAAGAGTTTAAAGGTCAAACATCCAAGACGTTCGAAAGTTAGTCTTGAGACGTGCTTGCATGACTTAGTGTGTTTCATGAGGTTTTAAGTAGTGTTTGGAGATCAAATTGATAAGAAAGGTTCCTAACATCTGGAAGGGTTCTTTTAGGGTTGAAACATCCTAGGACGACTCCCCAAGGACCACCCAAGGGGTCCTTGAGGATGAACCAAAAGTTGACAGTCCATTGCCTTGCAGTGTCATTTAACGACTGTCAAACGACACTGCGTCACTTAGTCAACGCCTCATCGATGGGGGAATCCCCAAAACTTAGGTGTGGGAGTTAATCCCCCAATAATGTGTCTCTCTGTCACAAACGATGTACCTGCAGGACGTCGTCCTCGTTGCATTAATGGTAGGTCAACTGCAGGCCATCGTTTGGACATGCAATTCCCTACTACACGCTGCGAATATAAGGGGTGAATGAAAAATTTACCCCACGTCCAAATAAATGCATGATTGGTTATTTTAGGTGGTTTTAGGTATTTATGAGTATTTAAACAATAAAAAAAACCACTTAGAAATTAGTCTTCAAATTAAAACCTCTCCATCTCCAAAACACTCTCAAGTACACCATAGAAGAAGTAGAGAAATTGGGGGCTATTCTTAGCACAAAATTCACCAAGGATTCAAGCTGGGAGTAAGGTTCTAGCCTAAGGTAAGTGAATATTATCAATTCAAGTATTCTTCCATCCATTAAGTTCCCTATTTATTCCTCAATTGTGAATCCAAAATACCCCAATTTGGGAATGGTTGTGATTGCATTGTGGGTAAGGCTTTATTGTTATCCTAATCCAGTGAGTAGCATTCAATTATTTTCATATGATTATTATATGATGTTTTCATGAGGTTTTCATGGTGAATTGTAGTAATTTATGTTGAAGGTGATCATGGTGATTTTAGGCCATTAGAGGCAAGATGAAGGTTCTAAGTTGATCTTCTTAATTCAATCGTATTGCATGCTATTTGATCATGATTGAATCACCTGGATATTACTTGAACTAGGCCTAATTCATATATGATAGTCTTGACTTGTAAAGTTGAAATTGAACCTCTGTGATCATGTATGCCTAAACTTACCTTCTAATGATCAAATTAAATGAAGTAACTCAAAATTGGACATGGATCATGATAAATTAAAGGTGATAATCAATTATAGGGATTGTATGCCATTGATGCTAGGGATTTTGTGGTAAATTTTTTATGAAGAGATTGTGATGACATTTTCTTTCTCTTTTACACTATGACATGAATAAGATAGGAGACACGAGTTCTCTCACATAGACGGACTCTAGGATGACCTAAGAGCCTAAAAAAAATCAAAGTATAATAGACTAAACTAGCTTGAAGATGGATTGTATGGTCACTTTTTGTGTAATAGACTTGGTGAGATATGACCAAGGGGTGATAGCTTGGGATGATGAATCTTATGATAGCTTTACATAATGATTCTCATGATAGCTTGAGATGGTGGATCTAAATGATAGCTTAAGATAGTGAAATCTCAAGGATGTTTGAGTTGAAATACTCATGGTATCTTGGGATGTTGAATCTCATAAAAGATTAATTTTGCATTCACTCTTTGGATTTGAGTTACCAGATCAACCAATTCCTCACCATCATTTGTTCCACCAATTAGCTCTTCCAATCGTGTCACCCTCTCCCGTAGTTCAGCATTTTCACAAGCCATCGAATAATCTAAGCAATGCTCTGATACTAAATTGTCACACAGGCAAATTACTTCACCTTAATTTCATGCAAGAAGTTGGACCAATGTGAGGCAATCAAGTCCCACTTAATTCAGCCGTTTTCGCAGCCTATTATGCCTTACATTCTAAGACGTCTTTCTATTTTTACCTATATTTTTCAGACTTTCAAAAAGGAAATTAACACATAAAAATACAGGAATACCAAACCTTTATATAAACAATCCAAAACTAATACAAAAGACTCACTCGTTGGAACAACAATTCTATCCAACTTCAACTTAAGGCACAATCACAAGTCGATTGTTGCCTTAGACACTTTTTAAGACCTTTCACGTTTTCCCTAAGTTTCTTATTGGAACTCAAGACAAAATCTTCCCTCTTTAACTCCCTTATTGCTTTCTCTCAAAACGACTAACACCAACGTTGTCCATTTATAGACCGTGTGACAGCCTTGTGTCTTACAATACATAGTGTTGTGACACATGTTTAACACTTGTCAAGCCATCAACCCACTAAAATTATGTTTAATTTGACATCCACAAATGATAAGAAGCATTCATGTTTTGAATTCAAAAGGCATACAAAATATACAATGAATCTGGACACAAGCGGCTACAACAAGGTAAGCGTCGCATGTGCTTGGCATGTGACTTTGCTGATTGGATTTCGGCCCTTTTCTGCCGTTTCACTCCATAAATTTGGCTCCAATACAATTTCTAAGCATTGTATATTCAGTATCTAATAAAAATCCAATTGAATCCACCCGCACATTTTTTATGCCTGTGCACCACAGACGCCTTGTCATTGTCTGTCGCTGCCTTGCTTTGGCCATGTCAACTTTTAATTATCTTGTGCCATTTTTGTTTTCTTGTTGTGTTGTATTCACATTTGACTATGCTTTAATTCATATAAGCTTTATTTTCCATCACTTGACTAGACCATGTGTTTTTGGTATGCAAACTTGACCCACAATCAATGTCGGTCAGCGTCCAAGCCATGTTATGGCTTGTTGACTTTCCAACATCCATTTCATGTCTTGACACTTACATTATAGCATTTTTTGGTAAAATTAGACCATGCTAACACTTTGCTCACACAACTCATGATTGATTCCACCCGCACTTTGGCCCTTGGAAAAGTCATTCATGCCAATCCTTTGCTGTCATCGTGTTTATGTCGAGTTTCTTGGTCAGGACCCTTACAGATGGCTACAAAAAGACTAAGCATTTTCTATGTTTTCCACGAAAGAAATTTTGAACTATTTTTATGAAAAGTTTTAATTCCGCACTAGTTTTATTACATATATGCAATGAATGATGTCTAAGTGCTTGTGCAAGACCTCCGAGAGGTCGAGTCCGCCGTGTAGCGACTTAAAGAATTCCATTTCTTCTAGGGTGTATACCTTCGGGTCGTGAAAATAAAAATCACCAATGCATGTACAAAAGGACATTTAAGTCAAACATGCTTTTTACCAAATAAATCCAATATGCACATAAAGTGAGCATCATAAGCCAACCCAACATTATATTATACCAACATGTAGACATCCCAAGCAATACCTATGCAATCCAAAGAATAGAACCCCATAACCCTATCCAAAGATAAGTATCACATTAAGCAACCTATTTCATACATGCATTCATAATCTTATATTTCATCATAACTTGATTTATTCATAAAGATCATTGACGACTTAACATACATGAATCATAATACATATAATCACAAAAAAACACTACTAGGACCATCCCTTAGGATCTCACAAGTGCAATGTGTACAATAAGTCTCATACCTTCCCTCACACTATGTAGAAAACTTGTCACAACCCGAAAGTACCTCCTAGAAGTTAGGGAGAACCCTCGATCTGTGGCAAGGCGTACTTGACCCTTCGAGGTCTTATACAAGCCCTTTAACTATCGTGCATTAATAAGACATGAAAAGTAGTGTGGAATTAAAAATTTTCATGAATAAAATAATAAAAAGGAAATCATTCATAAATACTTAAGAATCTCATCGTCACAAGCCAACTTAAAGACACGACATAATATCTTAGGGACACAACCTTTTTTACATTAAAAGAAATACATACTACGTCTTTAAATAAGAAACTAAGAAAAGGAATATGCCCTCGAATATATGAGGACATACTTTTTCTTGAGAGGAACTTTTCCAAGCTTCACCTTCAAACCTTCAAAAACCTCCAACCTATACTTATAGAGTATAGAAAAGTATGGGGTTAGTACAAAACAATGTACTAAGTATGGCATATGCAAAAAACGTGCAAAAAGGAACATTTGAGTAAAATAACATTTTATGCAATTTAAATAAAAC
Source organism: Solanum arcanum (assembly GCA_027789145.1). Taxonomy (NCBI): domain Eukaryota; kingdom Viridiplantae; phylum Streptophyta; class Magnoliopsida; order Solanales; family Solanaceae; genus Solanum; species Solanum arcanum. Next base: position 63,326,257 of record CM050933.1, read on the forward strand.
ATTCAAGAATATAAAAGCAAAGCATCATAAGAATCATCATTTATCACTTAGAGAAGAATTTCCATATTTTCAGCCAAAGAGTACACTTTATAGTAAAATCACTAAATATTACAGTGAATTCAATTTGAACATTTACAATGAATTTCCTTTAACATTACAGTGACTAAAATGAATCTGAAGTTGTGAACTTCCAAAGTGTTGCCAATGAGAAAGTAAGAATCATTTCCATAGGAGTTTCCCCATTTAAGGTCTTCCTAAGACTCACTAAGATGAGACATGAAGGAAGTACACATATGCCTCCTTCTATACCAACCCAAGAAACCCTCAAGTCTACCTCCCTTTTTGGCATACTCACCTCGGGAGAATAAGCACCCAATCAAAGAAATACAATAGAAGAGCACCCAACAACACACCAAGAATTCCTTTTCAGAAAGCCTACTTAGTGCAATGAGTAGATGGTGTCCCATACCACCACCTACCCTAAGTAGTACACTCTTTTAGAAGACTTGGCACAAGGACTCCACTTTCGGAAGGTCCTACCTAGTGCAATGGATAGATAGTGTCCTATACCACCACCTACCCTAAGTATCACGTTCTTTTAGGAGACTTAGTTTATTCAATTCAAATAACACTCACCAAGACTCCCCTTTCGGATTGTCTGCCTAGTGCAATGGATAAATAGCGTCCCATTCCACTACCTACCCTAAGTAGACCACTCCTCTAGAAGACCTAGCACATTCATTTATTTTTTGAGAGTTAGCTTAACCGACATAGACCACGAGAGTTAGACAAGGAATCTCGACATTAACCCCTGTCTAATGAGGGATCCTCACTTGCCTAGAGTGAGGTCATTCTTTTTAGCTTTTACTTGGCTTTATCAATAGCTACACCTATGCGGGCGCATAGTTAATGGATAAGGAGATTGCTACTAAGTAACTCATTCTCTACTAACGAGGAGTACTCATCTCAAGAGGTACATTGAAATACAACATCTCAACTAACGAAGTGTAACCACCTCTTCTTCATATCATCACGGTGCTAAACATAACCCCCACGGATTCTAAAGATTTTAGACTATAGGTTAAAGGATAACTAGTGAACACCACAACTCAACTCACGAAGGACATTCGTCCTCCGACCTATATTAGAAAGCTCTTAGGATGTAGTAAGGTTGCTACTAAACACTTCATCTCAACTCCTGAAGAGTGTTCACCTCAAAACTCTTCTATTTACTCAACATAGCTTCATACATTCATTTAAGTGTGTGTGTGTGTGTGTACTTATGATCACATATTGCATATAAGCATCATTTCATTCACATTAGCTTCTATACATGCTTTATACCTACTTTCATCAATTCACACACTTTACATGCTTCACAAAATCATATACTTCACTTAGGCATAATCTAAGCCAAACATGCAATTTAACTTCACAAAACACAAGACAAGACTAATCTTCAATAGCACTTAATTTCACATATTAGGCCTTCAAAGCCACACTTACAAAACATACTAAGTAATATCAAGTTCATCAAATAAACACCGCCACCAAGAAGGTGGACCATACCACTCAACAGAAATTTATCATAAGAACTACACAATATAAGCAACTCACTATTTAACCATTCCATCATCACCAATAACCAATTTCTCAATATTTCAACATACTAAGGCCCTTATGACAGTAGCTAAACCAAAATAACAACACAAGAAAACCAAAGTTCATACTCTACACAAACATGCTCTTTTAACCCCTTTATTAAGCCAAAAGTTTGAAATATGCATATACATGAGTTCATTATGTTTTTAAAATTAAAATGATCAATTAATACTAGAATAAACACATTTAAATCATTAGAACACTTTTACAAGAAGACTCATGCTTAAAATCAAATATAGAAGAAAAAAGAGTACGGAAACCCTTTTTGAAATCTTTTGGAAATGACTCCTTGAATGGAAGAGGGTTGAAAGATGGATACCTGCTTCAAATGCAAAGAAACCCACTGATTTTTCATGAAGAACACGTCCCAACCAGACCTCCAAGCTCTTCTTGACTTCTATCTTCCAAAGAGATTTGAGAGGGAATTCTAAGGGAGCGAAGTTTTGGATTTTAGGAAATGAAGTCTAAGATTAGGTCTTAGGGTTTGAAATAATTTAAAATATCTATCTTAGGGTTTGAAATAATTTAAAATATCTAAATAACTCTAAAATAAATGTCCAATGTCCTTAAAAGACTTGGGGTAAATTTACCAAACACCCCAAGACAAGGCAGCCACTTAACAGCTTTTTCATGCAGCCTCCACGACCCACAAACGACGGGTAGTTTGTCAACCAATGCCCCATCGATGCGGTGTCATTGGCTGCGACTGCAACTCCCAAACTTTCAGGTTTCATTCCCCAAACGACGGACCAGGTAAAAGAGCAATCGCCTGGTCGGCTGGCCGTCGATTGGCTCGTCAATGGGCACTACTATGGGCAATTTTGTCTAAGTGTTGGGGTCCTCTTCTAGGGCCCCCCGTGGGTCCTAGATGGATTCGTACCCGGACGTTAAACTCCTAAACTAAGTCGTCTAGGTATTATGAACAACCCACTTCAATTTCTATTAGAACGAACATGTAAAACTCACTTAAACACCTCAAGACACACAAGTACTTTCTAAGGCATATCTTTCGAACGTCATGGACGTTCTTGGACATTTGACCTCCAAACTTAACCAAACTATACACACTGCCTAAGAACACTAAAGTAACTCATTTAAAAACAAAATTAACTCAAGAAATACTCATGAGGCTCTAGTTTACCTTAGTTCGTTTTGGGGCGTTACAGAACCCCTCAAGAAAAGTCTTAGTGAGAGTCCATACATTTCCCTTACTCATTTACTTTTACATTAGGGAAGGAGGTCGCAATAACCGACATTAGACCATGTGAGCTACATGGAATCTGATGTTCTACTCCTACACCAAAAAGAGAGGGTCAACACTTGCCTAAGGTGTAATGTTTGGTACATAGATATCTAGGTGGATCCACTAAGGTAGAGTCCTATGTGGGCACATTGTTAAGGGTCAAGGAGATTGTTACTAGAAACCCTGACTTTCTAAACATAGGGGTTTCCATCTCGTGAGACAACACATATCTTTGGGAATCTTGACTTGCTAAATGTGAGGAAACCCATGTGGGGGGATAGACTTACTGAACGTGAGACCCTATCTAACTTACATGCCCTTTCGGTGCTAAGCATTTATTTCCTTTAGTAAATATATTTAGTAATCACGTAAGTTAACATTAGCCTTTACTAGACCCCTATGTAAACATCTTATCATAATAGCTCATAGGTGATCATAATAAGTAGTACAATCCTTTCACTTTAGAACCACTTAGAAAGTGTGTAAACATTTCACTTTAACAATTCATTATAATCATGAGAACTACTTTCAATCATATAACAATCATATCATGAAATACATACATACTTCATAGCTAATTCAAGTGTATAGGGTTAAGGATGAGGGGACCTTGTCATAAACACCACAAAAACACATTAGCTATAACATCATTACTGTCTAAGTAATTCATCTTTCATAATTGAGTTCAAGGATTAACTGACATTCATACCTTTCTATCCCTTCGTTGGACTTCATACTTCAATTACCCAAGAATGTGTAACCAATACATAAAACAAGGTAATTCTTAAAGCAATAACATAATTAACATCAATATAGACGATTGACATATTCATCATCTTCAACAATTCACCATATCAATTCATGGTTTTTATGAAATTAGGGAAGAACATGTGTCCAAGGGAATTTCAAGCGAATAACAACAATTAAACATCATTATATACTTCAAAAACATTAAATAATCACAATTGATTCATGATTTCATTTTTCAAAGGAGACGCATGTGTAGGGAAAAACCCTAGCTTTGGGGAAGTTTGACATCTTAGAGGGGACCTCTTGGGGAAAGGAACCCCAAGAGTGAAGTAAAAAATAGCTTAATGAATCTTTAGCCACCAATTTGGGTAGAGAACTTGTAGAATTGGTCTTCTTCTTGAAGCTCCAATGTCTTTCAATGGAGGTTGGGTATAGAGAGAATTTAGAGAGAAGTGAGAGCAATTTGGCTTTCAATTTGGAGACTTTATTTGGGTGGTAAAAGTGATGTAAAATTGACTTAAAATCAATATATACCCATCCCCTAAAGTACCCAAAACACCCCTCACTTAGTTGGACCTTTTTTATGAAGTCAAACTTAACTTAAATTTTCAGAAATTTTGTCACGGAGCTGTTCCCTCAAGTTTCTGGAAAATATTTTTAGACAGAAGAGCATGTGACAACGTCCGCGACATGATCCAATTATTTTACCCTTGGGGGATCTAGTCCGCGAGCGAACATGCTCCTTCTATGTACAAATGAATGCTGCCTTGGGCAGTTTGTTGGACAATGGTTAGGACCTCCTCAAGTACCCCTAGGGTGGTCCTTGGGGGATCTCTACTAGACATTTTCATCCTAAATACATTATTTTACCTGTTTAAAGTATTCGTACAACTTTTACCCTCCATACGACAATCCCAAACCTTCACAAAACCTAAGGACATCTACTAGTTCTATTTCACTAGTTTTCGGACGCCATGGTTGTTCCTTGTCGTCTAGGTTCTAATACTTCCAAATTAAGTTAATTACATTAGTTTAGGTATATAGTCATCATTAGTCACTATGTGAAGCTCTAGTCTAGGTCATAGAATTTTCGGGGTGTTACAAGAATGATAGTGCAGAACACTTTTGTATATTGAGATAGGTTAGCAATCTCTAAATGAAAAGGTTGTGCGCCGAATTAGAAAGGTGACCTTACCAATCAACTACGAAAATGATAGTGCAAAGGGAAAAAATGAAGTATGAAAAAGTGAACTAAGTTGGTACTCAGTGATGGACTAAACATTAAAGAAAGAATTAAAGGAGTTCACTGATTGAGTTTCAAACACCTAAATCATAGATCATGAGAAAGCAAGTTGAAGCACAAGTGGCAATTCACCGAACAAGCTTGGTGAGCCCGAACCGAATAGACACACATTGTGTTATTGGGTTAAATATTGGGTAACTATAGCCTAAATGAGAGATTAAAAGGTGTGCTGAAAAAAATTAATTTGATACTAAGATTGAGAGTTTAAACAGAGTGAGAAATTTTACCTTGTGAAGAACACTTTCTAGATTTTGGGTTTTTCAACTTTTGTTCTTGACATTGACAAATTGAAGTTGAATCCAAAGTGAGTTTACTTCTAACTGCTTAATTTCATGTTACCCATTGTTGCTTTCATGGAAGGTATAACCATTTTAATTTTTGTGATGGATGGCTAAATCCCAAGATTTAAGGGTGCTTTAATGAGGTCGCATGTTCATTAAATGCATTGAGTATTATGCTATGGACTGTTTTGTTGTTGTTCAAACATGAATTTTGGATAATTAGCATGGGGTAAATTTATGGATTAAGGTTGTAAACTTAATTTCTATTTTTGATCTCTAGTCGATGCTCAAAAGAGATTGATTGGAGTGGAATATTAGTCCAATACTAGCAATTTAGGTTTGATGTCGATAACTCGCTTGAAAATATAGGTTATTGGTAAGATCTTATCACGACCAAGAAGGACCCCCAAGTCACGATGCGACTTCGATTTCTCGGAGGTCTTGTACAAGGCCGTACACAACTTCCATTGCATATATATGAAAAGTAGTATGGAATTAAAACTTTTCATCATAATAGTCAAACTCTTTATGGAATATAAGAAAACTAAGTCTTGTCATAAGCCATCTTAGACACACATAATATCATAGGTTCACGACCCTTACATCAATTTTAAAAGAAAGTATAGTTTATTACAAAGTATTTTGAAAAGGAAACTAAACATAACTATGTCTTTGAATCCTATGAGGACATTCCAAGTCTTCTTGAGAGAATGTTATTCCCAATCTTTGCTTCTAAGAGATTCATCACTTGCCAGCTACACTTGTAGGAATAGAAAACATATGGAATTAGCTTATTGAATGCACTAAGTATGGTTACATTCAATAAAACCATGCAAAAATGTATATTTACTTTAAAGTATGCTTTTCATGCGCTTTTGATAAAACCTCATATCCAAGTATATGAACCATCTTCAAATCAATCTTCACGTATAAGACATATTAAAGTAATCCACAATATAGAAATATCATCACTTAGAAACCATATAAACATATAGACCTCCTACCAAAGGTCATCCTAAGACCCACCTAAGTAAGATATGAAGCGGCCACCCATACAACCCCATCACGCACACCTAGGTGATCCTCAAGACTTCCCAAAGTAAGATTATTCCCTTTTCATCATTAGCATCCCTAACTAAGGTTACTCAAGACTCACCTTAGTAAGACATGAAGAGACCGCCGATACACCCTCTTCAAGCCTACCTAAGCAATCCTCAAAGCCACCCTAGACAAGAACCTTTATGTTCAACATGCATTAACTTAAGTCATCATTATTCAATAATCCATTTAAGAGGCAATTAATCATTTAGAGGACTTCACATAATGGTCTTGGAGGACCTAGGGAACTCATCCTATCACCTTGAAAGCCTATTCGTGCCATGTGTAGATAACGTCTCATTCCACTACCTACACGTTGTAGAAATTCTCCAATACTAGAATGACATCCCATATGATTAGAATAGCTATTAACCGGCATATATCACACTATATAGGTATGGAATCCAGTGTCATAAGACCCCAAACCATAGAAGGTGTTCCACTTACGTAGAACTAGTAATCATCCCATGATAGTACATGGCTAAGGAATATCAAGGGTTTCTTAGTACTCTAGTCTTATCTAAAGTAGATCTACTACCACAAGCATATTCACTCGGTGCTTTGCCTTTGTTCTCATAGAGAAAATCATTCACATACTAGTATTTGAAAAGGTACCATCACTAAGTCGTACCAACTCATAATACTCTTTTTCCCAAGGATGGGTCCACTAAGGCTGCCAACCAAGGTCTATTAGGATAGGTTTTATGACTTCCTTAGAGATGGTTTCATGTCGTTTGAGTCAAACTATCCCTAAGTCCATCATTCCACTCAAGAATGACAGTATTACAGTCTTTCACTTCAAGGATTATATTAACCTTCTTTTGTTATTCAAGGTTTGACATTCACTTAGGGTTCTAGACTCATCAATAAGGGACATCATGCTTAGGTCTACCGGTTCAAGATATAAAAACTTAGGTCTACCGATCCCAGACTTTCATTCATCATTCATTCATACACATACATGACAAAGATGCTTAAGCCTACTAAGTCAAGAGCTCACATTCACATAAGTTTCATGTATCATGTACAGGGACTTAAGTCTACCAATCAAGAAACCCTATCAACACATATAAAGACTCATCTTAGTCTATCATATTCACATATAATCATTTAGAGGAAATCATATTTTGACCTCACACATACATATACACGTTATCATCCTTCACCTTGATCACCTATACAAGTTATAACATGATAATAACACAACTCACATAATAATGCTGACAAGTCCATTTTCAAAAAAATTATAACACATAAACATCGCCACCATAAGTAGACCATACCAATCAATACAATTCAATATCAATTCTATACTAAATAGGGAAATTATGTCAACTCACCACCTTCCCATCATCATCATCACCATTCCTTAGCCTTTCTTATGAATTCACTTTGCAAAGGCTCTTAGCAATAGCCATGTACACAATATTAAGCCAATAACAAATCCATATAATGATCCAACAACATACAATACAAATATCATCATGACAAGGCAGGTCATAGAAAATTCTATCATGATCTATACATAATTCAATAGCTTAATACAATCTATACATGAATTCACTATGATCAAACCATGATCAATTCACCCACATTATAGCCAAAAACAAGAATTCAAGGAATGCATGGGTTCATGGAGTTTTTGATCTTACAACATTCAATTAACATAAATTACTTCATAAAACATTGATTTAAATCCTTTCATCCAAGAACTCATGCTTAGAATTCAAAATAGAACTTTATGGTTTGACAAAGTCTTAAAAAAGCCTTTGGAATTTGGCTCCTTGAATGGAAGAAGAATAAAGGATGAAACATCATACCTTTCTTGAAGAAAAGACAGGAAATTGATGGAGAAATCAATGGATAACTTAAATTGTAGCTTCAACCTTGCTTCAAGCTTTAATGGAGTCTAGAGAGAACTTAGTTTTGATCTTGGGTTTTGATTTTCGATAATAAATTCTTAATTAGGTTTTAGGCTTATAAAGTAACTTAAATTACCTAAAACCACCTAAAATAACCTCCCATGACTTAATTAGAACGCTAGGTGAATTTCCCAAATTGTCCTAACCTTGGCTGAGACACCTGCAGAAAATTGCAGGTGTCAATTGACGTTTGCACCTACGGACCATCGACCAACCAGCAAACCGTCCTGCTGGTCCATCGTTTTGGTCAGAGGCATTCAAAATGGGAGTTAATCTCCCACAACTATGTGTAGGACTACACCCTAATCAACCGGGCATGCATTGATAAAAAGGGTGTCTATTAAGCTCGTGGATTGGACTGGTTTTGACAGCTTCTTGCCATGGTTTGGGTCCTCTTCAAGGACCCTTAGGGTGGTCCTTGGGGAGACGTTTCCAGACGTTTAAATACTAAAAATGTTAATCTAGATGTTAGGTTCATATCCTATAAATTTAGACACCATACAACACGTAAAACATGCAAAGGCACACTAGAACACACAACGACTAGCTTCCAAACGTCTTGGACGTTCTTTCATGTTTCACTTCCAAACTCTTCGAAACTCCTCAAACTGACTTCTATTTCTATAATTCACCATTTTTACACCTTATTAACTCTAGACACACATGTTAGGCTCTAGTTTAACCTAGGTCATTTTGAGGGATGTTACAGATCTATTAACCCTATTTCTACATTGAAAGAGATAATAGAGTAAGGTGTTGGATTTTTTAAAAATTGGCATATTGATGAAACTGTATGAGACTAAAAGAAGATTAGCACGATTAAATATGACTTAGTATATTCATAAATGTTCATCACTATAGAGCAATACAATTACCCATATGTGACATCGATTTCCAATCCTCGCACCCCTAGATTGCTTGGTACTTCTTAAATTGCTCGTACTTCTAGTTTTAATTGTGAAAATTATAACCAAATCTTTTTAATAAATTTGTGGAATCATCCACCGACTTCTTCTTACTATTACAAATAACTAATTTTACAATCTAAATTTCTTGATTTGAATTCTCTATGATATACCATTCCCTATGGGATTGACCACTACCATTTTTGTGTTTTTATTGACTATGACTACAATCCCTTCTATTTATTTTTTTACATTTGAGCATTATCACGAGCTCAGACAATCCCACTGCACAGGTAACGTTCATCCCAATGCCTATTGTAAAATTGTTGACACCAATATGCAACAATACCAAATATTAAATAAGTTTTACAATCTATCCACATGTTGTACTACCCATGGATACTCGGATTTCACCCAAATTACACAAAGTACTGTCCAAATTGACGATTTTTCCTTAATAAAGTCATCACTCTATCTATCATTGGGAAAATTAAAGTCTTAATGGCAACACTAGACTAATCATACTTCACTCATACCCTATTAAAGCAAGACCCATCCATTGGAGGATTCAATTTCAAATTTACACACTCAAAATAAATTTTAACAATTTCAGTTTCAAAATCAACTATTATAGCTCATGGGCATAGTTAAATACGATGAATTTAGCACTACCTACACAATTTTAACAGTGAGATATGATTTAACACTCAACCACACCTCATCTGATACTAGGTATAGGCAATCATAATCTACTATAAAACTCAACAAGTGAGTTAAGGTTAAACCCATAGGGAGCGGTACAATTTTGAATTCAAAAATAAAGTTATAAATCCGAATTAATCGTTTGTAGCAATGAAAATAATCGAAAGCAATTAAATAAATTGATGGGTGACATGAATATTAGGTGATACATTACGCTACCAACTAACAACTAAGGAAATCACAAAAAATATAAGGGAAATAAGTAATTAAGAGATACGCATGGGTATGACAGACTAACTATCAATTTCGCTAAATGGGTGCTCGATAATTAGACTGGACCTTAGATGAAATACCTTTATCTCGAATAGCTATTACGATTCGAGTGAGTTCTCTTGAAACTCAACAAGCTTCTCAAGATAAAGAACCCAAAATCTCACTTCACCTACTCTTTCGAGCTAGATAGGTAACATTGAGATTAGAATTCACTCTCTTGAGTTGAACCCACAACATTTGAATGACTACAAATGCTAATTTATAACCTTAGTTTTACGCTCTCTCTCAAGCAAGCATAAAACAATAACAATATTGAAATGCGCATTCCAAAATATCAATTTAACAAAAGCTATAAATCAAACTTACTTCAAAATAACATTACAACTCGTAATCACTAACACTCGTCAGCTAAATCAGACAATTAGTCACAACCCCAAGAATGGGGTTTTAGCCATTCATCATAAAAGGTAAGAATTCAATACCTATTACATTTTCCATGATTGGGTATTAATCTCCAATCTCTTAAAATTATTGAATGGATATATAATTACAAAAATCCAATTTGAAATTAACTTGAAAGCCCTCAAAACACAACAAGAACATTGTTTGTTTTTAGTTTTGTGTAAGAGATTCCCAATGTTTGGATACCTTATATCTCTTCAAAATATCAATTTATACTGATCCAAAATTTGACCTTTTAGGGAAAATCGGTGAGCAAAGTCAGGCTTTACCGACTGGTCGGCGACTCACCAATAGCCCTTGTCCATCGCCTTCTTGTTTCAGGTTTTTATTTAATATGCATTGTAACTTTAGACAGTCTATGTCGGAGCCGCCGATGGATTTTACGATGCTCTCTAATCCTTTGGATCGTCAATTTGCTTGCATCTTCTCTACACATTCTGTAATTTTTGGCGGTTTCACATTGCTTCATCGATAGATTTTATGTGTCGCCCAATTTCTCTCATCCCCAGGCTGGCATGCTAAAACTTTAGGTAGAGTGGTGAGTCACTCGGCGGTCTGAGTGGTCTTTGGAATCAACACAATCGGTTTTATTCTCTTCTTCAGCTTGTTAGCTCCTTTTAGTCCACTAGGGTCCTTACATTGCTCCTTAGCCTTCATAACTTCAAATCAACACTTCAACATTAGTTTAGAGAATATATTATGAATTTGAGGACACTTAAGCTATCAAAACAGAGACCTAAATGAGTCAAAATCTCAGACTCATCAATATCTTCAACATAAACTTTTGCTTGTCCTCAAGTAAATTAAAGATTAATCAGTTCAATAAGGATGTCTATAAGTAGTGTTGCTTAAGACGCAAATGAAAGAACACAAAAGGTTTAAATTACACATACAATGCTCAATTGTGCACTCAAAGTTTCAAATTATGACTCACCATTTTCAAGTATACTCAAACTTACAATACTTGCTTCAAGTGCAAGTTCAAGCTCAACAAAGGTACTCAAATTCCCTCACAACAAAGATGATTCCATATTCACACAAAATTGCTCAAAAATTTAAGGTATCGGAATCACATACAACTCTTACATGCATGACTCCACCCATAAGCTTGCCTTTATTTTCTAATCAACATTTTATTCAACTCACTAAAGATAACAAAGGTCTTTTAGAGGCTTATAGTAGGGTTGAGTGTAAATGTATGGTCATTTAGGCTTAGTGGCTTCTACCTTCATGAAGTATGGGCGGTAAATAACTTTTTGTTATTCTCCTTCACATTCAAACATGTTCATAAATTCCCCTTATTATTCTGAATTACCGGATACCCCATTTCGTTCACTATTTTCACATACTTTTATTTTAAAACTTTTTCTCTTTTTTTAGTCTTTTTCTTTTCTTTCTTCTCTTTATCTTCTTTACGAGCGTTCAACCCGTCATTAACCTTAACAATACCAACTTCTATCTTCCCACTTTGAGTCACAACCGCCTGATTTTGAATAAAAGATGATGATATTCTTTTAATTAAATAACAAGATGCAAGAACTACATCACCGAAAAAACATAACTGAACATGGAATTCAATGGGGATAGTGCATCAGTGTGAATCAAATGCCTATTCTTCATTTCTGCTACACTATTTTGTTGAGGCGTATACAAATAAGATGTTCGGTGAATAATTCCTTCGTGAGTCGTAAGTTCCTAAATCTAAGAGGATAAGTATTCTAAGACATTATCACTATGAGAAGTACGAACAAAATCATCAAACTGATTTTGTATTTCAACAGAAGAACTTTTGAATATAAAAAATAGAAAAAATGACCAAAAGCCCTCCCAATCTATAGTCAGATTTCCAACTACATGCTCATACTTCACCGGGGTCCTATTGCCCCATTGGACTATTTTAAAGTGAAATTATTTGCTCCCTAAATGTTGATGTGGAAAAGAAGGTGTAGTTCACTCTCTTTGAAAGAGTGAGAGATAAAAGTATAATTAAATATTAACTTTATAAATATTTAACTTATTTCATATTAATATTCAATTTTTTTAAAAAAAAAAAGAAGAAAAGAAATTATGTCTACTTTTATTCTTTTTATCTTCATTATGTTTTCCCTTTAATCTTCATAATATCATAGATATTGGTGGCTCACCACTGCCCTCCTCAACTTTTCATCACGAAGTCTCATCTTCAAATCACATGTTTTTCATCATTCTCCAATTTTCAAAACTTTCAAAATTTGTTGGTTGCTCAAAATCAAAATCAAAATTAAAAGTTCGAAGAATCGAACTTTAGACTAGTCAATAATGGAGGACATCACTAAGTATTAGATTCAATTAAATGGAGAAGAATTCATTAAAGGAATCTTTTGGTAACAGACCCTTTGATGAAGAACACCCACCTATTGAAATTGTTGTAAACATCAATTGAATTTTTCATATTAATCTTTGAGAAATGTTATAATAGCGAAAGAAGAAGCAATATCAGTGATAGACTTTTTGAACGAGATTTCCTAGTGTTAAGAATTTCGATGAAGGTTGAAGATGCGGCAATGTCAAATCTAGAGAAGCTTCAAAGAAAAAGAAATGGAGGAATTGAAAAGAAAGAGAAAAGGAGAAGATGAAAATATAAGGCAAAAAATGAAAAATATAAAAGAATAATTATTCTTTTTATAAAAAAAAAATAGTAAATATTACGTGGCAGTGCATGTAGACCACTGCCTAATACATATATGGGCTTGAATTTATAGGGGGATAGATATTTCACTTTTAAAAGGTTCAAGGGGGTGATAGGACCCCCTTGAAGAATAATTGTGTAGTTGAGAATTCGGTAATAGCTTGGGGCTTTTTCCCATTTTCTCTAAAAAATAATATAGAACGATCTTTATCATAAATCCAAGCACATATTAAATAATCATAAATGAAATTAACCAAATAACAGAAACCTAAGGTTGAACTGACTTTACTAGGACACCAAATATCATAATGGACTAATAAAAAAACAGATTTTGGACGACCCTCAGTACTACGTGAAAATATAGCACAGACGTGTTTCCCAAGTTGACACGACTCAAAATCTAATGTGGATAAACTAGACAAATTAGGCACCATCTTCTGTAGTTTTGATAGACTCGGATGTCCCAAACATTTGTGAATTAGGGAGAGAAGATCTTTAACGGAGCATGTTGTAAATCAATTTGAAGAGGTAAGATAGTAAATGTCTTGTGATTCGTGTCTTGTGCCAATCGGCTGTCTGTACAACGGTCTTGCATGAGAAAATAATCATAAAAAAAAGTTACTCCACAATGTAAGGCAAACATCAAATGACTAACAAATGCTAGATTAAAAAGAGAACCAGAGACATAAAGAACATAGTTTAGAATGACAAAAGAGAGCAGTTTGGCTTTTCCAACCCCTTTTGGTTTTGTTTGGATCTCATTGACTAAAGTAATAGTAGGAAAAGATTGTGAATAAATAATATCATAAGTTATTTGTTACCTGAAATATGATCAGAAGAGCCTAAGTTCATAACCCATGATCTAAGAGTACTAGATTGTGAAACACAAGCAAAAGAATTACTCACAACATGAACATTGGGTTGAGTTACCAAGGATACTTGTGGAGATGTTTCCCTACTTGCTCAATACCGAAGGAACTCATCATACTCTGCCAAAGCAATATGAGCGTTATTGGGTGGTTGATCAGTCTGAGCAACAGATGCTACTTGTAGAGATGTTGGCGTACTTGCACAATTCTGAAGGTACTCATTATATTCCTTTATAACAGTAGGATCATAAATGAGTGGTGGATCATAAAAAATATGTCATATGACACGAGTGTACACAACTTATGACAATAACTACACTTGGATGAAGCTCATCCAAAATGACCACCTCCTGCCGATTCTCCGTAGGCTAATATGTTCGTTTGTTTATGGTTTGAAAGGCTAGAATAGATGAGTCAGTGGTGGACGATGAAGCTACTTTTTGACTCGAAGGCGTGGCTAGACGAAGTAGATGAGAGAATATTTATTCAATTGTAGGTACTGCATGACCAGCTAAAAGTTGATCACACACTGAATCATGGTCAGGATGAAGTCCAACAAGTGTAAGAACTAGGAACAATTTCTGTCGTTGCTCTTGTTGTTTTTTCACGCTGATAGTGACTGCATCAAATTCCTCCATGATCATTCAAATTCCTCCATGATCGCTTGTACCTATCCCAAGTAAGTAGACTATTGAATTTTTGTTTCTTTAAGTTGGTTATTCTAGATATAACATCATAGAACTAAGATATATTATTAATATATAAAGTACGTGTCTTTTTCCAAACTAAGCAACATGTCTGGGATTGATGAAACAAGGGCATTAACTTGGAATCGATAGATCGCCATATGATACTACATGATTGAGCATCAACCTTCTCCCATTGTGATTTGGCTTTATCATCTGCCTCACTAGCATTTACCTTTTAATCTACCACACAAACATTGTTGGTTAAGTGATCTTGGATGCCTTGACTCTTGCACTACAACTCAATCGAAGAAGCCCAAGCTAGATAGTTTGAGATTCCCATTAGTGGTTTGAAGTGATCATAACACTTGAACTTCCAATATTTTTGGAGCAAAAAATATCAACCCCGAACGCAATATTGTGAAATTAGAATATTCTCACAAAATAAATGATAATTAGATACGACTTCTGAAAATAAAATAAATTTATGGGGCCAGAATCTGATTGCGGGAAATAAAATAAAAACTTAGGACTAAAATTTGACTACTTAAAATAGATCTGATTGCTGAAAAAAAAGAGAATTTTGGTCGCCAAAAACTGATCGAAATCAGAAAATTTTTTATATGGTCAACCTCGGAATCAAGAGGCAATCCCGCTGAGAAAAATCGTGAAAACAATGATCGGAATAATTGCTGATTTTTTATGGGACAACAATTTAAGTCACAAGAAAATTGTATAGTGACTACTGATTTAATTTTCTCACCATTGCTCTGATACCACGTGTTAAATGTATTATAAAATTATATATCTACATTATTACAGTGAGACCCTATTTATAACCCTATATTGGAATCCTTTTCCAACTAGGATTCATATTCTTATTCTGAAACCTATTCCAATTTTAATTAGAATTGTATATACTTATTTCTATTCTAACAAGTACATTGATATTTGCCTCATCTTACCTATGAACTTTGCAAATAGACTTCTTATACACTCCATTATTTTTTGGGATAAGAATGCCCCCATCATTATTCCAAGAGACCACAAATATCTTAAATAGTTAACTACCAAAAATTCTAGTGACGCGACAAGCAACATGAGACTAAACCCTCCACCTAAGCGCTGTCAATTAAGATTTACTTAAAAATATATTTAGCAGCAATAAAAGTCCACACAAAATTTCAAAATATTGTCACTAAAGGTTTTGGTTGATTTTCAGCAATAATCATTCGCTAGTAAAACCTATTTTTTCAACAAGAAAATATGATATTAAATTTTGATTGCAACCTAATTTTCTAAAATAAATAACATGTACTATCAATATTAAAAACATCCAATATTATTAAGAAAATCATAAAAATTACTTCTCGGCTCAAATTTCCTACTACATAATGCTTATTGTACATTTTATGCATTTACATATGACATAAAAAAAATGTAGTGTCTTCAAACTTCTCCTTGATCATTATCATTTGAGATTTTTTTAAAACAAGAAGAAAAAAATGCAAAATCATAATTTAATACTGTAAATCAAAGAAAATCTTATGTAGCGATATTTTGGGATTTTGTGGCGACTTTTGTGGCCGCTAAATATTTAGTTTTTCAAATAAATCCTAATTAGCAACGCTTAGGTGTAGGAATTAGTCCCACGTGGCTCGCATGTCACTAAAATTTTGGATTTTTAATTGTTGAGGATCTTTGTGGTCGCTTAAGATAACAATAGAGATATTTATCTCAAAATGTAACAAATGGTATAAAAGTGTTATTTGTATAGTTCAGGAGGCAATTTTGGTTCTTTTTCATTTCTTTATAAATTAAGAAATATTTGCATTTGTGAAATTCTAAATAAAAAATTTATTTATTTATTTAAACGTATGAGAGTAATAAACCACGTAAAAATTAACTATTCTTTTATAAAAAAATCGGTCACAGGAACAATTTCTTCCTACCAATATGAGTTTTTTATATATATATATAATATATATTTTGATCTTTTATAAGATATTGACTTATAAATCAAATTTTTTATACATTCTTACAAAATTGAAATAATAAATATACTTTTATTTTAAATTTGATAGTTATGTTAATTCAAATTAGCCCAAATGATGAATATAAGAAAACTTCCTTCACCGCTGTCTCTCCACCTTCTTCACTTGCTGTTCGAACAGCAACGCAAAACACATCCTCTCTCTTTATTTCTTTCTCTCTCTATAAAATCGTGAAGGGTGGAAGGAAAACCTGAAAGAGAAATCCTTAACTATTCTATATCACCATGAACGACCTTTTAAATGTAACTTTTTTCTCTCCATGTACATCAATATTCTTAATTTCTTTTGCTGCTGATAATTAGATAGATACGTTGAAATTTCTTTTTAGATTTTTTTCATCTTTCACAGCTTTTGTAGCTGAATTTTTCAATAATTGCTGTTATTTGTTCTTTCTACTTATTTTGATTTGAAAAAATAGGTTTGGTAGTGAGCTTATTGTAGTATTACATATGATCTATAGCAGATGGGTAAGCTGAAAGTGGGAATTGGACTGCAGAAAAATGACATTTGGATTGTGACAATTGTTAAAAACTGCAAATATTGGACTTTCTTAGCTACTGTCATGCAGTTAGTTTCTAAACATAACAATTTTCTTGATTTCCTATTTTTTCTGGAGAAAAAACATCTATAATGTACTTGATCATGGATAATGTTTTATAAACGTGCTAAGCATTCTATGACATTTTGCATTGCCATAATTGTTGAAGGCTTTGACGCTGCATTGACGTCCTGTTTTAGCTACTAAGGTTCAGCTCATTTTGAATGTAACTTTTAAGGGTGAGAGAAGAGGTGAAGGAAGAAAATTCCTTGTCTGCCCCTTCCCTTTCTACTATAGTATTACTTATCTTTTAGTGTGGCTCCTAACAAAATGCTGTTTCAACATAACAGAGAAAGTAAAGAAGATACATTATTTGGCTTCATTGGGCGGTAAATCATCTCAAGTTACATTGAAACATGTTTATTGAGTTCATACTTTAGCTTGCTCTTCCTTTTGTGGAATAATGAGTCTTAATCATTGGTTTCTCTAAAAAGAGTCTTAATGCATGGTATCCTCTTTAAGTTTTATGAAACATGAATGCATGTTTTTTTGGTATCGACCAACACCCAAGGGTGTGTCATAACTGTCAATGAGGTTGGGAAGGACCATGGAGACCAAGTGTTTAACAGAAGCATACAGTGTCAAATGATTTGTTGTTAGATTTGTCATATACCTTTGGTGGTAGGAGGTAGCGAATAGCCAAAGGATTGAAAGAGGTGCGCAAGCTAATCCGGACCCTATTGTTGTTAAAAAGAAAAGAGTTTGTATTGACCATAATGTTGCTAATGTGTATAAATTATTATTATGACAATCTTACTGGAAAAACTTTGTTGGAAATCCTGTTAGCATGAACAGTTGTAGGTTTCAGAACCACTGATCAGATCCATTTTGCTTAATGCATAATCTGAATCTCAGACTTGATCCTGAAAATAATTGGTTATTGTGATCTATGGTTAAAATTTCCAGTTGTATATACTCTCCTAGTTTGTGTGAGACACTTGAAAATTCATTTCCTTCTCACAGTGGGCATCAAAAACTCTCTTTTGTTAGAATTTTGCAAATGATTTTCTTTTCTGCCCGATTAATAAGACATGTGATAGTAACAATACCTTTGTCTTCTCATGTTTAAGTACTTATTAAATACTTATCCCAAAATTTTCCTCTCTTTGTTGAATAATTATTTCAGGCCCATATTTGATTTTCCTTGTGCTTTACTTCTTTGAGATCATAGAATACTTCTGTCGCTTTTAAGAAAACCAGTATTATTACCTATCAAGTGCACTTTAACCCAAAATTAGCTGAAATGACTATATGAATCATTTATATGTATTCTAGTATATTTAGGTTCACATCCGGAGGATTCATCAGAGTTAATTTATACTTAAGTTGGTTGTCAGCCTATGGTGACTGTTGTACTCTTTTCTGGTTTGGAACTGGTTTTTCTTATCACAAGGCTCTACAAGTAGTATTTTTCCTTAATATATCTTCTGGTATTGATCGAGTCTCACAAGCATGTCACTTTATGCATTCCTTATAAAATCCTACATTCTTCTGATTTGCACTTGTCAATGAAAAATAAGAATGTTGTTTTTTATTAACTATCTGTTTGATTTGTGTTGTAGGATGGTCTTGATGCCTTTGAGGCTCCCAGGCATCATAATGATAGAAGTGAAGATATTGAAATGGGAATACAAAGACCAATTGACTCTGGAGAACTAGGTCTTGATGATTTCTTTAAGCAGGTTTTGCTGCAGAATCTTACACATGTTTTATCTTGGAAAATTAACTCTGATAATTTCGTTTTCCCTCCTTCCCTCAATTACTTTTTGTTCCATATGTTGAAGTTGATCTCCTAAAATTTTCTGCTTGCTCATTTCCTTGTCTCTTTTTCTTGCATTGTTGCTAGGTTCAACAAATAGAGAAGCAGTATGAAAAGTTGGAAAAGCTCCTGAAGAAGCTTCAGGTATAAATGTCCTTCTATTATACTTATGAAGTCATCCTTACCTAATTTCAGTTTGACTAGCATGTAGTGAGTGAGATAGAACTTCCTTTGAAAATTCCATTTAAGTTTGTTCGGTTTTCTTAGTTTTGTCTGGTTCATGCCAAGTAATGGGTATACACGGGATAGAACATCTTTCTGTTTAAATTATTTATTTTTATTTGTGAACATATTTTCACCAGTTACTCAGAGTAGAGGTCTATGTGGGAAATATCGATCGTTATGTTGCCATGATTTTGAAGCTCTATACACAAAACATGTGAAGTTGTGCATCTTTTCGACCTGGTTTCTCGAGCTCACGCAAAACATGAGGTCATGTTTCTTGAGTACGTCATCTTCCTTTCCAACCTGTTTAGTGAGGTGGGTTTTTCTTGTTTGTATCATGAGTGTTTCTCCTTTGCAAAGCTATCAATGCTTTATTCAAGACTCTTAGCAGTCTATTATTCATTCTCCCTCTCATTGGCTTTCCAAAGCTCGACATGAAAGAACAAAGAAAATAGGATATGTATTTCAAATGGTTTGTCCTTCACTTTTAGGGTTTTTGATATTTGTTATTTGAAGATCTATTTTAATCCTGTGACGGTTTTGTCTATGTAAGATGCAACTATTTTTGTTTTTACCACCTGGTGCATAAGCCACTTTCTTCCATATAGTGTCTCTTTTTGTCACTAGTCCTACAAAGTTCTGCACTATGGAAGATGGTTCTTTTTAATTGCACGCTGTGTGTTTACATAGAGAATAAACTAGAGAGGAAGTAAATTGTTTGAGAATACATAAGAGCTCTGGTTCTTAACCAATGTGTATTTAGACGTAACCCTATTTACTATTATTCCATTGATTGTTGGAATCCTATCCTGTTGATAATGGGATCCTATCCTAATGTTGAATGTGGCTTCCTTTATCTATAATATTAGAGTAATTGCATAATTATCTATTCAAAATCAATGCTTCCTCTCTCAATGAAGCATATGCATCATATGCTATAAGCTTGTGACATGTAATATATATTCCTGTTCTTTTAAGTAATTGGATAAAAGATCCTCAAGTTGATCATTTGCCAAATAGAAGTTGTAATGATATTGTTAGATGCTATTTTTCCTTTCAAAGTGATAATCAATCTTAATATATCTGGTTCTTTTGTGAAGATAGATTAAATGCAAATGCAAGGCACCCTAATCGTCACATATCAACTACATGGGTGATAATTTTCAGCACTTCTTATCAACCAACTGTCTTAGCAAAACTAACTCTCACAAAGTCCCAAAGGCCATTGACCATTATCTTGCATCTAAATGGACAGTGACAAACTATTTCTTGCCTTTCCTAGTAAAAATTGCCTCCAACTAAAATAGTACCTAGTGCTGGTGGTCAAACGTTTATATGAAGAACAACCAGCCCATCGCATATCTGAATATATATCGCTCTATCTTCATATAATAGTGTTTTTCTTGGAACCTTTTGCTGACCCCAAAATACAAACCATAGTTCTCCAATGACTATCTCATGATTAGTCCAAGAACTCATTGCCAACACTTCCCTTTAAATAAGATGTCTGGATGAGTAGTTGTCAAAGTTTCGACTTTCTAACCAGTCTTCTTCACCTTCCAGGATTAGGTAGTTGGTTCCCGTTATCTTGCTAGGTCTATAAGCTTTATATTGGGATCAATTGATTCTGTTGATTGTCTCATCTGAAATTTTAACATTTAAAAAGCAAATGTTTCTATTTTGTTTCCAGTCTACAATAACTCTACTACATGCATATCTTTAATATTTTTTATTGGGAAATATTTTGTTAATTCATGACACTTGACTTCCTCTTTACCGTTTGAACCATGGGAAGTACTTTGTCTAAAGTTTAAACTGTTGGAGAGTGGAGACAATTATTTCCGTTTGCAAATTAATCTGTCATTTGTAAGCTAGCTTTAAACTAAGCATTCCTGCCTCGAAAATATCTAGAGCTTTTTTCCTCTATGAAAGGCGTGTGCCGTGACTAGATTTTCTCCTCTCAATTCCAAGGAAAATGCTTCAATCTGTCAGAATCATTGGTTTAAAAATGATGATTCCAGGGGTGTGACAAGTGGATCATGCCATCTGCATCACCTCTGATGACAATATTCTGTCTGAGAAGAGATGAGTATATTAGTTAGATTCATGTTGTATAATAATGAATAGCCAATATAACTCCACATTAAACCAAATTGATGGACAACCACAGAATTTTGATTTTTGATGACCTAAGCTTGTGGAATTGCTTCAGGCGATAGAGGGTTTCCTGAAAACGACGAACCATACTGTTCCACAGGCCGATAAAACTAGGTGTAATTAACAACTTTGAGAAGGTGGATGACTACATCAACTATATTGGAGTGATAGATTAGAGAATTAGAAACAGAATGATGGGCCACAATAGTATGGGAAGGTCATTTTCATAAAAATATTATGGGAAGTAGATGGCGAAGTCCGTGAGATTCACTCCGGTGGAAGGTACCAAGTGTCGACTTCCACGTCTTGCTTCTGAGTGCGGATATTCTTATTCCTTTTTCATGTGACTAGGAGCTCTTTCACGTTTATAATCCACAGATTTCAGTCTTTTTGGGTACTAAAACTCCCTTAAGGGTGTCAAAAAGGTAACTCCAAAAAGCATATGTTGACTTTAGGTTAGTTGATGTGAGATATGGGGACAAATGTACTGACCAAATGAAAAATACAAAGAAATTATGACCAAATGAGCTCTTGTTTTGAGAATGTAACAACTAATCTATATATCCACAGTTATACTACATCAAAACTAAGTTGTGTGGACTCTTCACTTTCGATGCCGCACCCGTGTCTGATTCTCCAAAAATGCACTACGTTTTGCGAATCCGACACGCACCCCTTGACATTTTTGAAGAGTCCGAGCAACATAGTATCAAGATATATAGTCCTCCTTCAAAAGTATTATTACATACATCTTGGGCATTTCTATGTTGTTCCTAAAATAGTCTAAAACATAAAAAATATCTTTTTCTTTTTAAGACAACAACTGTATTCAGTAAAAACTAGCCATCCCAGAAAAAGGCTCTAAGTTGAAAACTTTACAAGCATCGAAAGGGTGCTTAAACCTCTGCCCATATCGCTAATACAATTATACATAGCCAATTCAATATATTAACTCTACTACACTCCCCCAACACACACACACAGATTCTGTTTACACGAAAAACCAAAAAGCTAAGACAATGCATCCTAATTTTGGATAGAACTCTCATTCCAGAAACTGATCTTTAGGCCATTCCCCACTCTGAACGTCACCTGCGCATTGAAGTAAGTCCACATTCCACATTCCACATTCTCCTAATAATTTTCCATATTGAGCACCCACAAGTGCCATTCACCTATTAAGTTATCCAGTTGCTCTGTAGGACACATTTCTCAGCTATTAACCTCCTCCATAATGCTGTATCTTTGCAACAGAATCTCCATGACCATTTTTACAACAAACTAGCGTTCTGAATACTCAAGTTCTTAATACCTAGACTTCCTTGTGCTTTTCCCATTATCACCTCTTCCCATATAACCAAGTTGTATCCTTGCTTCTCTTTGTTCCTTTGCCAAAGAAACACTCTTCTCAACTTGTTGAGTTTCTTTCCAATACTTTTTGGTAGTGGAAAGAGACTTAGCATATAAGTTGGGAGGGTCACTCTACCTCCCTGAGATAAGTATTGACTCTTCTACCTTGTCAGCTTCCTTTCACTTCTCTCTAAGACTTCACTCCATACTTCCAATTCTTTGTTCTTGGCTCCCAAGGGCATCCCCAGGCATTAGGTGGGAAGAAGAGCCACTTGGCAGCCCAAGGGTTGTCTGCTAGGCCTTGCATATTATTGACTTATTAACCGAGAACACACAACTCTTCTTGTGAGACTTCTACACCACAGAACATAAGGGAATCATCTGCATACAGTAGGGGTGTGACCTCCATGTTCTTAGCCCTGTTAGTATATGAACCAAAACCTCTTATCCAGCCCAATTCATTAGCTTTTCTAACCATGTAGTTGAGTCCCTCCATTGCTAGGAGGAATAAGAAAGGAGACATGGGATCTCCTTGTCTCAGTCCCCTTTGTGATTGAAAAAACCTTCTGTCCTCCCATTTATAATGATTGAGAACTTCACTGTTGACTCACAAAACTTGATCCAATTCACCCATTTCCTCCCAAACCCCATGTCACTCAGAACTTTAAAGAGATGGTTCCAGTTGACACGGTCGTATGCCTTCTCTATATCCAATTTGCAGAGGATACCTGATATCTTGTGCTTTACCCTGGAGTCCACCAACTCATTAGCCAATAAAGAAGCATCCATTATCTGTCTATCCTTCAAAAAAGCCATTTGATGCTCATTAATCAGTCTCCCCATAATAGTTTTCATTCTTTCAGTGATCAACTTAGTGATGATTTTGTAAATCAAACTTATTGGCCTAAAATCCTTTAGTTCCTATGCTCCATACTTCTTAGGGATTAATGCCACGAAAGTGGCATTCAAGGATCTTTTAAACACTTCATTCTGATTCTGATGGAAGTTATGAGTTGTTTGCATTACATCATCCTTTATGATCTCCCAACACTCCTTAAAAAACTCATAGTGAAACTATCCAGTCCAGGGGCTTCATCCCCATCACACAATTTGAGAATGTGTAGCACTTCCTCTTCTGAGAATGGTCTCTTCATCTGTTCTTGCTCCTCTTGACTTATTCTGGGGCAATTCATCATCACAAAAGGTGGCCTCTAGCTTTCTGGTTCAGTATATAGCTTCGTATAAATATCTGTTATGTACTCTTTGATTTCTTTTGGATCTTTACTCTCCTCCCCTCTAATAATCAATCTCTCGATGGTGTTGTATGTCATATCTCCTATGTGTTGTTGCGACTCTTTGAAAGAACTTGGTGTTATTTTTTCCTTGCTTTAGCCATAATACTCTGGACTTCTGTCTCCACCTAGATTCTTCATTCTTTGCTAACTCTTCTAGATCTACTAGGATTGTTGCTCTAATAATCATTTCATCCTCTGTCAGCATTCTGTCATTCTGGATCAAATCTATCTCAGCTAGCTTACTCAGTAACCTATTTTTCTTGTTGGTGTGTTCCCCAAAAGTTACATAGCTCCACTCTTTGGTTTAGCATGTTTAATTTGATGCTAAGCTTGAAGTCTAGGCATCCTTCCCCAACAAAACCATTTCACTAGTCCTGGAATAAATCTTTGAAACCCTCTACATTAGTCCACCAGTTTTCAAATTTGAAGTAAGACTTCCTTTGTTCCCAATCACCACATTGTAGCATAACGGGGTCATGGTCAAATATAACCCCAGTATGTTGTCGAATGTTTCTAAATTGTTCTTCCCACTCAATTGAGTAGAGAAACCTATCCAACCTAGCAACACTGTAATAGGCCCTCTGAACCAGGTGCAATTCCCACCATTTATACAGGGGTCATGTAACTCCATATCCTTTATCCACCTCAAGAAATCAGTCATATTGGTTATTGTCCCGCATCCTCTCCTTTCTACCATTATTCTAACATTGTTGAAATCCCCACAGGTGACCCAAGGAACTCTGCATAGCTCCCCGGCAACTGCAATTTCTTCCCAGCATTCTAAATTCTCGGATCTGGTGTGGGAAATACACATCAATGAGAAACCAGAAAAAACCATCTTGGACAACTTCAAATTTGTATGTGATTGATCCTCTACATTGCTGCCGACCCAAACTCTTAAATCCCACATAATTACAACTCCCCACTGCTGCCATCAACTTCGATATACCCACACCTCATCCATCTACTAGCCCACAATTGTTTGGCAATCCTGTCTGGACTTTTGTCTCCTTAAAGCAGTAAACATCAAATCTCCATTTAAGTAGAGAGCTCTTAACCAGATTCCTTGTTGGAATCTCGTTAATCTCCCTAACTTTCCATGATAATATATTTACTTTCGTTTGAGAGTTAGTGCTGGACTCTCCCCCTGGTTCTTACACCTTCAACTTCCTCATCAAATCTGACTGCAAATTCTTCCGCTCATTCTTGCCAATTCCTCTGTGTCGACATGTTGATGCTTTACTATTTTCTCCTTTCTTCTTCATCATTCTCTTTCTTTCAGCGAGCTTCATCAGTAATGCAGGTGTTTCTCTCCTAAAACCTTCAAACGCCACTCCATATGTTCTGCTAAGTTCCAAAATATGTGAACTTACCCAGTTAGATTCTTTGACCTCTCCGTCTGTCTGGTATCTAGGATTTTTTATGGATACCGTCTCAGCATCATGAATCTGTTGAATTTGATAGCCTCCTTCTGACGATTTTTGTACTCCTCAATTCTCCCCAACATCCTTAGGTTGGTTGATCTCCTTTGCTTTACTGCTATTTGGTTCGACAACATCTTCATCTTGTTAATCGACTCTCCATAATTTTGATTTACAGAGCTGTTAATGTTTTCCACCATATTTGCTTCTTCCCATTTGCTGTACGCATGTAGGAATTGAGACGCTAGGTCCTTGATGTCATTTAACCCTTCAAGAAAATTCCCCTGCTTGTCACATGATATGTCAAGCTTTTTGTTTAAAACGGTGGGTGAGTTAGTATCTTATGCAAGTTGGATCGAGAGAAGGCCTTCGATCAGTTGAATTGGTCATATCTTCTTTCCATCCTTAGGCAAATGGGGTTCGGTGAAAGAGATCAAATGGATCAATTTCAACATTTCTACAGGTAAATACTCAATTTTCATCAGCCCAACTCCACAAAGAAGGTTTGAGTCAGGGAGATCCACTTTCTCCTTTACTCTTCATGCTTGCAGTGGAGGGTTTAAGCAGAATGTTAGACAAAGCCAAGCAATTACAATGGCTGCATGGTTTTGATGTGGGGAATATGATCACTACAAACATCACTCATTTGCTTTATGCAGATGACACTGAGGCAAACATGAGTCAAGTTCATTATTTGAATCTGACCCTTTTTATTTTTGAAGCCCTCGCAGGTTTGCACATCAATATGCTAAAACGTATGATCTATCCTGTTAATGAGGTGCTAAACTTAGAAGAATTAGCAGGTATCTTGGGATGTAGTGTGGGTGAATCCCCGACAAGCTATTTGGGGTTGCCACTGGGTGCAAAGTATAAGTCGTCAACTATATGGAGACGAGTTATTGAGAAGTTTGAGAAAAAACTTGCCTCCTGGAAGATGCAATACCTATCAATGGGGGGCAGACTTACACTAATCATCAGTGTAGTTGTAGTATTTCCACTTGATATATGCAACATTTTCCTATTCCTGGAAAAGTGTTGGAACAACTTGACAAGATCAGGAGAGATTTTCTATGGGAAGGGAGTACTGAGAAGCACAAGGATCATCTTGTGGAATAACCAGAAGTCTTTTCTTCCTCAACTACAGGGAGGTTAGGGATCAAGAATTTGATGCTGCATAATAAGTGTCTACTTATGAAATGTTTGGGGATATACACACAGGAGGAGCATGCTTTATGGAAAGATGTGGTCAGTGCAAAGCATGGGATACAGAGTCATTGGTGCACAAGTCTTTCAAAAGCACCTTATGGGGTCGGAGTCTGGAAACGCATATGGAATCTATAAGAGGAATTTTCTGCTTAAGCACTTCATAGTAGGGAATGGACTCCATATCAGATTTTGGAAAGACAAATGGCTCTGCAACACAGTTCTGATGGACGATTGTCCGGGTCTTTTCTACCTAGCCAGGGATCCAAACTCAACACTTTCTCAAAATAGAGATGGAACAACCTAGAGCATTATGTTTAGAAGGAATATGCAGGATTGGGAGTTTAGTGACCTGATCAAACTACTACAGACTCTAAAGAGTTTCTCTCTCAACAATCAGGCAACAAATCAGTTCAAATAGGGTACTACAGGAGAAGGGGATTACACCGTGACTGCAGCCTACAATCAGTCAAGATCACTTAATAAATTAAATGACCACTGGCCATATAAGCTAATTTGGAAAACCAAGCTACCACCCAAGATCATCTGTTTTTGCTGGACTGCACTATATGAAGCATGCAATACTCAAGACAACCTCTATAAAATGAAACACATCATTGTGAATGGATGCTACTTATGACAGAAAGAAGCAGATAGCACTAGACACCTTTTTTGCATTGTACTGCAACAACAAATCTGTGGAATATGTTTCTCTTTTTTTGGACTCAGTTGGATCATGCCACATAGTATCAAATAAGCTTATCAGAGTTGGTGTTGCTGGAAAGTTGATAGCACCATCAAACAGACTTGGAAGATGATATCTGCAGCAATTTTTTTGGAGTATTCGGAGGGAAAGGAATAGAAGATATTTTGAAGGTCTATCAGCTCCTTTACATTCTCTCAAAGTGGAATGCCTTATGTGTCTGAACAGTTGGGTCAATTTGTCCTCTTTGGATTCCATGGATAATTTTTTGGCTCCTTAGTTTTAGCATAATTGTACTAGAGCCAGCAGACCAACTGTTTTTACTTCTACTTTTGTAACTAATTTGCATCTTCTTGATGCCTTCAATGGAATATTTACTTAATAAAAAAATAATAATTTGATATTGGAAAAAAGATTATATGGACATTTAGGTGCAAAAACGTATGGAATACAGAGGGTAAGCTATACCTATCCCTTTTTCTATAATCTAGTTATCTGGACAGCGAAAGGCGACAAGGGTTTGCCTCGCGTCGCACCAAAGCGCCAATTAATACTAAAAGTTTAAAATATTTAATTGCATATATAAATATCCAAAATCTCAATATTAATAATAACATACATTAGCAAATATTTCAATTCAAAATATATAGTAGATATCACAAGTCTAAAACTTGTATGACTCAATAATTCATAAGATAATTGAGAAGCAACTAGAACTCTAAAAGCAATACTCTAATGTCCTTTTTGTTACCATCAAACGCCATTGAATTCACTTTATATGGACAAATAAATATTATATTAATTAGTATAAAACTGTATTGAGTAGGGAAGAAATAAAAATATGGAAGAATGAATTCTTTTCTTGAAAAATATAGGCAGAAACAAAATGGCATGACAGTTAGTTCAGTAGCTACAAATTGAAAAAGAAAAGCAGAGCCTTGCACCATTGCTTGAAAAATAAGAAAAGAAGAAGTGAGGAAGAACATAAAAAGAAGAGAACTAAAGAAGGATAAAAAAGAAAAAAGAATGAACCTGAGACAGTCGCGACTTACGACACAAAGGTCTGAGCAGAAGCGAAGATCCCGTCCTCTCGAAGGCTAGAGAGTCGCGATGGAAGTGGAGAAGAGATCGTTTAGGTCGCAATAGAGAGAAGAGTGGCCAGGTATGCAAAAACACCCCAAAAAACCCTAATTTTGCTTTTTAAATATTAAATCAGACTTTTTTTTTAAAAAAAAGGTGATGCATGTCGCCTCTCGCCTTTCTGTTGCAATTGCTCGCCTTCCTGAGATCTCATCGCCACACCTATAATAGGCGACGAGGCCACGCTTCTTGCTTTGGCGACATGGTGAGCGCCTTTATAACACTGCTATAATCTTTGATCAATTAGTCTTTGTAACCGTAGAAAGAATAGAAGGGGAAGAAAGAGTAGGGAGAGTATTTTTGTTACTAGAAATATGGTCACAAGCACCAAAATCAAGATTATGTCGTTCCTGAGATGAAGACTGTGCGACATAAGCAAAAAAATCACTTGGTTGCATTGTGCAAGCAACTTATGAAGTTGATGACTGTTGTCTTGATGCTTGGTACTGAAGATAGTCATTATAGTTTGCTCCAATTGAAGTGATAGATTGAGATGATTCATCCCTAACATCAAGTGTGGGAAAAATACCAGCTCCATTATGAACCACATTTGTTATATGTCGAGGGCGATCATTATTGTTTGGAGGCTTACCCAGAAGAAGCCTACATTGTTCTTCTTACATTCCTTCCCTTATTACAAAGAGGGTAATGTAAGAGAAGTTGATATTCCTCTCTTACATATCGCTTACTACAATGAGTGCAATATTTGTTGTTCCTTCATTTTCTTTTTTATATCCACTTTAAAAATTGTCAGTTTGAGCAACCAAGATAGATGCATCATAGGAATTTACGTCTAGTGGTGGAAATTTGATGCAGAATAGTCTAGAAAATACTTCTTCCAAGGTAAAACCAGATGGACTAGAAAGGATCTAGTCACAAACTGAGGTGAGATCTTCTCACAACCCTATTAAAATAGGAATAAGAATTACAATTCTATTTATAATTGGAATAGGAATAGGAATAGGAATTACAATAGGAAATAGGAGTCCTATTTAGAAAAGGAGTTTAATATAGTCTTTATAAATAAGGTCTCAATGTAATAATGTATGGTAGAACATGAATAGGTTTATACAATCCTATTAGAATAGGAATAGGTTTATACAATCTTATTAGAATAGGAATTGATTTACACAATCTTATTAGAATAGGAATAGGTTTATACAATTCTGTTTAGAATAGGAACAAGAATAGAAATAAAATAGGAATAGTAAATAGTATCTACTTGTAAAGGATTGTATTGTAGTGTCTATAAATGTGGTCTCAATGTAATAATTTAGACACAAGAACAATTCAATAATATTCTTTTCCTATATTTCTCACATGACATCAAAGCCTCGATCATCTTGGTAAACAATCAAAGAGCTTCCGCTGCCGGCGGGCGGCTATCACCCATATATGTCGCCCGTCTGGCCAAAGATTATGTTCGCAAAACTTGTAGCATCGTGTCATCTTTTCAGTGACTACTTTTTCATATTTAAATTGTGTAGCATCGTGCCATCTTTCCGGTGACTACTTTTTCGTAATTATTTTGTGTAGAACCATGACATCATTCTGGCGACTACTTTTTCATATTTAATTTGTGAAGCACCGTGCCATTATTTCAGTGACTACTTTCTCATATATGATTTGTGTAACACCGTGCCATCATTTCGATGACTACTTTTTCATATTCGTATACGTGTAGCATCGCACGATCTTTTTGGTGACTACTTTTTCATATTTATTTGTGTAGGACCATGCCATCCTTTCAGTGACTACCTTTTTTGCATATCTGGTTTGCGTGGAATCATGTGTCTCTCCAGACTGCTTTTCATATTTTATTTGCGTAGTACCGTGGATTTTTTTGACCTACTTTCTTATATTTGAGTTGCATAGCACCCTGTGACTTTTCGGTGACTCCTCAAATTTGTTTGCATAGTTCCATTCGTCTTTCCGGTGACTCCTCAAATCTAATTTGCATAGGTTTGTGCCATCATTCTGACCCGATCCATATAATTTCTCTTTTTTCAGTAGGGTTGCGCCATCATTCTGACCCTACCCATATTATGTCTCTGTTTTAATAGCAGTGCCTCGTTAATTCGACCTTTACAATATAATTTCTCTTTTCTATTTGGGTCGTGCCATCATTCCAATTCTATCCATATAATTTTATTTCTTAGATTATGACCACTTTCAGCCATCAAATCTAATACTCGGGCGTATGAGCATGTTTCGACCAATTTTTCAGTGAGTTTCTTGTTTAATATCGACTCATCTATTGATTTCAACATGATCCATATACTTTGTACTAGATTTTGAGCACTTTATTGCTTAGGGGGAGTTTAGTAGCGTTGTATTGTCGATTATGTAATTTACTCTATGGTTTGAAACAACCTTTGCAAGTTCGGTTTGGGAAGTTCAACACTGTAATTTCACCTTTGTGTTTTATGGACATTATGCATCAAATTCAATATTTCATGAGAAGATTTAACACATTGAGATTGACTGACATTATTCATCAAATCCAGTATTTAATGAGAAGACAAGCACAATGAAATTGATTGGCAATTTTTTGAAGTTGTCTGATCAACTTGCAATAATCTCACTAAGTCCCTCATCGGTCCTCATATTAATTACATTTGTAACAAGTTAGGTACATGAATTGTATGCACTAGTTTGAGGGGGAGTGTTAGAACATGAATAGGTTTATACAATCCTATTAGAATAGGAATAGGTTTATACAGTCCTATTTAGAATACTAATAGTAAATAGTATCCTTCTTGGTAAAGAATTATATTTTAGGGTTTATAAATATGGTCTCAATGTAATAATGTAGATGAAAAAACAATTCAATAGTATTCTTTTCCTATATTATTCACGATTTCAATAATATTTTATGCTTTATTTCTCACAAACCCAATCATAGCCAAAACCATAAAGAACCTTTTAGCTTTGTGTGTCCTGAATCCTGATAATCCGATTTGCCAGTAAAAGGCATAAGAGAATCAAATTTATCCTTCAGGGATTCTACCTGACCCAAATAACTTGCCATGTCTTGTTGATTCTGTTGTAGATGAACAATATCTGACACAACTTTGTATAAGTTGTATCACATTTGTGTACAAAGTTTTGACTTTGTCCCACACTTTGCAACAAGTCCTACAAGACCGGAACAAATTTAACAACTTAGGATCAATTGAATTTCTCAGAAGACTACACTATTATGCATCCTTTTTAATCCAAGTCAGCCTTTTAGTTGATGCCATGTCACTAGAATTTTTGATGAAGTGATCATCATATTCTTGACCTATAAATCATAATTCTACAAATTAGCTTATAAAAAGTAATTGCCACTACGATCTAGTTTTGTTGTACTAATTGTAGGTGATAGTTTGGAAGAGAAAGTTGCCCTTCCAATATTCTGAATTCCATTGTTTCAGATCACCAAAAGATATAGAAACCAGTAGTAACAAAACAGAACAAATCTGGCAAATATGAACTCCTTTTTTGGTTTCTTTCCTTCAGTTTTAAAGACTGACTAGCTTCAGTACCCGTGCCTGGGGGCATTTTTCCCCCTCTCATTGATCGCTTGAACTGCTTTATGAGATGGGACCGGGACCAAATGAGCTCTTTTTATCTATATATGATCTTACTTGGTTCCCTTAAATATTTAAGTGTTGAGAACCTCATGATTTTCTAATACACTTCACAGGATGCTCATGAAGAATCAAAGGCTGTCACGAAAGCTACTGCTATGAAAGGTAATCCATTTTCTTGTGGTTATTCTGCTGTGGCATGTGCTGGAAAAAATTGATTTGCATGACTGATATGTTATTTTCTTGTATATAGTAGATTTCCTATATGCTAGTTCAGCTAAGGGTGGAGTAAGAAGCCTTTAATATGATCACTGAGCTATACTACAAATATTTTTCCACTTGATAGTTGAAAAGTTATAGATGGTTTAGTTTATAAAGGAGGAAAGGGTGAAGAAAACGATCCTCCAAACCTCTGTCAGGCCACTAGGAGAGATGTCAGGCCACTAGGAGACACGTCAGAAGCTTTAGCTTGCTGGAACATAGAAGGAAATATGTCAGGCGACAAAGAGAGATGGTAGATTGTCCTTTGCTTGTATTTGATGGATAATTCGGAAGAGGAACCAAATATGCTTTGAAAACAAGAGCATCCCTTCCAAAGCATGAAAGTGAACTGCCTGGTAACCTTTTATTTTTGGTGTAACTGCGTCCTCCCCAAAAGGTGGAGGATACTGTAACTGTTTTGACAGTTCAGGAGGGTTGTAGATGATAGAATCTTTTGGTTTTGCTCCCTCTGTATCACTAATGTAATTATTACTGAAATACACGCTTGGGTATTTCTTTGTTTATAAAATGTTAACTTCCTATTAAAAAAAGATGAATGTTTCTTCTTTTCTCTTTTTGCTATAACCATCTGGTGTTCGGAACTCATTGATCCGACTAACGTAGATTGTGTAAAAGTATCCCAGGGCTCGAACCTGTGATTAAAGTGGAAGAACCCTTTGAAAATGCAACAAAAAACTTTTCTCCCAAGCTCACTAATCTAGACAATGGCCTAAGACACTTCTGAATTCTGTTCCTTCTCCTGTCATTCTTCTAATCACTGTGATGAACCCTTCTTCCTTTCTTCTTCTCTCTTCTCCCTTCCCCTTCTTTTTCTCTCACCTCTTTCTATAGACAATGTAACACAGTACTCAAGGTCACAAGTGAACCCAAGCTAACCCATGGTCTGGCATGACACTAAGATGTATATAAATAATATCCGAACGTAACTGATCGGAAGCTAGAACTGAGATATATGAGAAGTTTGAAATATAAAACTTAATACTAAAAAGGTGAGTTCATCTGACACAAAATAAACCTGATACTATGATCTGACTGTCGGTCTGAAAGCCTCTACTAAGATGAGTTGCTGGAAGCTTTGGACAAGCCCCCAACTAAGCCTAACCATTTGAAAACTAAAAGAACTAAATGTCTGAAATAAATATGAGTGTTGTCCTTGAAAGATGAGTACTCACCGAACACTGCAGGTGAGCTGATACAAAATCATACTAACCACGAGCTGGATACTGGGAGTCAGAACCTATATTATAAGACAATGTAGCACAAAGAGTATGTGAGACATTCGTCACAATGCTGAAAACTGTACATGATAAATCTGAGATGTCGAACTGAATCAACATGCAACTAATAGGTAGTGTGCCGAAATAATTAGTTATAAAGCCATTGCATTAAACTAAAAACTGGTTGTACTGTGGGAGATATTAATAACCGACAACCTTTCTTTGAGCTAAATAAAGTCCAGTCATTACCCCGGCTGGGAGGGCGCTCTATGCCTTGCTAGGTAAGAGACACTGTCTCATGTGGATCCACTAAGCTGATGTCCAAAAAGTACTAAGCAGTCAGTCCTGATCTGATGAGAGACCCTTAAATAAGTTGGTGTTGACACCTATGTAGTCAAAGGTGCACTTTAAGTGCGCTTAAGCCCTGAAGCGAGGCTTAAAATGTGTTCAGCGCTTCGCCTCGCTTTATGTGCGCTTCAGTGTCATCTTCAAGGTTCTAAGCAAACTTTTCCTTGCCACTGAGCCTCTTCCAAAGAAATGACACTAAACAATTGATATTTCACTTTATCATAATTTTTGTTTTCAATTTCTTTGATCATATATTTGTCATTCATGTTTATAATTATTCGTCTTGGACTAAACATATATATATTTGTATTTTTTTTCTCCCTTTGCGCCTTTTTTCATTAAAGCCCATGCTTTATTTGTGCTTTGCACTTAAAGCCCCAACGGACCTTAGAGTTTTTTTTAGCTTTTCGCCTTTGATAACACACTTGACATTTTATATGACTAGGTGGTGCACAAGATGCTATGAGCTAAGATAATAAACCATCTTTTTCGAAAATTACAGGAGAATAAGTCATCTTCCATGAAAAGTATAGGATTTTCCACATATTGAGAATTGAGATGCCAGTAAAGAACAAGACTATGTGATGGCACACTTATCTCCCGTTGTTGTGTGGCTTCTGGTATTGAGCTTGTAAGAAGGACCAATTTTTTGTGGTAGTGTTAGTTTATGCTTCATATTCATAGACGGAGACACCTGGGATAGCTTTTATGGCTGTCAACAAATTATACAGTGATGATATTTTCTGTTAGAGGTCACTCGTAAATGCATAACGATTAGTTTCTCTGCTGGTCTTATACCATGTAAGGAAGAAGATAGTCTGGACAAAAAATTGAGAGAATTCGTCAAAGCAGATATATGCATTTGCGTCATTTATGTTCACGAGTCACTCTCTGCAATGCACTTCTATTACATTTTTTAACGAGGAACACTTGCATAAACTTCTATATATTACATGTAAGTCCAATCTATTTACACAATCTGTGACTAGTGCTTGATTCTAATTATAGGAACCTTGATATTAACAATTTCAATGAGTGATGAAAGATATAGCTGCAGTTTCATGTTGAGTACATAGATTTTATAAAATATACCGGATAAGAATCAGCAACTGAAGGAGAAATAAGGTTTACTGAGTAAGCTTTTTCTGATTGTTTGATCTTTCTTTGCTTTTTGTATCATGTTCACAATGGGTTTACAACTATTTTAAGCTCATTTTAAGTAGATGTTTCTAAGCGATGAGATTGTAAATGCAGCAATTAAGCAGCGAATGGAAAAAGATGTTGACGAAGTTAGCAAAGAAGCCCGATTCATCAAATCAAAGATTGAGGGACTTGACAAAGAAGTGAGTAACATTAACTTTCATCTCTTAAGTCTGGTACTTGTGTGTTTCTTTTGGTTACAATATATTTTTCTTATATTGCAGAATCTGTCCAATAGAAGCAAACCAGGGTGTGGTAAAGGATCAGCTGTTTACAGATCAAGAACCGCAACAACAGTGTAATTTGGAGTGCTTACATCTCTTTTGTGTACTCCATATTTGTTTCTTGTTTGATATGGTCACACCTAGGTATTATTTTGACATTCGTGGGTGGGTATCTCTGAATAACTTCTTTAATGGATGCACAAATTGGCTGCTGGCACAAAACGATATATTAGGACATACAGTGCATATGTTTGAAGATAGGTCTAGTGTGTCTCCGTGTATTTGTTTGTATGACTGTATACTATTTTCTCTTGTCGTACGGTTATGGCATACTACTTAGACTCAAATTGCTCTATTACTACCTTTTACACAAATTGATGTTATTTCTATAGTTCTTCTTAGCAGCATATATATTGTTTGTTTCTGCCTTGTTAAGATCGCATATCTGAATTATATGAACATCCTCTTCTGACTCGGAATACAAAAGTAATTACCAATTTATATGTTCATAAAGCACAAATATTAGTTTTTATATGCACATTTTCTAGAGGTTCCAAACGTAGCCTTCCAATATGAGAGAGAGTCAAGCAAGCCTGAATCCATCCAATGAATGAATTGACGCTTACCTTAAAACATATGAAATTAGTATCTTCCAGTTTGTCATACTTACAAACTTACGAGTTTCAAAAAAATAAAAAATCTTAATGTGTCCAGAAAAATAAAGCAGAATAGTTATGCCTTTTTTCAGGCTTCTCTTCTCTTACAACAATTCAGAATCTCTATTACTTGTCTTATAACACATGTGGTCAATGAGTGAACTCAGCCTGTAATCTTTGATTGCAGTTCCTTGAAAAAGAAACTCAAAGATAAAATGTCCGAATTTCAGGTATGCCAACTACCTTAATAATGGCTCTTTCTCTTCTGTTTTTTTCTTGCTTTTTAGGTTTAGGCGATAAGTTTTTTTACAGACACTACGAGAGAACATCCACAATGAATATCGTGAGGTTGTTGAAAGGCGTGTATATACAGGTATTAAGAACAACTGGATTTGAGATACTGCATCAATTACATAGAATTTTTATCCAATTGTAACTATTTGTTTTTGGTGTGTATTCAGTGACAGGCAATCGAGCTGATGAAGAGGTGATTATGTAGTGCTGTTGAATTCTTGAAAATGTCAGTTTTCTGTGTTCATATTCTAACGTTTCACTTTGTTTTCTGCTTCATGCAGACAATTGGTCGGTTGATAGAAACTGGGGACAGCGAGCAGATATTCCAGAAAGCTATCCGGGAACAAGGGCGAGGGCAGGTATGTTCCTGCTTGGCTGTTTGTGCTATCTTTTTATGTCAGTAGCTTCACAGTGTCGTAGTAATAGTTCATGCCGTCTTGCTCAGTTGTTCATCCTATCCTTTTCGTCCAGTAGCTTCACAGTGGTGTCCTAGTAATCTTAACATATGACAAAGGGTCATTATATCATGCTTTAACTTGCATTTTCCCAAATGTATTGGGTCATGGTGGTTTTACTTGTAAAGCTGACTAATTAGGTTTCTATTTAAACTTCCTGGTTTATATATGGACTCATGGTCAAGAGGACTATCTAATGCTGTTTGAATTCTGTTCTTTTACTATAATTAGATATTTAAGTAGGGTTTTCATGAATACTACCTTGAGGGACCTGATATTCTCTCTGTCCCCACCAATTATTACCATGTCAGCAGTTTATTGATACAGGAATAGACCATCTTTGCACAGGTTTAGCGAGAAGGAAAAAGGTTGAGCTGATATGACTAAGGAATAAAATTGTTTGGTTGTAACAGAATCAATAGCTTCTCGACTGAAGCCTCTTGCCGCTAAGTTAAGCAGCCGTAATATTTTCGTACCAATCATGTATTCATATAAATCATATTTACCATCATATTCTGACATATAACTCTCACACTGTTGGTGCCTTATGTTCTCTATTCCATTTAAATTTTGGCCTCTCGAATTCGATTCCTTCATCTCTCTCTGTGAAAACAAAAGAGAAGAAATTGGTTCATTCTCATTTGACGTAACTATCATAAAGTAATAGACACTTATCCAAAAAGGTTAAAAGATAGGATGCATGATTTGACTCGGTAGAACAAGAAACCGAGGAATGGATTTCCAAATTGTTGTAGCATCTTTTACTCTCAATCCTTTCACAAAATTTCTGAGCCGGATGATTTGCCTAGCGGATTAAGGTCTCTTTAAAACTCAGGCCCAGCGCCATGCGCTTGAAGTAGTATAACAGCAGTTTACTGATTAATAACAGTCAGCAGATTACTGATTAAAAACAGTTACAGCAGATTACTGATAAAAAACAGTAATGTAACATGTCATACTCGAATAATGTTTTCTCCTACATATGTATATGTTATACTGTTGCTGGGCAAAATATGTAGGGTTAGAGAGTTAGGCAATTAATTCGAACTACAGGGGCGGATATCAGTGAGAGGGAGTTATTTGGTTGGTCATTGATGATATTTCAAAATATAACATTATTTTGGTAATAAATCACATTTTGGCCACCAGTCTTTCACACAGTCAATAGTAACTGTAAGCAGTTTCTCGACCTTTCTGGAGGTTTTCTTCCGTTTTCCCTCCTCATTATTCTTCTGAATAAAGTTATGCAAACTTTGGCCTTCTCCCTCTGGCTCTGTTATATTAGTTTCACTAACCACGGCACTAATTTGGCAATTGAATTATAGTAATTAGTTCCGTTACCACTGGTTATCTATGTTACTTTTTTGCAGATAATGGATACACTAGCGGAAATTCAAGAGCGCCATGATGCAGTCAGAGAGCTAGAAAGGAAACTTCTTGAGTTGCAGCAGGTATAACACGTATCCCTATGATGAGGGACAAAATAACAGCAAAAATTGCGCACAGATTCCTAATTGTCAACTAAGTGGGGGAGGAGGGAAACAAGCAATGCAGAAAAATAGAAGAAGAATTGGATTATATTCTTGTTCTGTCCTGTTAAATATATAATTAAATAAATAAAAATATTCCATCTAAAATAACGTAAATTATTGAATGAAATGTAATTCAACATGGTTTCAGAATAGATAGAGGTCCTAGCTTAAGTCTCACCGCAACTCATTGTTGTTAGGAATTTCCTCAAATTCAACCTGTAGGTGAAGGGTGCATGCTGAAGATATAATTAAGTAAATAAAAGAGTGTGTGTGTGTGTATATATATATAGATATATATAACAAAAGCATACCAAAGATATAATTAAGCAAATAAAAGAGTGTGTCTCTCTTTATAATTCTATATGTTTAATTTATATCTTCTTATATGGACTAAACATGAGCACAGAGTGCTGAATGCTGATCATATGGTCTCTCTCATTCTAAGCTTATGTTTCCGAGATCATCTATGCTCTAGATAATGTCAGCTTGTTACAAACATACACTCGATAAAATAATAACAGAAATGACGGAGTTTTTAAAAATTTCTCCTTTTTCCAATGGAAGGTGACAGACATTGTGAGAAGTCATGCTGCCATTATGGAATTAGTTCCTGACAAAAAAAGAAGAAAAACAGGCTATGATATCTGGTTTTAAATTGATTACAATCTTTGATGCAGATATTCTTGGACATGGCAGTGTTGGTTGATGCTCAAGGGGACATGCTTGATAATATAGAATCACAGGTAATTTCATTATCTCTGTGTGACCCCTATGCTGATATGGGTACTTTCTTTTTTCTTTTTTGTCTTGCATTTTTTTTGTGTCTATCATTATGTTTCATTCCTCATTGTTTGACATGGAAATTAATCACCTACCTCTAGCCTGGTACCTTATCTTCCTCTTTCCTCTTTCCTCGTATGCATATTTAAATATTCGCCATCTTTATATTTTATTTCCCCATTGCTTGATAATCCAATTGAAATTCATTATATTTGTATGAATCCGACCCTCATACCTATTACCTACACCTTTTTTTTTTTAATTTTTTTTTGTTGGGAAATATTCCGTGTTTATATTTTCTTGTTAAAAGGTTCAAATATGCGATCTTATTGAGAAAAAAATTATCTGTGCCACCCCACTAAATGTTGGGCTCAATCATGCGATTACTGTTACAAAAAGGGTCCTTTCGTGCTATTATTTTTTAGCGGTCAGATTTGTTAGTTCTGTAAAACTATTTTTTCCACGTCGGCTCTTATTAGAGGTCCACATCACCAGAATTAAAATGGTCAAAAAAAGTTCAAATATGCAATTGAACTTTGAGAAAAAAGATTCATCTACACCATTCGTTAATAACTTTGGTTTCAACCATGCCACCATCATTACAGATTGAGCCCATTCGTTCTACTTTTTAACAGTCAGGTTTGATGGTTTTACAAAATTGTTTTTTATTTGATCTGGCCCATTTCCCTTTTATTTCTCCTTAGATCCTTAGATTGACAATTGGCAAGAAACTGCCAGAGGAATTCATCATTATGCATTGTACAAGAAAAATTGGGATCAAAATATTAATTATATAATAAAATAATAAGCAGACAAGAAATTGACACTGAATTGTGCTAGAAATGGTAGGGAAATAAGAAGCAAAAAAAAAGAAAAAGAAACAAACTTTACTACAACCCAAGTAAATTATGGACTTCATGATTGAATTCACGAGTGTAATCACAATTAGAACCCCATAAAATATCTATGGAACTCCATACAGGAAGAAAATAAACAAGAAAAAAAAACTTACGTTCGCTAATGAAGAAGTGATGTAATCAAGAAAAATGGGGTTCTATTTTGGAATAGTGAGAGAAGAGTGATGGAGCTTTGTGTTAAGAAATTGTAAGATTAGGGCTTGTAAGCATTAATTTTTGAAGCTTCGGTAAGGGAGTCAAACATTAAAAAAGGAGAAGTTTTCGATCTAAAGGGTTTGGGGGAGAAATAAAAGGAAAATGGGTAAGGGTGGGTGGGTGATCACCCCCAAAACTTGTCCTATAAAGGATAAGCGGTTGTTGCAAATATAATCTAGCTTTCTTTGTGACGGGAGTCGACCCCCCCAAAAACTTATCAAAGCTTTCTTTTGTATCGCTAAGAATAATTTAGTAATCAATTTCTCAAGGTTTAATATTTTGATTCTTTTCATTATGAATTCAAATAAGAACTAAGACAAATATATATAATTAAACACGTAAGAAATGTATGCTTTTCTTTTAGAGGAAACAGCCTAAGATGATGCTTTCACCGACTATCGGAATAACTTAGAATATGCACGTTATAGTCTTGTCGAGTTTTTCTCTATCGACCATGAACTTTTAGTCACTATAATTGTTTCTCAGCATATAATAGTGATTTTCTAGAGCTATTCTCTCGAATGAACTCTAGCTAACCGATTACTCTATTCAGATAGATCGCACCAAAGTTCTATTATCTCTAACTTCCACTTTTAAATCTCAGTCATTAATCTCTTAATAACTCGAAGTGTTGTTGTTCAACCTAAAACCTAACCTCAGTCTCTCTAGAATATAAAATACCACAACATTATTAATCAAGGGCCCTTCAATTGGCTACAATAAAATATAGTTAAACAAATAGAGATAAAGTAAAACGTCTTGATTATAGTAAAACAAAATCACTAGTTCATCGTATGATGGGTTCCATCAATCATCCTGAAAAATAATCTAGCTGCTCATAGTAGAGTTTAAGAACATAGCATAGATTGACATAACGAAAAAGTCAAATAGTAGAAAAGAATGAAACAATATGTTGAATTCCAAGCTATCAGCTATTCTCCTTGTCCTTGCCTCTCAAAAGTTGCGTAACACCTTGAATATCAAGTTAATACACTATTTATACTGCATATATTTAATCTGTGGACGAGAATAACCTTCGGCCAAAATAATTAGATCCCGTCACATTTTTTGTTGTACGCTCCGTGGGCCAGATAGCATGGCACGTGGCCAATGTTCAGGAGCTACATTTGTTTGCTCTTCAAAGTCCGTTTCTACTAGCAGAGCGGGCATGGTAGCCTGGTCAATCAGTGCACGCCAAAGTTCAGGAGTTGCATTTGTTTGCTATTGAATATTCCTTTTCAACTAGCGCGGAGTGGGCTTGGTAGCGTGGCATCTCCGCGCATGGTCAATTGTTGTGTCTTCAACTTTTTCTTCATTTTTTAAAGCCCTTTATCTCAATGACTCTCGGATGCGATCTTTATCATTCCAGGGACTTCCATTTAGACTTTGAAGGCCCATAACAAATCTATATTTGTTCCAAATATGCCTATTAGCTCGGAAAAATCTCCTATCCAAAGAAACACATGTAAGAAGCACATAACAATAATAATTATGATCAAGTGAAGGCATAAGAAAGCATATTAGACCTTTACAATGATAAAATGTATGTATTATATGCCGAATATTAGTCGAGTATGGTGTTAATGAATTGGATTTTAATTCCGAATTTAACTGCAGTGGCATGGTTGAATCTAACTATTAACGAATGCCATAAATGAACCTTTTTTTCAAAGTTGGATGTCATATTTGAATTTTTTCATACCAGTTTAATTTAGTGACACTTTGACGTGGACCTCTAATAAGAGGCCATGGGGAAAAAATGGTTTTGCAAAACTACAAAACCTGACAGTTGAAAAATAATGGCAGGAATAAACCCTTTTTATGACGGCAGTGTCATGATTGACTGCAATTATTAATTGAGGACATAAATAGGGCTTTCTCAAAGTTTGATGATATATTTGAGTTCTTTTTCCTATTTTCTTTCATCATTGATTGAAGATCCAATTTTCAGGTTTCAGCTGCAGTTGACCATGTGCAATCAGGGAATACTGCTCTACAAAAGGCAAAGAGTTTACAAAGGAATTCAAGAAAATGGATGTGCATTGCCATCATCATTCTTCTGATAATCGTTGCAGTCATAGTTGTTGGCGTGCTCAAGCCATGGACTAGCAACAAGGGTGCTTGAATTTTTCACCCTGATAAAGCGATGTACAAAATACTACTGCAAGTTACTGAGTTCTATCTCTGCAAACACTTGGTCAATTATTGCTTGTGGAACCTAAAATTGTCTAACTCAAACTTTAAGTTTGAACTGTCACTGAGATGTATTATTTTAATTATTTACAAACCTGTTTCTTTTTCTTTTTTGGGGTTAGTGTAACGTCAGTGCATAACTCATTTCACTGTAGCTAAGATATGTTGCATGTTGGTTGAACTGTTCTACCAGTGGCATGGCAAGTGATTGTGTTTTCTTTTGGTTCTGATGATCACAGAGCAAACACCAACAAAATACGATATTCATGGTATGGTCTTTTATGTCAAATTAGTTCGGTCTATTGTTCACAATATTTGTTCTATTCCAGATAGTCAATGGGTCTAATTTTTGGCTCCTATTTTGCAGTGGTCTTTAATTTTTATCCTCAAATATATTTCTTCATTTTTCTACTACTACTCATTTAATGATAATTTGTGGAGCAAAGTACCTTATCTATGAACTAATTTTGCTCAGTATAAGTTTAGCAAACTTTTGCTTTGTCCGACTAAGTATTGTAGGAATTGAGTTATTTGACCCAAGTTGTGTAGCATCTAAATCATTCGGCTTATCCCTCTTACAACATAACTTATGGGTTTTGAAATTGAACTTTTTATCTCATTCGACATAAGTTCTGTAGGAATTAAGGTATGTATCTTATGGCATAATTTAACCTGTGGTTTTCAAAACTAGATTTTGCCTCAGTCTACAAATATTCTGTAGAATTAAGTTACGTATTCTACAACATCACTTTTGGGTTTTGAACTAAGCTTTTGCCTTGATCTGTAGGAATCAAGTTATGCCTCTTCCAATGTAACTTTTGGATTCTAAAATTGAACTTTTGCCTCGCTCGACAAAATTTTTGTAAGAATTAAGTTATATCTTTTTCATGACATAGCTTGTGGTCGAAGCCTTGTGAATCATTAAGGGGTCGTTGAATGTTATTTTGGAACAATTAGTCTTTAAACACAAAATCTCGCAAAAGATCATACAATACAACTGATTAGGAAAAACTATGTAACATGGTAAATATATGTTATTAGTAGGATTCTTTACTTGAATAATATATTTTGTTTGAATTACGCTTTTAAGTGTTAATTTATTTTTATTACCATATATGAAATATATTTTGGCTTTAATAATCATTTGATATGAATCTGTATTAAAGTTGTATACATAAAACGATAGTTAATTCGAATTTCTTAGTGTATATTACTATAACTTCGATAGTTATTATTCCA
The DNA here is from genome assembly GCA_027789145.1 of Solanum arcanum. Classification (NCBI taxonomy): domain Eukaryota; kingdom Viridiplantae; phylum Streptophyta; class Magnoliopsida; order Solanales; family Solanaceae; genus Solanum; species Solanum arcanum. The sequence continues at coordinate 63,370,093 of CM050933.1, forward strand.
GAACAAATATAATACATTTCTAGCTATGTAAACTAAATTAAATACTATCGAAATGTTTAAAATTCACATATAATACATACAATATATTTGTATTTGTTATTTGTAGTTTTGATGATTTGACAAACTTAGGGAACTCATAAAGGTACCGGGTTTTCTACTTGAGTATTGCAGGTGTCTTGTTTGAAGTTTTGCAGATGAAACAAACTCAGGGACCTAGTAGAGGTACCAGGCTCTCATGATGACGAGCCAGTCGACTGCCAGCTGGAGACGGTACAGAAAGTAGGTGCACACTTCCCGATGGCGTAAAAGTGTGACCTTTCCAGCCAATGGCAAATAAGGTTAGGAAAGTGACTTGCCCATATAAAAGGCACTTTCCTAAACATTTGTAGTTAATTTTTGCAACTTGATAAAAACTTTTCAAGAACTCTTGCAAAAGCTAACACAAAGCAAAGTCAGAATTATTCCAAGGACAACAGCAACATCTGGAGCTTTTCGTCTAGTTGTTTAGGAATTTATTCTCTTGTTCTAAAATTGTAAACCACTCCTGAATCTATAAAGGAATTGGTGTGTTGTGTTAGAAGTCTAGGTTGTCCAGGTGGGATAGCTTAGTGGGTAGACTGTTGTTCTACTTAGGCTTGTTAAGCAATAGAGGACTATTGCTTAACAGTAAGATTGATAACTCTTTCTTACGTTTGGTGTAATCGTGTTTTACTTTTGCTTTTGAAGACTAGTGAAAACGATTGAAAATCCTGTGAGACAGGTCGTGGTTTTACTCCCTTAAGCAAGGAGGTTTCCACGTAAAATCATTGTGTTGATTTTACTGCATTTAACTTTCTGGTATTTTTCTGAGTGAAGTAAGGGACGTGGTCGATTACTTATTAAGTGAAGGCATACATTCTATCAAGTGGTATCAGAGCGGGCACTACCTATTTGGTTAACACCAAGGAAGTGATTTTGTTCTAGAATGGCAGCTCCACTTAACCTCGAAGAAGGTCAGTCATCACACAGACCTCCTCGTTTCAATGGACATTTCTACAGTTGGTGGAAAGTTAGAATGCACGATTACCTTATGGCTGAAGATAGCGAGTTATGGGATATTGTACTAGATGGACCCTTTGTTCCAATGATGGGAGAAAAGGATGGAGAAAAGACCATTACTGTTCCAAAGCCCAGGCAGAAATATGATGATGCTGACAGGAAAAAGATTGAAATGGGTTTCAAAGCTAAAACCCTTCTGGTCTGTGGGATAGGACCTGATGAGTACAACAGAGTGTCATCCTGTGAGTCTGCTAAAGAAATTTGGAATTGCTTGTTGACTGCACATGAAGGAGCTGAACAAGTCAAAGAATCTAAGATTGACATGCTCACCTCACGATATGAGAACTTCAAAATGAAGGAAGGAGAAACAATACATGACATGTTCACCAAGTTGTCTTCCATTACAAATGAGCTGCGAAGTCTGGGTGAACCTATAAGCATGACCAAACAAGTCAGGAAAGTGCTTCGAATTCTTCCAAAGTCTTGGGAGAGCAAAGTTGATGCCATTACAGAAGCCAAGGACTTGAAGGTGCTGACCATGGATGCCTTGATTGGTAATCTTAAAACCACATGAGATGAATCGAAACTATGATTTGTCAAAAAGGAAGCTAAGAAGGACAAGTCATTGATGTTGAAGTATAAATCGGATGAAGATTCAAGTGATGATGATGATATGGCATATCTCATCGATGGATTTCAAAGGTTGTGAGAAAAACAAAATTTATAAAAGAGGAACAAATGGGACTCGAAATCTTTGCTCAAGGTGATACTTGCTACAAGTGTGGAAAATCTGGGCACTTCATCGTAGAGTGTCCTTTGCTCAAGAATGAAAACAAGGAACATAAAAACACAGGGTGACAAAGAAAGCGAAGGGACCTGGTACAGTACTTGAGAGATCGTAAAGGCTGCCGCGATATGGTTGTCAAAGGGCTCTTCTTTGCATGGGGGATTCTTCAAGTGATTCAGAAGATCCTGATGAGCCAAAAGATGTGTCTATGGTTGCTGCGCATGAGGAGGAAACTGTCTTCAATGAAATGTTTGCTCTCATGGCACACACAGAAAATGAAGAAGAGGACAATCAGGTAACTCTTCTTGACATGAAAAATGACTTAGATAAATATTCTCTTAAAAAATTGAGAACCTTGGCAAAAGTCATGGTAGATTCTGTGATAGAGTTAACATCTGAAAGAGATACCATGAATGCTGAACTTGAAATTTTAACTGAAAACAAAGGTCAATTTGAAGACACAATGTCAAGAATGGTGTCTCTAGAGTTAAATAACTCTGAACTTAAGAACAAGTTGTGTCAGATTACTGAAGAAGCTGAAAAGCTGAATGGAAAGTCAAATAGTCTGCAAGCTGAAATTCAAGAAAATTGAAAAACTCTGAGAAAAATCTTAGTCTGTCACTTGAAAAGAGTAACAAATTAGAACAGGATATTGTGAAACTTAAGGAAGAGCTTGAAAATTCTCTTAAGTGGACCAAATCCTCAAAATTGCTGTCAAATGTGACAAATCAGAGTAATTTCAATAAGAAAGGACTAGGAAGTCTGAACATAAGTCCTCCTTATAATCCTCACAGTAAGTATGTGTTTGTGTCGGACAATCTGTTGTGTCTTCATTGTGGTAAGAACGGACATTTGAAGAATGAGTGTGTTAGCTGGAGAAACTCGTGTGAAAGATACTCTAATTATGCTGAAAGACAAAATGTACCAAAAGAGAGACCTGGTCCTACAGAGCCTGTCTCAACTCACAAATTTTCAAAGAAAAATGCATTCTGCTCCTATGTCTTTTGTTAGAAAGCTTCAAAGTCTACCATATTGGACCAAGTACAATCGATCACTCCTTTGTCTGCCTCTTTGGGAACTCAGTGAAATGGGTTCCCAAGCTTAACAAGTGATTTTTGGTGCAGGTGAGTGAGAGGAGCAGCAGTCAATGTTGGTATATGGATAGTGGCTGCTCTAAACATATGACTGGTGATGTAAAGAACTTCCTCTCACTCAAGACTCTCCAAGGAGGAGGTGTCTCATTTGGTGATGGCAAGAAGGGGTACATTTTGGGAGTTGGCAAAGTAGGAAGATCTCTTGAAGATTCAATTGACAATGTTTACCCTGTGGATGGGTTGAAGTACAGCTTGCTAAGTGTGTCACAAATCTGTGATAAAGGAAATGAAGTCAAGTTTACTTCTGAGAAATGCACTGTGGTGAGTTTAACTACAAACAAAGTAATTCTCACTGCACACAGAAGTAAAAATATGTATGTGGCAAACTTGGAAATCTCTCATGGAGATGACTTAACATGTCTCAGTGCTCAAAATGAAAATACTGATCTCTGGCATCGTAGGCTGGGACATGTGAGTTCATCTTTATTGAATAAGTTGATTTCAAAGGACCTGGTCCGAGGGTTGCCCAAAATGAAGTTTGCTGAAAATAAAATATGTGAAGCTTGTGTTAAAGGAAAGCAAATCAGATCATCATTCAAGCCCAAGAATCAGGTAACATCATCAAGAACCTTAGAGCTGCTTCATATGGACCTTTGTGGACCCTTGAAGGTTCAAAGCAAAAATGGCAAGAAGTACATTTTGGTGATTGTTGATGACTATTCAAGATACACCTGGACGAGATTTTTGAGATCAAAGGCAGATACAGCTGATGAGCTGGTGATATTCTTCAAAATGATTCAAACCAAATTGAATCAAGTTGTTTGCAGCATTAGATCTGATCATGGGACAGAGTTTGAAAACTCAACACTGGATAGATTCTGTATGGAAAATGGTACAAGACACAACTTCTCTGCTCCAAGAACTCCTCAACAAAATGGAGTAGTGGAGAGAAAGAACAGAACCTTGGTGAACATTGCCAGAACTATGATTATTGAATCAAATCTTCCTCAAAGTTTCTCGGCTGAAAGTCGTTAACCACAAAGATGTCATGTTACCAACAGTGTCTAATAAGAGTGTGTTGAATAAGACTCCATCTGAATCGCTCGACAACAGGAAGCCAATCTTTGAACTATCTTAGAGCTTTGCATCACAGATGTTTTGTCTTTGAATAATGGGAAGGATGATCTGAGAAAATTTGATCCCAGAAGTGATGAAGGAGTATTTGTTGGATATTCTTCATCCAGCAAAGCCTACAGAATATTCAACAAACGAACACAATGCATTGAAGAAAGCATCATGTTGTTTTTGATGAAAATGGAAGCTTGAAGAATGATGGATCAAATGATGATGATGATGTGCTCAAAATGCTAAAATCCAAGAAGATTGAAGGTGCTGAAACTGATGCAGATCAACAACTGAAAAATGATTGTGATGATCAGAATCACAGTCTACCTGAAGAGGATGCTGAGGTTGAACAGGATGATAGGGTACCTGGTACTACTCAAAACTTCAGCCAGAGTACATCAGACTCCCTAGACGATGATGTCACTCCTGATGAAGAAGATCATGATGATCTGCCAAATCAGTCTGCTGCAAGGTCAGGATAGAAGCATAGTTCATCACATCCTCTTGATAATCTCATTTCTCCCTTGAATTCTTGAATTCAAACTAGATCAAAAACAAGAAATCTAGTTGCATTCTCAGCATTCATATCATCCATTGAGCCTAAGAATGTTAAAGAAGCATTAGGTGATGCAGACTGGATCAATTCTATGCAAGAAGAACTTCATCAGTTTGAAAGAAGTAAGGTATGGTACCTGGTTCCTCGACCTGAAGGCAGAACAATAATAGGAACCAGGTGGGTATTCAGAAACAAACTTGATGAACATGGAGTTATTACTAGAAATAAATCCAGGCTGGTGGTGCAAGGATACAATCAAGAAGAAGGAATTGACTATGATGAGACTTTTGCACCTGTTGCCAGAATGGAAGCTATTAGAATTTTAATAGCTTTTGCTGCTTTTATGGGATTCAAGCTGTATCAAATGGATGTGAAGAGTGCATTTCTGAATGGAGATCTCAAAGAGGAGGTGTATGTCAAGCAACCTCCTGGTTTTGAAGATACAGAGCTACCAAATCATGTGTTTAGACTGAATAAGACACTATATGGTCTGAAACAAGCTCCAAGAGCATATGAAAGGTTGTCAAAGTTTCTGCTGAAGAATGGTTTCAAAAGAGGCAAGATAGACAATACTTTGTTCTTACTAAAAAGAGAACAAGAATTGCTTATCATTCAAGTTTATGTGGATGACATAATTTTTGGAGCTACTTTAGAACATCTCTATGAAGAATTCTCATTACTGATGGGAAGGGAGTTTGAAATGAGTATGATGGGTGCGTTAACATTCTTCCTGGGGCTGCAAATCAAGCAATCATCAAATGGAATTTCAATATGCCAGGAGAAGTACATCAAAGAGCTGCTGAAGAAATTCAATATGTTTGATTCCAAACCTATTGACACTCTTATGGGAACAAATTCCAAGATGATAGTAGAAGAATCTGATCCCCTTGTGAATCAGACAATGTACAGAGGAATCATTGGCTCCTTGCTATATCATTTGCTAGCGGGCTGATATTGTGTATAAGCGTTGGAATGTGTGCCAGGTTTTGAGCATGTCCTCGTGATTCACATCGAAGGTGCAAAAGCGTATTCTTAGATACTTAAAGAAAGCAGGGACCTGGTTCTCTTTTATCCTGCAGTGATACTTTTGATCTGGTTGGTTTTGCGGATCTTTGATTTTGCGAGGTTATCAAGTTGACGGGAAGAGCACCTCTTGAATGGCTCATTTCCTTGGATCATCACTTATCTCTTGGGGCACGAAGCGAGAACTCGTGGCTCTTTCAGCTGCGAAGGCTGAATATGTAGGCTGCTGCGACTGTTGTTCTCAATTCTTTGTGGATCAGGCAACACTTAGAAGATTTTGGAATCCACATCAAAGCAATTCCTCTCATGTGTGACAACACTAGTGCTGTGAGTATGAGAAAGAACTCAGTTCATCATAAGAGAACAAAGCACATTGATGTCAGACATCATTTTTTGAGAGATCATGTTGAGAAGGGAAATATTGTTCTCACATACTGTCCAACGGAGGAACAGATTGCAGACATCTTTACCAAGGCTCTCAGCAAGGATCAATTTGAGAGAAATAGATTAAAGTTGGGGATGTTGATCTCCAAGTGATGCTTTTAGCCTCCAACAGTAGAACTCCCTTGATGGTTAGAATTGCAGTGCAGGTATCCTTTGTGTGAATCTTAAATATTTGAACAAGATCACTTTTTGTATCTTTCGTAGGTATACTCTCAATAGGGACCTGCTCAGCAAAAGAAGAGACTAGAACAATTAAGGAATGAAGTTAAACTCTATCATGGTACCTGGTACCTGTCCAGGTTAGCATTTTTACATTAAATTTAAACTAAAAATTTGACCGTTGAAAATGCCACGTGTCAGTCATCGGTTACTCTGACCGATCAGTCCAATCGTTTCTCCCTCAAACGACGCATCTAATCAAGGACCTGGCACCCTTTCACTTCTTTTAAAAAGGGGTCTTTTCTTCTTGAAACTCTCATCCGTCTCTTAACTTTATCTCTCTCATTTATCACAAGGCTTCTCACATTCATAGGCAAATCTGTCTTCCTCTTCTTTTTGTTCTTTAACGAACCCTTCCAGTATCACAAACATGTCTTCCTCTTCATCTTCTTCTAAGCAAATGTTGGATGCACTTAATGAAATTGCGCTCCTTGCATTCTATTCTCCAACACCTGCTCAAGCCAGCCTTCCTCCCCCACCCAGTCCTCCACAAAATACTCCGGATAACCCTTTCTTCTCCATCGATCTAAACACTTCTACAGAGCCTGGTTCATGTGAAGACATGTTGCCTGACAACATGTTTGAGGGAGATCTACCAAAACACAGGGCTTCTGAGTCTAATATCCTGGCAGCGAGTGAGGAACTCGTGATTGAGAGCCTGGCAATGATGAGAGAAGAGGCCAGAGCAGAACATACTGACGCCCTGGAAAGAGAAGAGGTAAGGCCTTCTCAACCCATTTTCGATAAAACCCCCGATTTAGGGCGGTACTCTTCTTCCTCTTCATCTGAATCTGCAAGTGAGGAAGACCATTAAAATGGAAGGTGGAGAGTCAAAAAGGGAAGGAAAAGGTCGTGGAGGAGGCTCCTTAGAGACGACCTAATACAAGGTCTGCTGCACAAAAATTGATGGTAGATGCCTTGAAGGCAAATGCACGCTCTCTTTGCGATCGAAGTGCCACGAACCTTCAAGGTATNANATTTNAGGATACCTGAAGAAAAATTGGTTGAGTTGTCGGGAGAAGAGGCTGAGAAGAAAACTAAGAAAAGGAAGTCAGAAAAGAAAAGGGAACGGGCTACAAGGAAGGTGGAAAAATCACAGTCAAAAGGGAAGAGGAGAAAGCAGTCAAAGGAACCTGGTCCTCAAGCCAGGAAAGTGGAGCATGTCAACTTGCAGGAAGTAGTTCACAGTCTGAGGAAACAAGCAGTTCTCGCTGGAAGAGTGTTTGATATGGGGATTATTACTCTTCCGGGCATGGATTCTCTGCATGACATGGTGGAGATCCAATCTTGCCACTGTTCAACAAGAAATCCCCCATCCTCCATGAAGAAGAGGTTCGTGAATTCTATTAGAATGTTCAATTCATGGAAGATGGGAGTCTCCTCACACGTGTGAACAATATTGCTATTTCTTTGAATGAGGTGGTGTTGGGCAGAATCCTCAAAGTGCCTACAGAGGGGACCCGGTCCGTGCTGACCAAAACTTGCTCTTCAGAATTTGCCTCTATGATTTCTAAGACTCCCACAACTAAGGTTGCTGGGATCTATAAGAAAATTATGAAGAGTGAGTATCAGCTGGTCTTCGAATTCGTCAACAAAGTGGTTCTCCCTCGCACAGAAAAGAGAACACTTGCTACTGCTGCTGACTTGTACGTCATGGAGATGTTGTGCAGCTTTGAGGCTCTGAGCCTTCCTAGTCTCATGATTGAACACATTCACAAAACAGTTATTGAGAGGAAAGGAGTACATGGAATGGGGTATGGATACTTTCTCACTGAAGTATTCAAGCACTTTAAGATTCCTCTTGGTATTGGAAAGGTGGGGACAGTTAAACAAACTATCTCTGAGCATACCTTGTTTGAATGTGAATATATTGAAGGCAGAGGCTTACCAAAAAGCAAGATGGCTCAACTTCTTGAGGACCTGGATCAGCTTAAACATGAGATTGAAGAACTCACTGTGCGGTTGAGTAGTAAAGAGGCTGAAATTGCTGTACTCAAAGTAGAGCTGCTTACTGCACAGAGTGAGAGACCTGGTTCTTCAGTTGTACAAGCCCTAGAGAAAGAGAACAATGAGTTGAAGGCGAAGATAACTGCCCGGCAAGAAAAGGCCATCAAGGATAATGATGCTGCCAATGCACGACTCACTCTTGTTATCCAGTCCCTATCTCAAACTCCCCCTCTTCCTAATTTGTTAATCAATCCTTCCCTGTGTCATTTTTGTGTGTGGCTGATCATCGTGTTGATGGATTTTTAGTTTGTCTTTAATGTATTTATGTTATAATGGCATGTTGGTTACTTTATTCCTTTGCTGTTCTTCCTATGTTCTTTTGTTATTGCTCTTCCTCTACTGTTTGATTGCTTGTTCGCTCTGATCTTGCTCAGTATTTATGTTGACTCAATGGTTTACTGCATATCTTTTTTATGATTCCAAAAGGGGGAAGTAAGTAAACTGTTAGTAGCTAAATAAGGGGGAAGCAATCTGTTAGTGCATAAATAAGGGGGAATATACAGTAAGGGGGAATACACTGTCAGGGGGAACAATTCTTGTAAATATCTCAGATCATATCATTGTTTGTCATCATCAAAAAGGGGGAAAATGTAATTTGTAGTTTTGATGATTTGACAAACTTAGGGACCTCATAAAGGTACCGGGTTTTCTACTTGAGTATTGCAGTTGTCTTGTTTGAAGTTTTGCAGATGAAACAAACTCAGGGACCTAGTAGAGGTACCAGGCTCTCATGATGACGAGCCACTTGACTGCCAGCTGGAGACGGTACAGAAAGTAGGTGCACACTTCCCGATGGCGTCAGAAAGTGTGACCTTTCCAGCCAATGGCAAATAAGGTTAGGAAAGTGACTTGCCCATATAAAAGGCAATTTCCTAAACATTTGTAGTTAGTTTTTGCAACTTGATAAAAACTTTTCAAGAACTCTTGCAAAAGCTAACACAAAGCACAGTCAGAATTATTCCAAGAACAACAACAACATCTGGAGCTTTTCGTCTAGTTGTTTAGGAATTTATTCTCTTGTTCTAAAATTGTAAACCACTCCTGAATCTATAAAGGAATTGGTGTATTGTGTTAGAAGTCTAGGTTGTCCAGGTGGGATAGCTTAGTGGGTAGACTGTTGTTCTACTTAGGCTTGTTAAGAAATAGAGGACTATTGCTTAACGGTAAGATTGATAACTCTTTCTTACGTTTGGTGTAATAGTGTTTTACTTTTGCTTTTTAAGACTAGTGAAAACGATTGAAAATCCTGTGAGACAGGTCATGGTTTTACTCCCTTAAGCAAGGAGGTTTCCACGTCATTGTGTTGATTTTACTGCATTTAACTTTCTGGTATTTTTCTGAAGTGAAGTAAGGGACCTGGTCCATTACTTATTAAGTGAAGGCAAACATTCTATCAGTATTAAAAATGTTTTAGTTATATATTCACCACATGCATTAAAACATGTGTATACCCTTCTCTAATTGAGGGTATAGTAGTACTTCGAAGAGGGTTACACGAGGTATACCCTTCTCTAATTGAGGTTTTGTGTCAGATCCAGGGGTACACCCTAAATGTAACATGGCGTATAAGACCTCCATGGACCCCATACAAGCCACTTAGTATTCATAACACAAGAGATTAGAACACATTTCAAGTCCAATAGTTTTATAATAGAAAGATGGAAGTCTAAAACACTTTTCTCAAAAGCCATCTAATACAATAGAATGAAATTGGGCCTAGCCCATGAATCATGTCAAAAATTAATATACAAGATAAAAACTAAGCAATGGAAATTCGTCTTCAAACCATGAGGACTCACCAAACTCTGGAATCAACCAAACCAAGCTCTAGCCACGAAACTCAGAACCCTGAAAATTAGACCCTACATTTGAGATGTGTGTTAGTACAAAACAATGTATCAAGTATGATAGTCATGCAGAAAACATTTAAATCATGTGAAAAAGAGGACATTTCATGACATGCAATTGACCAAGCTAAAACATGATATAAAAGGGTTATAAAACATAATTCATAAAACATGCTTACTGCAAGCTAATATCTTTAAAATACTTGAACTCATGTGAGATAATTCTCGAAAGTAACCTTAGTTCATTATTAGTGTGAAAATTAGCCTTAACCGACATAGAGATCATCTAAGCTATAATATGATCCCCCAGTTTCTCCCACACCAAAAAAGGTTATCCTACTTTCCATGGTAATGAACATGAACTTCTAGCTTAAGTGGATCCACTAACTACTGTCTATCTAGATAATCATCCCATGGAGACACATAGATAAGGGATAAAAAGATTGATACTAGAAACCCGACCTCTACTAACGGGAGAACCCCTTCTCAATATCTTCGGTTCTAAGCGTAAATAACACGGAACAATCATTTCTTACTTGTTCTAATTATCAATGGAAGGGCACATAATTTTGCCAATCCAAGCTAAATCATCATCCATGGAAAGGTACAACTAAGTATTTAATCGAAGCTAGGTTTCATTAGGATAACTCTTTATCATTGATTCAATTAGGTGAAAAGACCTTTCAATCTTAAAATCATTACTTTGTGTGAGAAAACATTTCACATGCTTTCATGTGTTTATGATAAAATCCTTTCATAACACAACATTTACATCATCATTGAAACGTCACTCTCAAAGAATCGTTAAAACATTTTCATAACTTTCATAAGAACATGCATAATTCCATAATTTACCTTTCAAAGTTCAAAATGCACTTTCAACCATCAACATTTAGAAAACATGGCTTAGCTATTGATTTCATGATAGATTCATGTGATTCTTTCAATAAATGTTTATTTTCATAAAACTCTTCCTTCTTAATCAAAAGCCCACAACATATTATCATAACTTGAAAACGTGGGGATTACATGAGTCCTAGGGTAAAACATCATGAACCCATAGTATCTCATCAATTCATGCATTAGACACTGTAATTCAATCATTTAAGGCAATAATCAAAAGAACTCATGACAAATAAATATAACCCCAACTCAATTGGGGAAATCTAGCTTTGAAATAGAAGGATTTGGGAACTCCATGAATAGAAGGAATCCATGTATGAAAAATATCATACCTTAAACCCAAATGGTTATCTTTAGTGAAGGAATTGAGACTTTGGCTGAAACCCTAGTTGAATCATTCCCCTTCCTCTTCTTCTTCAAGTTTCTTTTTGGTGAGTTTAGAAAGAATGATTTCTAATGGAAATTTTTCGGGTAAAATGCTTATATATGGGTCTTATACATGGCAAAACGACAAAGTATAAAAGTAAAATAATTAGGAAAAAACCCAATTACCTCTGAACTTAAATACCAGCTCTCGACCACCAATCGATATACCGTAGACTGTCCCATGGTTCGTCGATGGTGGTCAGGATGTGAATTTGGGGGTCTTGGACCATGACCTAAACCACAAACCTTAGTCCTACAAATTGCTGTTGTTTTGGGTTGTAGTTCCAACGATTTGAACCCCTTTTTGGGTGCCCTTCCACGGACCACACCTAGAGTCCCTGGTCCCATCCATGGCCGTGGGTGGGCCTTATGGCTGACATCTGCAATTTCCCAAAATTTGTTTTTTTTTTCAAATACGGGGTGTTACACCTTTTTATTGCAATTTCAATCAAAATGACAAAGATTCACAATAAATCCAAACCGACGAATCTACCTAATCAAGAGTAAGGAATCATAACTATCAAGAGAAAAATGTCACGCCATGAGGATACCTCCTAGACATGAACACGGGACCTAGGATCACGATTTTCCCCAAGCTAACCTTGAGCAGGCATATCATAAGAAAATTGAACATAACTAATGCAGAAGCTAAAACATGAGAAAATCTAAATGTGGGGAATACCCAATACTGATCTGATGATAAATAATATGATAAAGCTTAGTGATACTAAAGAGTCACTCAAAACTAAAGTTGAATCTAAACTATGTCAAAAAAGCCTCTAACTGACTAGAGTTACTAGGACATGCCTGATGTACCGTGGTTTTACAGTACTTTCAGTGTCTTCTCCTTAAGTTTAGTGTGTGTCTAAAGCCTTTTTGTATTGATTTTTGATGTAGGTTTCTCTTTATGGACATGAAATTTGTCCAAAGGAGAATGCGAAGGATTTGAGAAGAAATTGCGGAAGTGACCACCTACGGAGCCCACAAGAGTCCGTTGTAACTGTTACGGTCTGTAGGTGGCATCGTAGAGAGAAGAAAATGGTTGCTGAAGGAAGTTGGGGAAGTTTGACCAAGTGTGGGACTATGGAACCTCATGACGGACCGTCATCGCCATGACAATCTATCTTGCATATTCGTTGTGGTTGTCAGAGAGTAGTTCTAATACCAAATTTCAAGAAGTTTCTAAGTGTTGTGGAATGGAACCCCTCGATGGACCGTCGTGCTTGCAACGGTCCGTCATATATGTCTGTCGAGGGTAACAGAAAGTTTATGAACAAAGCATCAGAAAATTATGCGAAGTATGGAATGACGGGGCCCATGATGGTCCGTCGCAGGGATTGTAGATTCAGACGGGTTTTGGACAGATTTGCCTTAAATAGAGTCCTTTTGTTATCAGGTTTTATTTTATTATAAATAGTTCAGAAAACCTCGTTTTCGGGTTTACTTTTGGGTATTATTTAGTTCTCTTGTTTAAGTATTGAACTCTTGATTTTGGTATTTGATCATACTTTTTCGGAATCAATTGTTGGTGTTTTTGTGAATTATTCAAATGAATTTCTGGATATTCTTCATTCTCATAAAAGTAGGTGCATGAATTCTTAGATTATTAATATGAATTGTGTGATTATTAGCATGGGTAACTAAACTCCATAACTAGGTTGTGGGAACCATGGGTAAATAACAAGGTAAAATCTAGCTAAAATAACAATTCTAGAATAGTCTATTGCATGTATTGCTAATTCTTTTGCTTAGAAGTCTTTTTAACGGATGACCAACGTTAGAACTCGCCTTATTTCTACTTGCTGGACCAAGGAGGTAGATAATAGGAAAAGAATTATCAACATAGATTTAGTGTATACTATCTAATAGGCTAGTGTCAATTGGTACGAACTTACAACTTTGTAAAATATAAAATATAATGCTTAATATGAGGTAAAGATGATGCAACACACGTAGTCGGACCAAGGTGCCGAGTGAAATTCTCTAGATGCCGGACCACAGATTTTGAGATACTTAGTTTATCACTTTGCATGCAAGATACTAGGAAATGATTGTTATAGCTAGAATTACTGAGTTAGGAGCTTGTGGGGAACACTTACACCCTAATTACTCTCCTTATTTGATTAAACTCCAATACTTGAACCTGTCAGTTGTTTAATTTAATTTAGCTAATTGCTTTTACTAATCAAAACCCCCTTTAGTTATTTGTTTTCGGGAAATAATTGACTAAATAGAAGTAATAATAGAATAAAGTTAAGTCTGAACCATTTTCCTCGTGGGAACGATCCAAACCTCATTAGTTGGGTTCTTTATTTTATGCGACCATTTTTACTTTTTTCGAGAAGTAAATTTGAGTGTATCAAATTTTGGCGCTGCTGTCGGGGAAAGTGGATTTTAAATTAACTTTAAGCTTATTATAGAAGTTTAGTCAACATTTTCCTAATTTTACTTTTTCTGTTTGTTTTTGTCTCCTGCAGGTATAACTTCCTTACATGCCAAACAGACGGAGTAGAGGAATACTCGTAATTGGACTTGACCCAGAACTAGAGCGTACTTTAAGAATAATGAATCAGAATATAGGCATCCAAGGTGATGAGGTCGACCCACAAATTCCACCATTGGTCGACGCTCGTGACCATTTATTACCTGATATTCATGGGGAAGGTGAAATACGGAGACAACCTCCCGCTTCACGCCCTCAAGAGTACTTTAGGGGCTATGAAAATATCGCAGACTTTTATGGGACACTCGTCTTTCTCCCTCTACCACACGTCCACACTTTTGTGGTAACTAGTAGTCTGATGCAAATGCTCACTGCCAGAGGTTTGTTTTCAGGGCTACCTTCTGAGGATCCACATGACCATATCTGTAAGGTAAGGGCAGTGTTCAAAAGTTGTGTAGGGAGGACCGATTTGAATATGGATGTAATCGAGCTAAGAGTTTTTCCTCTCTCACTAACGGGAGACGCTGCTATCTGGTTTATTGAGCTCCTCTATAACTCAATCTTCACTTGGTATTAACTGAGGGATGCTTTCTTGACACGCTACTACCCGGTGTCTAAGAAACTAAGCCACAAAGATAGAGTGAACAACTTTGTGGAACTTTCGGGAGAGTCAGTTAGCGGTTCTTGGGATAGGTTAACTTCATTCTTGCGAAGTGTTCGAAATCATCACATAGATGATGAGTCTCTGAAAGAGTATTTCTATCGGGGACAAGATGATAATAACAAAGCGGTGTTGAAAACAATAGCAGGTGGTTCTTATGGGGAGTGTCCTTATGCCGAAATTGCTGAAAAGTTAAAGAAAATCTCCCGATATAATAAAGTTTGGAGTACTAGGAAGTCAGATACTGGGAGAAACACCTTCGCTGTCCAATCCGCACACAACTCAGTTGCAGATGATCTTCCTGAGGAGATGGCTAAAATGAGAAATGAGCTAGGGTTGGTGTTGAAACATGTTGCTGGGAGTGCGGAAAAGGTAAATGCGGTGAACTACTTGTCTAAACCACCACCACCAAATGATGAATAATACTATGAGAAGGACTCCTATGCAGTGAATGATCAGAAGGGGGGTTTCCGACCGAACGCCTAAGGCTCCAATCAGGAGAATTGGCACCAAGGTCAAGGAAACCAAGGTCGGAACTATGGTAATTATAACCGTGAGGGTCATTATGTCCGAGATGAGAATTAAAACCGCGACAACAACTTCAACCGAGGTAACTATGGTAATAGAAATGATAGGAGTGGACTCTATGTTCCACCTCAAAATCGTGAAGTTGTTCCTAGGGATGGTGGAGGTAGTATGGCGCGAGTTGAGGATATGATGCATAACATGATGAGGAGGTTTGATGCTAGTGATGATCACACTAAAGAGTTAAGGAATGACTTAGACGGTATAGGGCAGAAAGTTGATACAAATGCAATCTCGATTAATCATCTTGAGTTGCAAATGGCCCAATTGTCTGCATGTGTGAACACACGGCAACCGGGCACTCTTCTTAGCAACACTGTCCAAAATCTTAAAAATGATGGGCATTGTATGATAATCACTACTCGGGGTGGTAAGCGAATCATTGACCAACCTATGCCATCTGGTGTATAAAAGGTGATAAGATATGATGATACAGTGGTGGAGGTTAGTGGTGAGTTAGAAGATAAAACGGAAAATGATGTTGAGGTGCCCCAAAAGGTGACCTCCATGCCTACACCACCACCTCCTTTCCCACAAAGGTTAGTAAAAAGGACTGAAAATGGTAAATACCTGTGTTTTATAACGATGCTGAAATAGCTTTCTATCAATGTCCTTTTGGTAGAAGCTCTTGAATAAATGCTCGGTTATGCCAAGTTCATGAAAGATTTTGTTACAAAGAAAAGATCAGTCACTTTTGAGGATGATGATAGAATGCAGCACTGTAGTGCCATTGCTACAAGATCTCTAGTGCAAAAAAAAAAAATCCGGGTGCTTTCACTATTCCTTGTACAATCGTGTTGTTACATTTTTCAAAAGCATTATGTGATCTTGGGGAAAGTATAAATCTCATGCCCCTCTCGATTTATAAGAAGTTGGGTTTGGGTAACCCAAAGCCTACTGCAATGCGGCTACTGATGGCAGATCAAATGGTAAAAAGGCCCATTGGTGTACTCCACTATGTGCTAGTAAAAGTGAAATCGTTCATATTTTCGGCCAATTTTGTGATTCTTGATTTTGAGGCCGATTTTGAGGTGCCTATTATTCTTGGGAGGCTATTCCATGCTACGGTAGGGCCCTGATTGATATGGAAAAGGTGCAGATGAAATTCAGGTTGAATAATGAATAAGTGACCTTCAACATTTGTAGGTCCATGAGGCAGAGCGGTGAGCTCCAATTGGTATCTACTACAGAGTTAAAGAGTCATCTGAGGTACAAACTGAAGAGTCATCTTAGGTACAAATTGAAGAACGTCTGGGTGCAGAAGAATTTGCAGCAGTGATCATGAATTTTTATAGTGATGGAATTGATGAGTATGATTCATTGGTCGCGGCACTTGATCGAGGTAATATTCATTTTAAAATAAAGAAATTTGAGTTAGATATGCAACATCGCGAATCTCTGCCTGCGAAACTGTCGACCGAGGAGGCTCCAAAATTAGAACTTAAGCCTATACCACCTCATCTGAGGTATGTATTCCTGGGAAAAGATGATACTTTGCAGATTATTACTGCATTAGATTTGAATGTGCATCAAGTTGAAAGTTTTGTGAAAGTGTTAAAAGGTTGAAAAGAGCTATTGGGTGGACTATTGCGGATATTATTGGGATCCCTCCTGGTGTTTGTTCTCATAAAATCCAACCCATGCCCGATTATAAGTCAAGTAATGAGCATCAGAGACATCTTAATCCACCTATGCAAGAGGTAGTGAAAAAGGAAATTATTAAGTGGTTGGATGCCGGAGTGAAATCCAATAGCTGATAGTAGTTGAGTATGCCCTGTTCAGTGTGTACCTAAGAAAGGGGGAATAGTTGTGGTCCCCTATGAGAAAAATGAGCTTGTTCCAATGAGACCGGTGACTAGTTGGAGGGTGTGTATGGATTACCGGAAATTAAATGCATGGACCAAAAAAGATCATTTTCTTATGCCCTTCATGGATCAGATGTTGTATAGACTTACCGGAATGGGGTGGTACTGTTTCTTGATGGTTATTTGGGGTATAATTTTATTTCTATTGCACCGGTAGATCAATAGAAAACAACCTTTACTTTTCCATATGGGACCTTTGCGTTCAAGAGAATGCCATTTGGGTTGTGCAATGCACCCTCCACATTTAAGAGATTAATGATGTCGATATTCTTTGATATGGTTGAGGACACTATTGAGGTGTTTATGGATGATTTTTCTTTGGTTGGTGACTCCTTTGAGTGGTGTTTGAGTCATTTGTCTGAGGTTCTTAGTAGGTGTGAAGACTGCAATCTAGTACTGAATTGGGAAAAATGTCACTTCATGGTTAAAGAGGGTATTGTATTGGGTCATCGCATTTCACAGAAGGGTATATAGGTTGATCGAGCTAAAGTCGAGGTAATAGAGAGACTTCCCCCATGTTTCTCTGTCAAAGGTGTGAGAAGCTTTCTTGGGCATGCAGGTTTTTACCGGAGGTTCATCAAGGATTTTTAAAAAATTGCGCATCCTTTGTTCAAGTTGCTTGAGAAAGAGTGTAAATTTTATTTTGATAAATCCTGTCTTAAGGCATTTGGTGAGTTGAAAGAAAAGTTGGTGTCTGCACCTATCATTATTTCGCCAGATTGGAGCAAGCCATTTGAGGTAATGTGTGATGCTAGTGGGGTTGCTCTTGGTGTGGTATTGGGGCAAAGAAGGGACAAAATCCTTCACCCCATTTACTATGCTAGTAAATCCCTAAATGAAGCCCAAAAAAACTACACCCTGACTGAGCAAGAGCTCTTTGCAGTAGTCTTTACTTTTGAGAAATTTCACTCCTATTTGCTTGGCACTAGGGTTATAGCGCATACTGATCATTCTGCTTTGAGATATTTGATGGAAAAGAAGGATGCGAAACCGAGGTTGATTCGTTTGGTATTACTATTGCAAGAATTTTACTTTGAGGTAATTGATAAAAAAGGGACCGAAAATCAAGTTGCTGATCACTTGTACCGTTTAGAAGATGAAGCAATGAGAGAATTGGGGGATAAAACTGAAATTGATAATACTTCCCCCGATGAGCATGTATTGGCCGCCTCTCAAGGCTTGATTCCATGGTTCATAGATTTTGCGAATTATCTGGCTAGCGATATCATCCCACCGGACTTGTCCTTTCATCAAAGGAAAAAGTGCTTGTATGATGTGAAAAAGTTCTTTTGGGATGATCCATACTTTTATAGGAGGTGTCGATGGACTTATTCGGCGTTGTGTGCTAGAAGTTGAGATGTTGAGTGTTTTGGAGGCATGCCATTCTTCACCCGTAGGTGGACATCATAGTGGTATCCGGACCGCTCACAAGATCTTACAATGTGGATACTATTGGCCAACTATTCATCAAGATGCTCATGAGTTCGCCAAGGCATGTGATAGATGCCAAATAGATGACAAAATTTCAAGAAAGCAAGAGCTCCCTTTAAATCCTATTCTTGTGATTGAGTTATTTGATGTATGGGGTATTGACTTCATGGGCTTTTTTGTGAGTTCTCAAGAGATGAAGTACACTCTAGTAGCGGCTGATTAAGTTTCTAAATGGGTAGAAGCTATCGCACTCGCAAATAATGAAGGGAAGAGTGTCACCACGTTCTTGAAAAAAATATATTTTCCCGATTTGGAACCCCAAGGGCTATTATTAGTGATGGGGGATCCCACTTTTGCAACAAATTGTTTAAGGGATTAGTGGAAAAGATGGGGTTCGCCATAATGTGACCACTCCTTACCATACTTAAACTAGTGGGTACGTTGAGGTGTCAAATAGGGAGATTAAGCAAATTTTGTCGAAAATAGTGAACGCTAGTAGAATGGACTGATCACCAGAGTTGTGTGCCATACTTTGTTTTCATCTTCTCCAAATATTAGGTATGTGTTTCTAATATCTTAATCATCTACATTTATTTCTTGTTTTCCCATGCTCCATGCTTGATTCTGAATGTTGGATCTTCAAAATTTGACCCCTAGTGAATTCTACGCACTCACCCTGTTAATCCTACATGCCTTAAGACCCTTCACATAGTGAAAAGAATGGGGATGTTGTGTTAACTAAATCAAATGGGGGTTTATGTTTCTAATAATTTTTTTTGACCTAGGTTGTTAGTCCTCCAAAATGGGATGCTAAAACTCGAGAAACTATTGCCTTAGGATTGCTAGTATTCTAGGTAATTGGCTTAGAAATTGTGGGTCAATAAGTATTATTTGGATTAGCATTTTAGGGGATGAGAGAGGCAATCCCAGTTCTGTTACTGAAGGACAGAACGAGACCCCATGGACGGACCGTCGTGGGGTCCGTCCCACCAATTCTAGTTTATTTTCTCAAAGTGTCCATCGACGACCTCTACGAACGATCGTCGTGCCCTCGATGGTCCGTCCTGCACAACCGTCATGGTTGTCAGAGGCCCTATTCCGTAGGGTATCAAAATCTTTTCTAAATGTCGAACGATGAGCCTCTACGACAGATCGTCGTGCTCTCGATGATCCATCCTACACAACTGTTGTGATTGTCAAACACTTTCTTGCTAAGATTCCAATAAATTTTCTCAAGTATTTCATGACAGACTGTCATCACGGTCCGTTATGCTCACGACAGACCGTCAACTGGTCCATCGTCTAACACACAAACTAGAACAATATTATTTTAGTTTTGGTCTTATGTTTTTGCTTTCTTTTTTTGCATGTCTTGTTTGTTTCTACTGTTATTAATTGTTGTTCTTTTCAGGTACTAACACTTATGGCACAAAAGCTAGATCGCATGTACGCACGAGGGTGCTCAAGGTCCGTCGCATCATCTGCCCGACTAGTCATTGGCTTTGACGATGAGCATGACCCCGAATACGTGCCCCCAGGCACTGTCACTCCTGCACGGGCTGCACGTACCTCCAGAGCCACTCCTACGAAGGTGGCGCCCGGCGTAGTCACTGACTCCCAGTCTGAAGAGGAGCACATAGTGACTAGCACGCCTTCTAGGTCTGCTACACACTCCAGCGATGCTTTCGGTTCTGAGGAAGTATCGGGTTCAGAAGTAGTCTCCAGGTCTGAGGAGGCTTCTGCTCCAGCCACTGCATCCCAGTCCGCCTCGTCTGATGAGGGTGATATTGCTCATTACACTCTAGACCCACTGACTAGAGTCCCCGCCTCGGTTGCTGACCAGCCCAACCGGTGGTGTGCTGAGGGGTAGTTTCAGGTGTACTCTGACACCAAGCTGCTGAATGATACGGGAGTCATGACTCGGACCCTTACCCTTGAGAGGTGGGTCCTTACGGGGAGTCTCCCCACCATGTCGGATATCCATGCACTCTTCACCAGACACCGGCTAGATTGGACGACTCGTGCTTTGGGCCGATACAGTGAGGAGTTCGTCAAAGAATTCTACGCCTCGTATGTGGCGACTCTCCGATCCCAGATAGATAGGTGGGCTGCCCCCGCCAAACAAGCTCCACTAGATCACATCCGAGTCCATGGCAAGCGGGTAGACATCTCATTGCCAGCCATCCACCGGTATCTATACGGCGAGAATGTTGATGCCACCAGGTTTCCTCTCACCGGCGAAGGGAGCCATCAAGAAGGCTAACCTGAACTTCACGACCAAGTTTTCGTGGTTGATAGTCTGCCACTTCCTTTCCCCTACTACTGTATAAAACATAGTCACATGGGATCACGCAGTTCTTATGGCGGCGATGATAGTAGGGTTTGAGGTGGACTTCATTTTGCTTCTTCAGGCGGTCATGCACGAGAGGTCTTTCAAGTTCACTACTACTTACCCATTTCTGTGCATGGTGTTTGCGTTGTGTAGGTCCACTGGTGTGCCCATTTGGCACATAGATCAGATCAAGACCCCACTGGGAACTGTGGATATAGGCCGTATCAGGGATGAGGCCAATGATTTGACCCTAAGCATAGGGCCCTACCCAAAGGTACCTCTGCTTGGTGAGGACGTGGCGGATACAGTAGAGCAAACACAAGCGGCTACCCTGTCTACATCTGACCCTACTGACACCACCCCGGTCGAGTCTATCCTGGGTGGTAGCACCGCTTCGAGCTCTTCTCGTTTGACTCCCTCCGCCACTCTGGTCTCACTTTCTAGGGTCCAGAAACTCGAGGCCCAAATGGCAACTCTTCTGCATCACATCCAGTCTTGGATGCAGAGGTCTATTGCTGAGGCGGAGGAGTGCATGGAGCGGAAGATGGCCCAGCACACGATAAGGAAGATTATGGAGGTTAATCAGCGCCTGGACGCTTTTGAGTTGCGTGTGCTAGCCCGACCATCCCCTCTGGTGAATGTGTCGACCCTTCAGGCTTCTATAGAGAGTCTGAGAGCGGACTTGGACACGATTCTAGAGGCTAGGGTGCCCAAGTCTGAGGCCCCTTCTGCAGAGCCCGCCGAGGATACTGTTTTGGCGGCCTTATTCTCCACTGCTGCAGTGCCACCACCTCCACCACGAGAGCATGCCAAGAGGAGTAGAGGTCAACATGAGGATGAGGTTAGAGAACAGAAGAGGGAGAGCCGAGAGTTGGAGATTGTGAGGAGAGCCTCGATTACTGATAAGGAGGCCCGTCAGTTGAAGGTTATTGCGTTGGCTGTTGGGGCCTCTAGCTCCAGAGTTGTTGAGGCTGAGAAGAGCACTACTGATGGTGGTGTGATTGTTTAGAGAGGCACTACAGAGGGTGCTGTTGATGTTGAGGACATTACTGAGGGTGTCCATACTACAGAGGGTGTCCATACTACAGAGGGAGTGGGTTCCGGAACACCGGTCACACTAGCTTGTTGATCGATGGCGCTTTGCGCCTCAGGTTTGCTTCACCTACCACTTTATTATTTTGGATTCTTTTATGTATTAGGGACAAATGCCTATCTTTTTATTGGGGGTGGGGTAAATGAAGAGTGAGTGCTAGGGTAAGGTCTGAGTAACCCAACTCACGATTCTCTTTTGGGGCTTTCTTGGTTGTTTTCTTTTTTCCACAAGAGAGTGATTATTTTTATTGTTGAACCGGCATGTCTATATCTTGTGTACATAGTATAAATCTGAAGCATGATGCCTAAAACACAAATTATATCCTGATGTAATGAAAATGATGCATGACTAGGCATAGTAATTGATAAATGTGTGGCTCTAAGCATGACATAGAGATACACCACTGCATGACCCTAAGGCTAAGACTCGAACTAGGTGTCTCAGAATCTGATAGAGTAATGAGATGTCAAGTGAGTGTGAGGAAAATTTGAATAGTCCACTATTTATAGTAAACTAGAACTTGCCTGGTAAGTCCTGCTAAAAGTAAGCTGTGATAGACAATTAGAAAGGATCATAGGTCCTTGTTCAATATAGCCAATATTTAGCCTAAATAATAGAAAACTGAATGAAATTAATCATTTTTTGATCCAAATGATTTGAGCTTAAAATAAAACTTTCTTTTTCACCCCAACTGATCTTTTCTGGGAATAATTTGTTGGCCCTGATCCCTCCTGGGACATGTGCACCTCAGCTTATGCCAAAAGCATAATTTGAGGGTGGCTAATGCATAAAACAACCTTGTCGTGGCCCTGACCCAACTTTGGGTATTGTGTACTTTGACTCGTGGCAAAGCCATGAGTTGAGGGTGGCTATTATGAGGAATGCTCCTAAAAGTGGGGTTGAAAGAATAAAGAGAGAGAAAGAACAAAAGAAAAGTGACTCAAGAACCAGTTGAATGAAAAATGAAATAAAAAAATATATAATAAATACAAGCAAGAAAAGAAAAGAGTCACTTACACAAAAGAATAAAGAAGGAAAAATAGTAAGGTGAAATAATATAAGAAAAAAGGCGGAATAAAATGATGAAAAGGTAGGACGCTTAACAGATATGCCAAAAAGGAAAAAAAGTCACTAAAATATACCTAAATATACCCAACCTGATCCTGAGCCTATGTTACAAGCTAAGAAAGTCCTATCGTGATCCTAAAAGTTGTTATGGCGAACATAAAAGTAGTAAAAATAAGGGCAAGCCTATGGCAATATGTATAAATAAGTTGTGAAGTTGTTATGAGAGCGAGTGTTGAATAGTAATCCTTATACTCAAACTGAAATCATTATGTGAAAAAATGAGGATGTTAATTTGAAGTGAGGACACTAGTTGCAATACCGGAAAAATTAGCACCTAGGTGAGAGATAGAAGAGGATAGATGTCAAGTTGTGGTGAGTCCGTGTCATGGTCTTATCCTCATAATTCAAGCCTAATAGTGATAGCATGCATGAACAAAATGAGAATAATCAGGATTGATAGCCAAATGATTGCGAAAGTGAAAAGACGGATACTTTTGTATAAAGATTTTGTAGTGAGTCATAGTGCATCGCTTGATGACAAACAACGAATTTAAGTTGAGGGTGTTGATGTACCATGGTTTCACGGTACTTTGAATGTCTTTTCCTTAATTTTAGTGTGTGTATAAAGCCTTTTTGTATTGTTTTTTGATGTAGGTTTCTCTTTATTTGCAAGAAATCTGTCCAAGAGAGAATGCGAAGGATTTGAGCAGAAATTGCAGAAGTGACCACCTACGGAGCCCACGATAGTCCGTTGTGACTGTTACGGTCCGTAGGTGGCATCGTAGTGAGAAGAAAATGGCTGCTGAAGGAAATTTGGGAAGTTTGACCAAGTGTGGGACTACAGAAGCTCATGACGGACAATCATAGCCATGACTATCCATCCTGCACATTCGTCGTGGTTGTCAGAGAGTAGTTCCATTACCCAATTTCAAGAATTTTTTTAGTGTTTTGGAACAGAACCCCTCGACGGATTGTCGTGCTTGCAATGGTCCGTCATATCTGTCTATCGAGGGAAGCAGAAAGCTATGCCAAGTATGGAATGACGGAGCGCACGACAGTCCGTCGTGTCCATGACGTTCCATCGCAGGGATCGTAGATTCAAACGCGTTTTGGACAGATTTGCCTTAAATAGAGTCCTTCTGTTATTAGGTTTTATTGTATAATAAATATTTCGAAAAACCTCAATTTTTGGGGTTAGACTTTTGGATATTTTTTAGTTCTCTTGTTTGAGTATTGAACTCTTGATTTTAGTATTTGATCATACTTTTTTCGTAATCAGTTGTTGGTGTTTTTGTGAATTATTCAAGTGAATTTCTGGATTTTCTTCATTCTCATAAAAGTAAGTGCATGAATTCTTATATTATCAATATGAATTGTGTGATTATTAGCATGAGTAACTAAACTCCATAACTAGGGTTGTGGGAACCATGAGTAAATAACAAGGTAAAATCTAGCTAAGATAACAATTCTAGAATAGTGTCTTGCATGTATTGCTAATTCTAACACTTAGAAGTCTTTTTAACGGATGACCAACGTTAGAACTCGCATTATTGCTACTTTACAGACCAAGGAGGTAGATAATAGGAAACGAATTATCAACATAGATTTAGTGTATAGTATCTAATAGGCTAGTGTCGTTTGGTACAAAGTTACAACTTAGTCAAATATTGAATATGATGCTTAATATGAGGTAAATATAAGGTTTAGTAAAGCAACACACGTAGCCATACCAAGGTGCGGAGTGAAATTCTCTAGATGCCAGACCAAGGATTTAGAGATACTTTACTTGTCATTTTTCATGCAAGAAACTACGAAAGGATTGTTATAGCTAGAATTACTGAGTTAGGATCTTGTGGGGAAATCTTACGCCCTAGTTACTCTCATTACTTGATTAAACTCCAAGCTTGAACCTGTGACTTGTTTACTTCAATTTAGCTAATTGCGTTTATTAATCAAAAACCCCTTTAGTTATTTGTTTTTGGGAAATAATTGACTAAATAGAAGTAATAATAGAATAAGTTAAGTCTGAACCATTTTCCTCGTGGGAACGATCCCAACCTCACTAGTTGGGTTCTTTACTTGATGCGACCAATTTTACTTGTTTTCGAGCAATAAATTTGAGGGTATCAATGCCCCAACCAACTCTAGAAAAATAGAAACTTAAATAAAAGACTAAAGGGAAAATAGGTCAATTGTCCTCGAAGAATGTGGACTCACCAGTAATGTTGCTAGAATGAATCGGGAACCATATACACGTGGTCTTGATGCTAAGTTCTTGAGCCTACGACATTAAATGATGTAGTGTAGAGTATGACTCAGTACTAGGAATGTACAGATCATGCAGAATGCAGAATATGGAATACAATTGAACAAATATATATATATATATACCAAGAATGTAAATGCTGAAATATACTTAAAAGAACTAAACTGAGTGCAATGACCAAGTGTAATGACCCTCATAATGAACTAGATTGAACTTGAGATTGGCTAGATTTTCATGAGCTAATAATGTGTTAAAACGGGTAATTTTCATGTTTGATGTCAGTTTAGTTAGTTTGGAGGTCAAACATCAAGGGATGACGTAGACGTTTGACGACTATACATCTATGTGCTTATGTGAGTTCTTGAGTACCTTGGAACGGTTGGTGTTGTTTGGAGTCCAAATTAATGTGGGAGGAACATAAGACCTAGATGACACTGTACAGTGGTTTAACGTCCGGCTAAGACTCCAATTAGGACCCATTAGGGGCCTTAGAGAAGGACCCAAGAATTGGCAACAAAGCTGCCAAAACTGCTTCAATCGACTACCCCTTACTAACAGACCTTACACTGGTCGACGCCCTGTCGTATTGCGCATAGCTCCAATATTAATGGTGGGTATATTTTCCCCATGGAATAAGCCTCTAAACCAAATGATGACCTAGCAGGATGGGCTGTCGATCAAACGACACCTTGTTGCTAGGGTCCATCGATTGGTCACTGTAAAAGCTGTCTAGAAATTGGCTGAGCTTGGGGTAATTTTGTAAATTCAATCCAAGTGTTTTATGAACATTGGACGAATATTTTAGGGTATTTTGGGTATTTTTAGGTATTTAATACTCCGATACCTAGGTTAGACTTCATTTTTTCAAATATCAAGACCCCTCACGCAAGATGAAACTCTCTCAAACTCTATAGAAGTTAGAAATCAAGGAAGGGATAGAAGAGGTCTTGGAAGTTTCATTCACCAAATTTCGTGGGTTTCATCATAGTGAGGTATGTTAGTTAATTCTTTAACCTTCTTTCATTCAAGGAGCCGTTCCAAAGAGATTCAAAAAAGGGTTTCCAAACTCCAACTTCTTCTATCTTTAACTCTAAGCGTAGGTCTTTGCATGAAAACGTTCTAATGATTGAAAAACGTTGTTTTTAGTATTATTTGATGATTTAATGTTAAAACTCGAATGAACTCATGCTCATGCATATTTCCAACATTTAGCTTATGAAGTGGGTTTAGTGTATATATCTTTATAATATTAGTAAATGTTAGATTTGTGTTACCTTATGTTATATGATGATTAGATACTGCCTTAAATACTATTTTATGATGAATTATTTGAGAAATTGAGGAAATGTGGGGTAAGGTGGATGAATGATAAGTTGGTTATATTATTTAGCTCTTATTGTGAAATGCTCTTGAGTGGTATGGTCTACCTTTCGTGGCGCCATTTACTTGAAGTACACGATTAAACTGTATAAATGTGTGAATTGTGATTGTGGACATTAGGGCATAGAATGTAAAATGAAGTGGTGAGTATGATGTTTAGGCAAGATATGTTTTAGGAATTTGAAATGTGTATCTTGATGATATTATGCCTAAGTGAAATCTGTGTATGTGAAGCATGTTAGTGTGTAAAATATGACAAATGATGGTATGAGTATGTTTAGGATTCAAATTATGAATATGGTGATTAAGTGAAAGGTGTGCTCACATGTGCTCACTCACACACTTTGAATGCAGAAATAAAGTTATGAATGGAATGAGGGATATTGTAGGGTAGACACTCTTCGTGAGAGGAGATGAAGTGTCTAGACCATCCCTTCTATTCCTATATTAGGAAAAGGTGGATTTTGGGGTAAACACTCTGCATGGGTTTAGATGAAGTGTTTAATAGCAATTTCACTATTCCCAAGAGCTTTCTGAGATAGGTTGGAGGATGGATACCCTTCGTGAGTTGACATATGGTGTTTAATAGTTATCCCTTAATCTATAGTGATGACTGTTAAAGACTCAGTGGGGATTTATTCTTAGCATCAGGAGGATTTGAAAAACAGGTGGTGACACTCGTGAGTTGAGTTGTAGTATCCAATGTACCTCTTGGAATGAGTACTCCTCGTTAGTATAGAATTAGTTACTTTGAAGCAATCTCCTCACCCCTTAACTATGCACCCGCGTAGGAGTAGTTAATGGAGAATCCATGTAAGTTCTCAATAATAACCCTACATTAAGAAAGTGGGAATACCTCATCCGGTAGGGACTAATACTGGGATTCCATGTCAAAATCTCATGGTCTATGTCGTTTAAAGCTAGCCCCCACAAACTAATGTAACGAACTAAGAATTCTAAAGGGTGCACTACTTAGGGTTGTGGTGGTATGAGACACTATCTATCCATTGCACAAGTTGGCATTCAGAGGGAGTCTTGGTGTGTCCTTATATGAAATGTATGAATTAGTCCTTATGTGGTACAAATGAAGTTATGTTACATAATGTCTAATATCAAGAAAGCATGTTAAGGTTATTTCTTGTATGATGAACTTTATGTACATGATGAATGTGATTTTTCTAATCTAAGGGAATCCTCCAGGATCACTTGGTGGGAATAATAGTATGGGATGCTAATTTCACATTGTATTAGGTGTAACTTGCGGGTTGTATTGAAGAATGGTTCTTATGTGAAGTCCTTAAATGCAAGTATGTTTCTCTAGTGTTTTTGATATTGAATGTTGGATTGTCAAAACACATGAATTATGTCTATCTTAGGCAGTCTAAGGGATCTCTTAGGTGTGTATTGAAGAGATTGTATGGGCGGTTTTTCCATGTCTTACCTTAGTGAGTCTTTGGATAACTTTTGATAGGGAAAGTGCAAGGCTAATGAGTTCGCTGTAAGATGTAATGAAATGAGTTCACTATAAGATTTATATCAATTCACCGTAAAGTGTAGTCTTTTGTTAAAATAATGTGAATTTTACCTTATTTACTAAATGATTATTTATATGTTGTTTTATTACTATATTTATGGGGTTTTACTTAAATAGCATGAAATCTATATTTCAACAAAAATGTCCTTTTTGATGTGTTTTTGCATAATTCCTTACTTAGTACACTGTTTATACTAACCCCATACTGTGCTATACTATATAAGTATAGGTTGAAGTAAAAAGAAGGTTCCTAGAGGGAAAGCTAACAAATTTGACTCTCAAGACTCGATATATCCTCATATATTCGAGGACATAGTTTATGTTTCTTGAGTTTCTTATTTAAGACTTACTATGTATTTTTTCAATGTCCAGGTCCTTGACCCTAAGATATTTAAGTTGTGTATTTAAGTTGGCTTGTGACGATGAGACTTACTCCTTAGTATTTTATAAAAAGCTTCTTATTATTATTCTTGTGAAAATTTTTAATTTCGCATTACTTTTCATATCTTATGTAATGAATGACAGCTTAGAGGCTTGTATAAGACCTCCGAAGGGTCAAGTACGCTATATGACGACTCAAGAGTTATCCTTTATTCTAGGGTGTAACTGCGGGTTGTAACAAACTTGCTATCAGAGCATATGTGTAACTTGGGGGTTGTCTTGGAGAATGGTTCTTATGTGAAGTCCTTACATGCAAGTATGTTCCTTTAGTGTTTTTGATATTGAATGTTGGATTGTTAAAAGTCATGAATTATGCCTGTCTTTGGTAGTCTTAGGGCTCTCTTAGTTGTGTATTCAAGAGATTGTATGGGCGGTTTCTTCAAGTCTCACCTTAATGAGTCTTAAGATAACTTTGGATAGGGAAACTTCAAGGGTAATGAATTCACTGTAAGATGCAATGAAATGAGTTCACTATAAGATTCATATTAGTTCACCGTAAAGTGTAGTCTTGTGTTAAAATTATGGGAGTTTTACCTTATGTGCTAAATGATGATTTGTATGTTTTTTTATTACAATATTATGGAGGTTTTAATTTAATAGCATGAACGCTTTATTTCAACAAAAATGTCCTTTTTCGATGTGTTTTTGCATAATTCCTTACCCAGTACAATGTTGTACTAACCCCATACTTTTCTATGCTCTATAAGTATAGGTTGAAGGCAAGTGAAGGTTCCTAAAAGCTTGGAAAGTTTACTCTCTCAAGACTCGGTATGTCCTCATATATTTGAGGACATAGTTTATGTTTCTTCATTAAGACTTATTATATATTTCTTTCAATGTAAAGGGCCTTGACACTAAGATATTTAAGTTGTGTATTTTAGTTGGCTTGTGACGATGAGACTTACTACTTAGTATTTTATAAAAAGCTTCTTATTATTATTCTTGTGAAAGGTTTTAATTATACACTACTTTTCATATCATATGTAATGAATGATATCTAAGAGGCTTGTATAAGACCTCCGAAGGTCAAGTACGCTGTGTGACGACTCAAGAGTGCTCTTTTGTTCTAGGGTGTAATTGCGGGTCGTTACAAACTTGGTATCAGAGCATAAGGTTTTGGAAAATAGTTTAGGGTCCAAAGTTTCACAAGCCACGTCTAGTAAAGTCTTGTTCATTGGTGTGAGTCATGACACATCCATGAGTGAGAGGCTATAATATGATAGAAGTTTCACTTTCTTCATTATTCTAGTGTTGTGCCATAGAGTTGAGTTCTAAAAGATGCATTTTCTAAACCTCTTATGTTGTGTTTATAGGACATGAATACGATAATTACACCCGCTATAAGGGAGGACCGATGAGTAGCTAATGAGATGATTCCTCTCTGTGGTGAGCAAGTCCCTATAGTTTACCAAGAGGATTTGAATGAGTGGTTCCCTCTCAAGAACCTCAAGAGCCTCAAGTGCCCAAAATGACTACAATTCCCCAAGGTCATCAAGTTCCCTATGTTGAAGGGGATATTACTAATGCAGAGATAAGGGCTGCTCTTTGGGTTTTGACGCAACTCATGACGACTCAAGCTCAAGTCATCACTAATCATGTGGTTGCCCAAGCTAACCAAGGAGTTTGAACTCAACCAAATGCAAGTACTCCCCCTTCTAGAATACTAGATTTAATGAGGATGAACCGTCCTACTTTCCATGTCACTAAGGTGGATGAAGATCCACAAGGCTTCATAGATGAGGTATTCAAGGTGGTGGATGCTATGGGTGTGACTTCTAGAGAGAAAGCGGAGGTTGCCGCTTATCAAGTCAAGGATGTGGCTTAAGTGTGATTTGAGCAATGGAGGGATGAAAGACCTTTAAGGGAAGGTCCGGTAGATTGGGAAGTGTTCTAAGTGACTTTTCTTGATAGGTTTCCCCCCATAGAGTTGAGGGAGAGAAAGATGGTGGAGTTCATGAACCTTCATCAAGAGGGTATGAGTGTGAAGGAGTATTCTCTCAAATTTACCCAACTTTCTAAGTATGACCAACTATGGTATCCAACTCTAGGGCTAAAATAAATAAATTTTTGATGGGATGTCTAACTTGGTGGAAAAGGAATGTCGTACGGTAATTGTCCATAATGATATATGGATATCTCTAGCCTCATGGTGTATGCTCGACATATTGAAGAGTCCAATAATAGGGAGATAAGTAGATAGAGAAAGAGGCCTAGGTCGGATGAACCAAGTCAACCCATGTATAAGAAGAAGGTTCGGTAATCAAGACTCTTCCATGGGGAACAAGGATTGGGTTTCCAACCAAAATTCCCAAGGAGGTGGCCATGCTTTTGAGAGGTCTAGGTGTGCTACTTGTAGGAAACGACACTTGGGTAAGTGTCTTGCCGGTACAAATGATTTCTTTGGGTGTGTTAATCCCTAACCTAAAGGCAAAAGGGAAGGAGGTCAACCAAGTTCCTCATAGTGGTCGGGATCCTAATGCTCCAAAGAGGAGTCCTTTCTATGTACTCGGAGCTAAAGAAGAAACTAATCCGGAGTTAAAGCCTCGGTAAATCATAAATCCTTATGGTTGTTTGTTTTGTCTTAGATGGGTTTACTCTAAGTGGGGAATTATGAGCTTAGTAGAAAGGTAGTTGATACCCTTATCCATTCCTTCTATTATTACTCAAGCTTGAGACAAAAATCCTTAGTAGTTTGGTTGTGTCTTGAAGTCGTGAATTTGACTATGAATTGCATATCTTGTTATGTTATGAGCTTCATTGATGATATGACATTTTGCATGCTCTTCATTTTACCATGGTTATATGAGTATATTAGTACTTAGTCTAAAATTTCCATGCCAATGTATAACTAGCAATATTTGCTTAATTGCTTCAAGTTGTTGTGCTTTTGTGCCACTGTGTAATTTGAAGTTATTACATGTTAAGCTTTAAAATGATATGATGATCATGTCTAATGTTGGATAAGGTAGTTCCACCATAATTGAAGATAAAATAAAGAAATAAGTATGTGCTTTGAATTATGGAATTCGTCTGGAATTGTTGCATGTGTTGCTAAAAATGCTTAATAGTATGCAGTTGGTGTTCCTTGTAAGCTTGGTGCATTGACTATGAATGTTGACCTTGATGTTATGCATTTTATGCTGCTAGTTGACTTCGTGATGTCCCTAAATGTTTTTAGTGTCATTCGAGGCGAATGTTTTTCTAAGTGGGGTAGAATGTAATGACCCTCATAACGAACTAGATTGAACTAGAGCTTTGCTAGTATTTCATGCGTTCATAATGTGTTAATGATAATTTAGTGTTTTAATTCAGTTAGTAATTTTGGAGGTCAAACGTCAATGGATGACCAAGACGTTCGACGACTAGACGTCTATGTGTTTATGTGAGTTCTTGTGTGCCTTTGATCATTTGGTGAGTTGTTTGGAGTTCAAATTGATGTGGGAGGAACCTAAGATCTAGATTACTATGTATAGGGGTGTAAAGTCCAGGTAAGACTCCACCTAGGACCCACGAGGGGCCCTA
The DNA here is from genome assembly GCA_027789145.1 of Solanum arcanum. Taxonomy (NCBI): domain Eukaryota; kingdom Viridiplantae; phylum Streptophyta; class Magnoliopsida; order Solanales; family Solanaceae; genus Solanum; species Solanum arcanum. The sequence goes on from CM050933.1 coordinate 63,402,183, forward strand.
GAGAAGGACGTAAGACTTGGCAACAAAGCTGCCAAAACTGCTTCAATCAATGACCCCTCACTAACGGGCCGTACACTGATTGACGCCCCGTCGTCTTGGGCATAGATACACACTTAGTGGTGGGTAGGGGTGGCAATTTCAGACCATATTAATAAAATGAGTCCATTTTGATCATATTTAATGGCTTTGTTCACTACCATTTGATCTATATTAGATCACTTATTTTCACTCTTACTCAAAATTCTTAGTTGTGCTAAAAAAAATCAAAATTAATTTTTTAGAAATTCAATTAACATTCAAACTTAATTGGAAAACAGATTTAATTTTTTTGTTTTTGAATAATATAAAAACTTTAAGGGTAGGATGGTGGACGGTGGAGAGGGCAGGTGGTGGGCGTGCCGGGGGGAGGGGGGTAAATATATATATAGTTTTTTGCAAAAACAATTTTTTTTGTTTTTGAAAAATAAAAATTTTAGGGGTAGATTAGTGGAAGGTGGGGGTGGGGGGTAGGGGGTAGGGGTAAATTTATTTTGCAATTTTTTTTTCTTTTTGAAAAAAAAATATTTTAGGGGTAGTTTGGTGGCAACTGGTGGAGGAGGTGGTGGGGGGTTCAGGGGAGGGCAATTTTTTTTAATTTTTTTTTATACAAAACAACATATTTTTTTTTAATTTTTGGAAAAGAAAAAAATTTGGGGGTAGGGGGTGCCCGGAGGGAGGGGGTAATTTTTTTTTTGAAAAAACATATTTTTTTGTTTTTGGAAAACAAATTTTTTTAGGGGTAGGTATGTGAAAGGTGGTGGTGGTGGGGGGAAAGATATTTTAGGGTGTAGGTTGGTGAAAGGTGGGGGAGGGGGGCACCCCGGGGGGTCGGGGTATGTGGGGAGGGGTACATATATGTTTTTGAAAACAAATTTGTCTAAATGGGTTAGAACCATTTTGCCCAAACCATATTTGACCAAATCCATATTTGCCCATATTATATTTTGATGGATTGTAATCCAAACTATTTTTTCTCAAACCATATTCAACCCATGCAAATCTGATCCAATCAAACCGTTGCCACCCCTAGTGGTGGGGAGATTTTCCCCATGGAAGCAGACTCTAAACCAAACGAGGACCTAGCAGGACGGGCTGTCGATCAAACGACGCCATTTCTAGGGTCCATCGATTGGTCACTGTAAAAGTTGTTTAGAAATCGACTGAGCTTGGGGTGTTTTGTAAATTCACCCCGAGTATTTTATGAAACTTGTATGATTATTTGGGGTATTTTAATTTTTATTACATTCCTATACTTAGTTTAGACTTAATTTTTTAAAATATCAAAACCCCTCGCTCAAGAAAGAACTCTCTCAAACTCCACAGAAACTAGAACACAAGGAAGGGCTAGAAGGGAAGGTCTTGGACGTTTTCTTCACCAAATTTCGTGGGTTTCGTCATAGTGAAGTATGGTAGTTCATACTTGAACCTTCTTTCATTCAAGGATCCACTACAAAGAGATTTCAAAAAGGGTTTTCAAACTCCAATTTCTTCTATGATTAACTCTAAGCATGGGTCTTTGCATGAAAATGTTTCAATGATTGAAATATGTTGTTTTTAGTGTTAGTTTATGATTTTAATGTCAAAAACCCAATGAAACCATGTTGATGCATATTCCAACTTTTAACTTATGAAGTGGGTTTAGTGTATATATCTTGATAATGTTAATAACTGTTAGAGTTGTGTTTCTTTATGTTATATTATGATTAGCTAGTGCATTAAATGCTATTTTATGTGGGATTATTAGAGAAATTCAGGAAAGGTGGTGTAAGCTTGGATGAATGGGAATTTGGTTATATTCTATAGCTCATATTGTGAAATGCTCTTGAGTGGTAGGGTCTACCTTTAGGAGAGGTGTTTACTTGAAGTACATGATTATATTTTATAAATGTGTGTATTGTGCTTGTGGCTGTAAGACCCCTTAAATGAGTTAGGGTGTCTAGAGCCTAACATGTTAGTCTTAAGTATATAATGTCCTAAAATGAATTATAATATGGTTTAGAGGCTTTGTATAAAGTTTGAGGTGATTTGGAAGTCAAATGTCAAGGGACGACCAAGACGTTTGACAACTAGTCACCTATGTGACTCATGTGTCTATGCATGATTATATTTGTATGTCATGAGCTTATGAAGTATTAAAATGGGTTATAATTATTTTAATGGTAGTATATGGAGTTTCGTGAATTTTGGAGGTTAAACGTTCAAGAATGCCCAAGACGTTTGAAAGTTAGTCCTTGAGACGTCCAAGTGTGTCTTGATGGGGCCTAGCCTGTTTGGACATGTTATGTGTATTTGTTTAGGGTGAAAGTCATGTAGGAGGTTTACAACTTGTTATGGTTTTTATTTATGTTGGAATTTCTGGGTACGACTTCCAAAGGGCAGCGCAAAAGGGCCCACAAGGACACAAGGCTGGTTGAGACACTGCCTTTGCAGTGTCAATCGACTGAACCAAACGACGGAGAGTTGGTTGAAAAACGTCCTATTGATGAGGTTTCGTCAATATACACTTATCCTGGGCATGTCTCAACCTAAAAACAGGCCATGGTCCAATTGACGGAAGCCAAAGGACGGCCAGTCGATTGACCAACGACCAGTCGATGGTTGTCCGTCGATGGTGGCCTGCAGTTGTTGCCTGCATACCTTTTTATTTAAGGGGTGAATGGGAAATTCACCCTATGTATTAACCTGACTCTAATTGACTTATATACCTATTTTTTGGTGTATATAAGTAATCTAAAACGTGACCAACCCATTCCCTACCCCCTTCACTCAAATTGAACCTTCTCTCCAAACCAATTCTCTCTAGAAACCTCCATTGTTGTTGAAGCTAAATAAAAGCTTGTAGAATGGATTATCATGGGGTTTTAACCATGTTTTACAGGTTTTCATGTAGATAAAGGTATGGTGATCCTTCATCTCTAGTTATCCTTCCATGTAGGGAGTTAATCTCAAAGTTTTCAAAGAGAAAATATGATCAAATCTCTTTTTCTTCAATCTATCCATGGGTTCTTTATCAAAATTTATTTAATGGTTAAATCATGATTAATTAATGTTAACGTATTGGGTTTAACGTGATTTTAATCCAATTGCATGATTAACCCATGTCCCTTCCCAAAATCAATTTAGTCCTTGTATGGGCTTTGCGATCATGGCTTGTTAATGGTTGAATTATGATTCTCTTATGTTAAATTGTCTATACATACTGTTATGTACAAGAATGGATGTTGAAGGATCCATGTGGATCAATGTATGAAGAATTGAGTATACTTAGTCTAGTCAATAATGAGATCACTATAACCTTGCCTTTATAAAGCATGAATGTAGAATTTAATTGAGTAGGTGTGGTTGTATCTGCTGTATCACTTGGATATTATTGATGAATTCTAAATAAGTGATTCTTGTGGATCAATGTAGATTAGCCTATGATTCTTCTATTTTCCATTGATGTCTAAAATAACATGTTCACTGTGATCTATAGGTTATGGCAAATCGTAGTAGGATTTTGTGTAGATTATATTGTCCTTAACTACTGCCTTATGTTGATAATATTAATGAGTTGTGGGTACGAATTCTTTATGATCAAATAAATAAGTCTTTGCATGAATTGATCTAGGTTCTTCTAGCCTAAAATTTGAATGTTGTAATGAGCCTTATATGATCTTAATTCTAGGATAGATGAAGCATGATTTAGTCTTGATCATTATGTCTTTATCTATCGCCCTAGGTTGGTTGATTGTTATATTATGAATGCTTATCATTGTAATCACAGTAAAGAATGTTAGCAAGTGATTTATAACTCTCTACCTTCTAGTATACATGTGATGCCTTGGATTATGTCATAGTATGATCTTGTAGTGGCTTGTACATGGTTTCTTCTATGCTTAAAGTACATTTAGCTACTGCCCTATATATGAATTGTTTATAAACAAGGCGTATTGATCAATGATGATTAAGATTGAGAAATTGGTAAGAATGCTTATCTCCTCTACTTTTTAATATTAATGTAGTTGATGAAGGCTTGTATGGCATTATGTGATATGGTCCACTTATAGTGGCGGTGTTTACTTTATTATCATTATATATGTGTTGACCATTTCCTTGAAGGAAAATTGATGATTATATGAAGGAATGGTTATGATGATCACCTTATGTGTAACTTGTGCCTTGTCTTCTTCTCTAGTTGTAAAACTAGGTGATGTTACTATTGTTATTAGCATGTAAATGGCTGTGTTAAGGTTACATGTACTTGCTGCCTATGATGAGCTCTTATAATGCTATATGTGATGTAAAGCTAAGATAAATACATAAAGACTAAAGCTTACTGTAAGAATGTTGTAAGTCTTAGATAAATGAGTCTTATGATATGCTAACCATTCTATGATGTTGTGTGATGTACCATTCATTAGGATGACTTGATAGATGTACAAACATAGGCAAGGGTATGGGACTTTGACTATGTATTGCACATGTGCACCTTGATGGGATAGTTCCTAGGTTGGTCTTCTAAGTACATACATAGGATTGTATGAACATGTTATGAATATGACTTATGTGAAATGATGTTAAGTATATGATATGATGAAGCATGAATGTTCATAGTGTCTTGGAGTGTTGATATGAAAGGATTGCTCATATAGATACACATATAGACTTATGTATTGATATATGAACATCTATGACATTATGTGTTATGTGAAAGATTTGCTCACATATATGTATACACACACATGAATAATGATCTAGTCAATAGAGGAGGATTGAAAGGTGTGCTCAAGTGTATCCTAAACTAGATAGTGCTAATACTTATGCTATGTCCATGTGAGAGGATTTCTCACATGATTTAGGCTGATGAACTTTCATCTATGACCGATGAGCTAAGCATATGAGGTGATGAATCTCCCAAGCCTATATTTTATAAAGTAACATTAATGAAGGCTTTTAATAAAGGGAACTTAGCTTAGCATCAAGTGAATTTGAATATGAGTGTGTTTACCTTCTCAATGTGGGAAGGAAGGTCTTTTATAAATCTCATGAGCTGGATAACCACAATGCCTCAATAGGTATAAATAGGGTTTCCACTAGTGAACAACCATAATGCCCCATCTTGGCATAAAGAGGGTTTTCACATGTACCTCCAAGTTCGATAACTATGCTTGTCACATAGGATCTAGCAATATGAATTCACTTAGTATGCTAGCATGTGGTAATGTTCTACCTTGGCTAGGTAAGAACACCTTCAATTGGTGTAAGGCTCTACAACACCAAATTCAATTTTTAGCACCCATGGTCTTAGTGTAGGTTATGGCTATACTTTCCCTAAAGTAATATGGACAATGGAAGTAAATGAATAGGGTCCTAACTATGAGGAGTTAAGGGAAGTTTGTTAGGATAGGTGGAAGTAATGAACCCATCTAGACATAGCACAAGTAGCTCCTTAGGAAGTCCTACGAAAGTGACCTAATGTGTAAAATTATGTTTATGTCCATATGCATGACTTTGTAGTATTTGTCTACTTGTTTTGAAGATGTGCATGGTATGAATCTATAAGATGTGATCTTATCCATAAATGCACTATGTTAATCTAAATGACTATATGATTAAGGTCTTGTATTGAGATGGTTGAAGTTATCTTTACTTGTTATGTTGGTGTATTAGATGTTAAGGTTTGTGGTCTCATCAAGGGTTTTTTCTAAGAATTTATGGGGTTATGGTGCTTCATATGTTCATTGCAATAGTAGACTAAGATTGGGGTCATGAACAAAGTCTAATAATGACGTATGTAAAATGAAGTCACCATATGTGTAAGTTGAATGTAGCTTACTGTAATTGTCCTATGGTATTGGCTTTAATATGTCTATGTTGTACTAAACTCCTATGATGATATGTTTTTCCTTGTGTAAGTTGTATGTATGCTTTATTGTGACCTTAAGGTGATACATTTCACCAAGTATCACTAGAGGGTTACTTTGGAAGTTAACGTGAAAGAGCTTACTGGAATATGACTTGAAAATGTCATATATTCTATATGTGATCTTATGTAATGTTTGGCCTTTCAATATGTTTATATGAAGTATGTGAATTGTATAAATGCTATTGAATAAAGGTTTTATAAATATTTACTCAAAAATGCATGAAGTATAATTTCAAGAAAATGTCCCTTTTAAATGCATGTTTTTGCATGGTTGTCATACTTAGTGCCTTATTCTACTAATCCCATTCTTCTCTACTTTTTATTGAAAGTGTAGGTTATGGATGATTAAAGGATGTCTATGATTCAGGAGCTTGATAGGTGATCCCCAAGCTCAAGGAAAGGCGTCCTTATGTTCCAAGGATTCCCTACCTATGTCTTAATGTAAAGTTCATAAAATGTTGTATAGTTATGTCTTATGTTTTAAGGGTCGTGTCCCTAATGTATTCCAATGTTGTTCATTCTAGGATGGCAAAGAGACTTAGGTTCTAAATATGTATTATGACATATATTTTATATATTGTATAATGTGATGTTTCTAGCATATGATGTGCTATGAAAAGTTTTAAATTTTCCGCTAAATTTATTGTGACAATGCGATTAATGATAACTATGGGCTTGTATAAGACCTCCGAGAGGTCAAGTATGCCATGTTACTTCTACAGGGTGCTCCCCAGATGTGACAGTGGCCTTGAGGGCATAGAATGTGAACGGAAGTGGTGATTATGATGTTTATGCAAGATATGTTTTAGGAAGTTGAAATGTGTATCTTCATGATATTATGCCTAAGTGAAGTATGTGTATATGTCAAACATGCTAGTGCATGAAATAGGATAAATGAAGGTATGAGTATGTTTAAGAGTCAAATTATGACTATCGTGATTATGTGTAAGATGTGCTCATATGTGCTCACACACACACTTTGAAAGCATAAATGAAGTTATGAATCGAATAGGGGATTTTGTAAGGTAAACACTCTTCGTGAGTAGATATGAAGTGTCTAGACCATCCCTACTTTTCCCATAGTATGAAAAGGGGGATTCGGGGTAAACACTCTTCATGAGTTGAGATAGTATTTAGTATCAACCTCACTATTCCTAAAATAGTTATCCCTTAACCTATAGTAATGAATGTTTAAGACTTTGTGAGGAAGTTATGCTTAGAACTTAGAGGATATGAAGATAGGATGGTTATAGTTTGTGAGTTAAGATGTTGTGTCCAATGTACCTCTTGAGATGAGTACTCCTTGTTAGTAGAGAATGAGTTACTTAGAAGAAATATCCTCATCCCTTAATTATGCGTCCACATAGGAGTAGCTTATGGAGAATGCATGCAAATTCTCAAGAATGACCTTACCTTAGGCAAGTGGGGATCCCTCAATCAGTAGAGGTTAATACGTGATTTCATGCCTAGCTCTCATGGTATATGTCAGTTAAAGCTAGCCCCCAAAAAAAAATGTATGTGTTCTAAAGGGTGCACTACTTAGGGTGGTGGTGGTATGTGACGCTATCTATCCATTTCACAAGCAGGCATTTAGATGGAGTCCTGGTTTGTCCTTATATGAAATGCATGAATGGGTAATTATGTGATGTGAATGAATTTATGTGACTTAATGTCTAATTTCAAGAAAGCATGTAATGGTTATGTATTGTATGATGAAGTCTATATACATGATGAATGTGATGTGTTTAGTTAAAAGGAAATCCTCAAGGAGCACTTGGTGGGAGTAGTATCATGAAATTCTACTTTAAAATTGCGTTAGGTGTAACTTGGGGGTTGTCTTGTAGAATGATTCTTATGTGAAGTCTTTAAATGCAAGTATGTTCCTCTAGTGTTTTTATATTGAATCTTGGATTGTTAAGAGTGATGAAGTATGCATATCTTTGGTAGTCTTAGGGATCATTTAGGTGGGTATTAAAGAGATTGTATGGGCTGTTTCTTCATGTATTACCTTAGTGAGTCTTATGATAACTTTGGATAGGGAAACTTCAAGGGTAATGAGTTAACTGTAGATGTAATGAAATTAGTTCACTGTAAGGTTTATATGAGTTCACTGTACAGTGTAGTCTTTTGTTAAAATTAAGGGAGTTTTAACTTATCTAAACGATGATTTATATGTTGTTTTATTACTATATTCATGGAGGTTTTACTTAAATATCATGAAAGCTTTTTTTTGCAAAAAAAAAAGTCCCTTTTCACGTGTTTTTGCATAATGCCTTACTTAATACAATGTTTGTCCTAACCCATACTTTTCTGTACTCTATAAATATAGGTTAAAGGGAAGTGAAGGTTCCGAGAAGGCAAAGCTTGGAAATTTGACTATCTTAAGACTAGGTATATCCTCAAATATTCGAAGACATAGTTTATGTTTCTTTAGTTTCTTCTTTAAGACTTATTATGTATTTCTTTCAATGTAAAGGGTCCTGACCCTGAGATATTTAAGTTGTGCCTTTAAGTTGTCTTATGACAATAAGACTTACTCCTTTGTATTTTATTAAAAGCTTCTTATTATTATCCTTGTGTAACGTTTTGATTCCTCATTGCTTTTCATATCTTATGTAATGAATGATAGCTAAGAGGCTTTTATAAAACCTTTGAAGCATTACGTACGCCTTCCAATGACTCAAGAGTGCTCCTCTTCTAGGGTGTACTTTCGGGTTGTTACACCAAGTATATAACATGCTGAGAATGAATATTGAAGTATAACTAAAAACCTGGTCAAGTGCACTACAGTATGAATGTTGGAGCTACTATTATCTAAAATAAAACCACGTGAGCTAAACTTGGAGTCTGATGTATACGCCCCATTGGGAGGACCCAATATACCTTGGTAGGGGTAAAAGTCATGATTGATGTGATCATTAAATAAGGCCCACAGAGGGGACTTACAAATTTACGGGGCCACGTAGTTCTGGGACTATGAGAGTATGCTAAAACCCATTCGAACTTGGTGTTAAGACTACTCCCAACTAAAAATGTGTAGAATACAACGTAATTGAAATATAATGGATAACTCAATATTCTTACATGGTAACTGAGAATGCCACATTTTAAGTACCAATGATGAAACATTTCAAATCTTAGGCATGTGTAGTTGTTTTTCTGATCTAGCTAGTGTAATTCAGGAACTAATGATTCTACATAAATAGAGTTCTGAGTTTCATGCAAGGAAATAAGCCATAATGTTATGAAAACATGATAATCTTAGTAAGAACACTATAACGACTAAATCACAACAATTCTCTAAAGATCAAGAAATCGTAGGTCTAAATAATATGTATGGAATAAAAAGTCTGACTGAATTCTAGAGACCAAGTGGAAAAAAGGAACCCACTTGTGAAATCCCAGATACTTTTTGACGAATTTCACCGAGAAATCTTCCGATTAGGGGTTGAAACTAATGAAAACCTATTGCATTCTTAGAGAGTGTTTCGTTGACTATTTTCTCTTTATTTAATCTAAGTTTTTATTGATTTGTCAAGCCCAGGCTAAATCCTAGACATAAACACGGCACCTAGTATCATAAGTGAGCCTAAGTTAACCCTGAGTTGGCATATCATAAGCAAACTAAACATCTCTAAGAAAAAATAAACTACTACGGAAGCTAAAACATGAGAAAAACTAAATGCGGGGAATACCCTATACTGATCTGTTTAAGTTACTAGGCTTAAAATGATCAAAGCTACATAGTTTAAGTGTTAAACTACGTAGTTTAGGTGTCAAACGCATAGGGGATATGACAAAAACAACCCTAACTTAAAAGGTGGCATGTACAACGACGGATTGTGGATGGGCCTATATCTGTTCTGTCATCATTATTTGGCATCTAGGAGCTGAAGGCTGGGGGTATGAACCACGAAGCTGGACCAGAGACTGTGGTCCCACCTACAGTAAGTAGGTTCTGGCGTTGTTCATGACTTGAGCCTAGCGTTTTAGGTGGCCAACCACGGACCTAACTACAACCCGTGACACTGTCCATGGGCTATAATTTGGGTTCCTTCGGTTTAACCTACAACTCAAAAAGTATGCTATCTGGTCTTTTTAGAATATGGGTGTTACCATATCTGCCAATTCGTAATATTTTTCCTCCAATGAATACTAAACTAGTTGAGTACGGAGGGAAGGAGATGCAATCCCTACCACTAAGTACTTAGAAACTAATTTCTGGCTGAGTTGAGTTCCAAGAACATGCAAATATGTTTAAAATGCAATAACAATTGAATGAATAAGATACAGAGACTGATTTAACACAAGATTAAACTAAGAGACTGGCGAGTAACTGTTACCGCTAGCTTAAAGTATTAGAAGGATAGATATGAGGATACTTGGACTTCACGGATACTTCTGCTTCCCAAGTAGCTCCCTCTATGGACCGACTCGTCCACAAAACCTTAAATGAAACCTCTTTTTTATTTCTCAAACTTCAAACCCCATGATCAAGAATTTCAACTGGAAATTCCTCATCAGTGAGACTATCCTTAACAACACACTCTCTAATGGTATTATTGATACTGGATCACCGACACTTTTTTTATCAAGGAAAGATTAAAGACTAGTTTCACCGCTGCTAGTTCTGCTCACAACTCTAACTCATAATAAACTTTGCCAACCCTTTTTAGGATTTTATTAGGACCTACATATGTAATTCAAAGCTTTGATTTTTTGCTAAATCTCATCACCCCTTCATAGGTGACAATTTCAGGTAAATCTAATCATCAATTCAACTCTATGTCCTTTCTCCTCACATATACATAAGATTTCTAATGATCAAATTTGCTTGTGATATTACCTAGTATATATTATTATTGTTTAAGTATGTATAAACTTGAGATCTCTTGTTTTTAGCCAATTAACAATTAAAACATTCATTATTTTCTTGTATATAGTCTTGACATTAATACTGTAGTAACAATTCTTTCTTTTATGTTTTTAGAGAATATTTGTTTGCTTAATTATTTTATGTTGCATATGTTATATCTATTAAAATTTATATATCATCTATGGAATAACCTATGAAAATCCAAGAGTATTTTAAAAGAGATTAGAGATAGATAAGATTTTTTTAAAGAAAATTGTATTCAAGAAATATCCTGAATGGAAGACTTGGAAGTAGTTTGTAGATAGAGTCATGGAATAGGGTTATAATAGATCTGAAAACCTATTATAGCTTTATTGTTAACTAAAGACAGATGAAGAATAGTTTGGATTATTTAAAAGAAATATATCAAGCTTGGGTGCCAATAACTAAAAAGACGGGCAATATTTATGATCCAACATCTAATACTATATGATGTCTAATAGTGAGTGGGATGAATACATAAAGGTTAGTATTATTTAATTAATTTTTTGTTCATTTTTCTATTTAAAAAAGTTTTGAGGTTCATCTTAAAAGTAAGGTCTCTTATATTTTAATATAGGCTCATCTAAAAGCAAAGACATTGAAGACTTCACCATTACCTTTCCCAGATTTGTGTACAAAGATTTTTGAATGTTCTACTACAACAAGAAATCATGGTTGGAGTCCAAGTTGTACGTATTCCCATCATGATGTCTCTTCTGTATCTACTGCTATAAATATAGATACATCAGATGAAGTTGAATATTTAGCTAGTGAAAAAAATAATGAAGATCTTAATAATTCCCTATCCCAATCTTCAGTTTCAGCCATAAAAATTGTTTTGGAAAAGAAAAGAAAATTTTCTTCGTCTCAATTGGAAATTGATGAGAATATGAGTGCTACTTTGGATTTAATAATAAAAAATAATAATGCATCTGCATTTGAAGAATGCTTGGAAAAACTAAATGGACTTGGATGAGAAGAACCATTATACAATACAAATGTAAGTATATTTGTGAATGTGACAGCTACAAAAAAGAATAAATGACACTAGAGGTTCACAAAGGTAGCCTTCATTCAATAGAATACCATCCTAAAAGAGAATAAGTACTCGGGAATACTAAGATAGTTGGATTAAGATTGTTGGAAAAAAATTTAGGAATTATTTAGTGTTTCTAATTAGTTAAAATATATATTAGGCATTGATACAATGATACCTTATTTATTACTTTTTGACTAGTATTATCATACTTATTGATATTCTATTGTACCTATAATTTTATTCTTGATTTTCTTATGTGATATTTAATTATTATGATTATGTGTTGCAGTTAATTTTTTTTATAATGAGGTAGATTTTTACATCAATCAAATGTACAAGTGCTTATTATAGTGTATTGCTTATTAGTTTTGTTAAAACGGTTTAGAGATAAACAATGAAGATCATATATTATGGTTGACAAACTTGTATTTGTGTAGAAAACGCCTTAGACTCAAGAATATTCAATGAAATAAAGACTTAACATCATCTTTATCTGGTCAGAATTACACACTTGAATTATTGTCTGGTTGTAAATGGACAATTTTTGGAGTTGATGTTCATGTCTCATAATGCCTATGTGCGTCCGAGCAAATATTTTAGAAATAATGGATGACTGACAGATAATAAACATGTATCTGTTGAAGAAACAATAGCAATATTTTTATGTATTATAGGGCATAATGAGCATTTTGTGGTTATCAAGAGAAGATTTCATCATTCTTCGCAAACCATTCACAAATATTTGCATGAGGTTCTTGAAGCAAGGATTATATTTTCAAAAGAGATGATATAATCTACACCTGCCCATTCAAATATTTTGGTTGCTTGATGCTTATAGTGACCAGCGACACTAACCTACGGTCTAAATGCCTATGAATATTGATAGTTTAGTAACCCAACCAAGGGTTGGGATAATGTTCCAAGGGAGCGGTATTGAGAAGATGTAGTTAATTATAATGTCATTATAATTATTCATAGCTAAAAATGTTTATGAATAAAAGCATTTTAAATTTTACGGGGTAACACAAAAGTGTCAAATATCGATTGGGGGGTTTGTCACAAGTAAAGTAAAAGCAGTAAAAATTAGGGAGAAATCGAGTATTGGGAGAAGTTCTTGGGGCATGACGCAATAAAAGTTGAGATAAATAGTTGAATAAATAACTTTCGATAGGAAATTTGTAAGATAATGGTGACTAGGCTAATCTTTAGATAGAAATAATTTCCCTCTCAGGCAACTTATCCCGTTTCAAATGTTTTCCTCTCGAACACCCATTTGCCACATGAAGGCCAACCTATGACTTACCCTGCTCACTCTCTCAAGCTGGGTGTTAGGATATGTGACTAGGGCTCACCCTTTCGGGATGAACCTCATGTCGACCAACTCCATAGGCCATCAGTCTAGTGATCTTGGTTTCGCGACCTCCCTCTTCGGCACGTCGAAAACACATGGGTGAGTTTGTATTTGCACTAAAAACCCATTAAGTTAAACCAAAAGCACTAGGTCCATCACCATTAAAACACATCTAACCTATAACAAAAAAATAATATCAACTCATATTTTCCAAATCAAACACCACAAGAATGGTAGGTTTTAGCCATACGTCAAGCAATAAAAAATACACCTAAAATGATAATGAAATAAAATGGGTATAAGAAATTAAACCTTGATATAAGTAAAAGAAGAAGAATGGAGAAAACCCACTTCCAATTTGGGAAAGATGAAACCTTGTTTCTTCAAATCTCCCAAAACCCTATCCAAACTTGATAGAAAATAAAAAGAATATAATATTCTGAGATAAAAACTCAGGAAATGTCCAGATCCTTAAAACTAACACGTACAAAAAGTATTTATAGCTTTCAAATTAAGTGCTGCAGCGGACCATTCGGCGAGGTTAGTCGTGATCGCCGAATGACTTGACGAATTGCCCTTACTTTTGTCTCATTGTTGTTTTGTTCTTGCCTTCAGTATTTTCATGTTTCAGACCATTGGGATGTATAGCATTGCTTCAGAAAACTGTTAAGTGAAGCGCCAACGACTCCTTTCATCTCTTTTTTTGGTATACTTTCTATAGGGTTTTGCGTACTTGAACAAAGGGCGGAGTAATTACCCTCGGTGACTCGTCAAATGCACTTGGTGAAGCTCAGGCTTCAAGTTTTGTGTCATTTTTAGTCTTTTTTCCCATTTTGCACGTAAGTATATATACTTGCACTAAAACTTTAAATACCAGAAACTTAAGAGATTTCATTAGATATTGAGACTAAATAATAATTTAAGGACACTATTTCTATCTAAATAAATCCCTAGACGAGTCCAATTTGTGAAATCATCAACACAAACTTTTTGCTTCTCCTCAAGTAAATCTCAAGTTCAGCAGTTCAAATATGATGTATAAAATAGTGCTACACAAGACTCAATCATGAACATACACAACCAGACTCAATCTACTCATGCAAAGATCAATTTTATACTCAAAAATTTAAGTTGTGACACACCATTACCAAAGATTCTCACGCTCACAATATTTGTAATGCAAGTTCAAGTTCAACAACACTATCTGAATGCCCTCAAGAATGATTCCATATTCCCTCACATTATATAATCATTTAAGATCACGAATAAGATGCAACACTCACACTCAAAAAGAGGAACACAATGCATGCTTTAACCCATAGTTGCCCTTATTTTCCAATCAACTTTGTTTCGGCTTACTTAAGATAAAAAAGGTCTTTGTAAGGCTTGTAATGGGGATGAGTGGAAAGGTATGTTCATTTAAGTTTAGTAACTAATAATCTTCATGAAATGTGGATCTTTCAACACTTCCTTTTCTTCGTCTTCTTTTATCAACTTTTCTCTTTAGTGCATCTGTGTCATCCTATTATTTAATCCTTGGATTGCTTGTTAAACCAAATTTCTTTTGGACTTTTATTCTATATTCTTTCATTTTCATCCTTTTTTCTTTTTCTTTCTTTTTTTACATGGAGGGATTCCATTTCTTTTCAATACCATGGTTCAAGGAGATATTTCTTTCACTTCTTGACTTCTCCTTTTCCTTTTCAGTTAGCTTAATTTGGCTATTCATTCAATCAAAAATCATAAGTATTATAGGTGGTTGTTTAATAAAGGTCTAGGTTTTCACAAGTTTCCGTCCAAAGAAGGGTAAGACTCAAGGGATGTTAAAACGATTTTCACACGTTCATAGGTAGGTCACAAAAGAGGCTCACACGCTTTAATGTTTCCTAAGATCACCTCAAGAGAGAACCTTACTAAATCAATCAGACTAAATGGGAAAAATCTATGTTTGTTCATGAATAGTTCAAAGTAAGTTCACCACACAAGGCATCGATACTAAAGCCAAACAATACTACACACTTTCTCTAGTGTGCGAAGATCATAACAAAAGAGATTAGTTTGATACATGGCTGATCACAACGTGATGCAATGAGTTCACATGCTGTCGATGTAACTTCACTTAGTCTCGTCGTAGTCGTACATTCATGATTGTTCAATTGAGAGAACTATTTAAGTCATCAGTATTGATCGGAACAAGAATTAAATTTATAAGAGAACAATCATTTTCAACACAAGAGGTGGCAAACATTTTGAAAAATGATTTTTTTGAAGGGTCAAAATAGTTTTGCAATTTTAAAAACATCAAGGATCCATAAGCTCAGATAATCACAAAATCCATATAAAAATGCAAATTTCTGAAAATAGACGAACCAATTGTACACAAAAATACAAATATCAATACAAAAGGTGGTTAACCCCACCACAAATAAAGATTTATTTGTCCTCAAATGAAAATAAAAGTATCCAAAATTAGATATTAGAGAAAAACAGAGAAGAACGTAAAAAGGGATACTGTCTACTCAGTATGTTATTGTGCCTGGGCTTCAGCGCCCGATGTGTCGTCCTGGTATGGGACGATAGCTCCTGAAGCCACTTCAAGAGATTCAGAGGCAGCTGCCTTGCTGGAATTATCCCTGCCATGAGCTGCCAAGAAGTAGTCTATTGCTCTAAAGAAGCCACATCTCCATGAAGGAATAGTAGGATCTTGTGGATTTGTCCTCTTATTGGAACTCGGCTTTGGCCCTCGTTATCTATTTTGGGAGGATTTTTTTGTTTTTGACTCCTCCTGATGTTCTTTTCTCCAATTTGTTGAGATGACATAGTTCTTCCAGCCACTTTAGATGTGGCCATATCTTCAATAATTTTAAAAAGAGTGTAGAACAAAAATATGAAAGTTTAGTACAGAACTGGTTTGGCGAAACAATTGGCGAATCTCGCAACCACCAAAGCAATGCGGCAAATGCAGTCCCAGGAGGGTACAAAGGTGGAGAGAAAGGGGGATCAAGAGTAGTTTCAGCGAAGAGCTGAATGCACTAGACGACATTAGACCTCAAGCCGAAATTTAAAAAATGTAAAATTCATTTATCATGTAACTAAGGGCGAGACGAGGACATAAGGCAAAATACTGAGTGGTTCGACGAGATCAACCCAACTCAACCCAGCTCGTCAAACATCCCAACGTTCCCATTTCTAACTCAACTTCCTGAATTGTACCCCACAACATTTAAAAATAAAATCAAATCACGCAACACTCAAATTAAGCCTAGAACTTGAAATAATTATGCACATACATTCTTATTATTTATTTTAAGACACATTTTTAAGTAGTCTAACATAATACGTAAAACAGTCAAAATAATCAAACCCAAAATAGGTAAACAATTATTCTAATCCTACCAATGAGATCCAACACACAATAACAAGATAATGCTATTACACTTGAGGACAAAATTAAATAAAAGGGACTTAAGGTTCAAAAACCAGCCTTTTGTGTTAATTAGGATGTATTCGAAATGCTACGCTACAATACAATCCAAATCCGGCACAAGTCAATCAACCAAAATACTAGATGGGTGTAGAGAGATAAAATATAGAGGTGTAGGTGTGAGCTTGAAAAATGAAAAGTGAGGGAAGGAACCTTGATAAGTTTAAGAAATACAAACCATCGAGTGAAAATACGTTCTAGTTTTGACCTATTTGGTGACGTCTGTTGTGATCTCCCAACTATTTGGTAAAACACCAAATCATCTCTTACCTCATTGAGTTTTACAGAATTCCTAGTAAATGTTGGAAACACAAAGTGTGGTGTAGTTTAGGATTGCTGAACCGTTAGGCGACTCGCCAATAATACTTGGGCTTGCCGAGTTTTACATATTCTATCTTAGCATTTTCTTGTGTCTAATGGTAAACTGGATCAGGGTCATCAACATATTCGACGATTCCAGAATTTTACTTTTGCTTATAAAACTCCATATTTCCTAGAACTTTCCACACTTCATCTTGCACAAGCAACACACTATTATTTTAATAAAATATGCATAAAAGACAATAATCGTTTTTGAGTTGCCTCCAAAGTAATGCCTTAGTTAAAGTCGTGGCATGATGATAGTCCAATTTCAAAACTCATTCTTGGGGTTAGCATGGTATTATTACACAAACCCACTTACTATCTTGGATTTTGGTGAGACGATATATGAGCCATCAGGGATTCCAACTATTTGATCGAAACTAAATAGGAGGTGACAGTATGTCTTAGAGTGGACACATCCTTCTTTCGCGACTTTCAACATAATGTCTTACCCTTCAACTTTGTTGAGGATACACAAGAGCATAGCCTCGACCTTCCACCATCCGAATCTTTAGGATTCTGATGCTTATAGGGAGGCACATATTGATCTTTCTCCCTATCTTTCCAGTTAAGATTAAATCCTCTCTATTCACGATTTCTATCTTTCCATCCTTCATCTCTAGCCCAACCTTGATTTCCACCCTGTATAGGCTAGTTTGAACGAAATCCACCACCTTAATATTCTAGAAAGTTCACCTTCTAATTATACAAAACTTCAAACGTCGTTTCTCAGGACTAGTTCTCCCGAATCCTACAACTTTAGCACTTTGGGTACCAGCTCCTATGACATTCTTTGATAAAATATAATGTCGTATCATAATCTTGGCCAGGTTTTGGTCTCTCTCATTGACATTTAGAATTTTATCCTTTGATAGTTAAAAGGTAACATGATAGACCTAGTCCTCGTGATCATACCATGCACTTTTGATGGTTGTCATGCCATCAAGAGGTTGAGCTGCTACTACGTATGGTTTCTGCATCAAGCCTCCGGGTTAGATTTTTTCTGCAAAACCTTTATTTATCGAATCTAAACTCTTGTAAAAGTACTGTTCGAGAATATTATTAGACAAACCATGGGTTGGGCATTGTAACACCAACTCTTTGAACCGTAGCCATGTTTCATGTAGGGGATCTCCATTCAGGCGCTTAAAGCTTTAAATGCTATCCCAAATAGTCATCATCTTTGTGGGAGGAAAAACTGCACATTTAATGCAGTGAGCAACTCCTCTTTTGAAGAGATCGAATTTTGTGCCAATTCAGCTAAAAACTAACAAGCCTCTCCCATAAGAGTAAAAAGGAATACTCGCAGCCTGACTGACTCTGGAGAGATGTTTTTTTAATGAATCTCGGGATGTTTTGAAAGAGAAGAGTCCACAAACATCTACAAAATTTGGAAGATATTAATGAGGATCCTCATGAACCAATCCTCTAAATATTCCTTTAGTTGCAACATAGTTCTCATTATATGAAACAATGCATTCCCCTCAGCCATGGGTAAGCGGATAACTCTAACAGTTCCCATAAGATGGGTGTCATGGGCGTTTTCTTCTTGCACATCGTTGAGATTTTTGATGTCATCTTGGTGGTTCACCTATTACCATTATTGCCATTTACTCATTGTTCCTGCTTGTGACACAAACACTTGAAAAAAAAGCTAAAAATTACATAAGTAAATTAGAACTAATAAGAATAATAATTTAATTAAACTACATCTTGTCAAGCTACACCACTCCTCGGTAGCGATGACATTGATAGTTTAGTAACCCAACCAAGTGTTAGGGTCGTGTCCCAAGGGAGCAGTTTGGAGAAGGTGTAGTTAATTAGAATTTCCTTCTAATAAGTCATAGCTAAAAATATTTACGACTAAAAGGATTGTAAATTTTTTGGGGGTTATACAAAAGTGTAAAATATTGATTTGGGGGTTTATCACACGAAAAGTTAAAGTAGTAAAACTAGGGAAAAATTATGTATGGGGAGAAGTTCTTGGTGTATATATGATTCATACATGAAATTTCCAAGATAATGGTGACAAGTCTAAGCTTTAGATGGAAAAAATTTCCCTCTCGGGCAACTTATACAGTTTCAAAGGCATTCCACTCAGAAACCAATTTCTCGCATGAAGTCCATCGTACACCTTACCCCGGTTACTCTCTTGAGTTGAGTGTTAGGATATGGGACTAGGGCTCACCCTCTCGGGCTGAACCTCATGTCGACCCACTCCTTAGTGCATTTGTCTAGTGGTCTTGGTTTGATGACCTACCTGTCAGGCAAGTCGAAAACACATGGATAAGTTTGTATATGCAACTACAAACACATTAATTTAAACCACAATCACTAGGAGAAATCACCATGAAAACACATCAGACCTATCACTAAACAAGACCCAACATGAATTCAACTCATATTTGCTAAATCACAGCCTAAGAATGGGGATTTTTAGCCACATATCAAGCAATAACAAAACACACCTAAAATGATAATGAAATAAAATGGGTATATGAAACTAAACCTTGATTTATGCAAAGAAGAAGAATCGGGAAGAGCCACTTCCAACTTGGGGAAGATGAGAACCTTCATTCATTAAGTCTCCCAAAACCCTCTCCAAACTTCAAAGAAAATATAAAGAAAATAATATTCTTATGTAAAAACTTAGGAAATCTTGGGATCCTTAAAACTAACACCTACAACTAGTATTTATAACTTTCAGATTAAGTGCTACGGTGGACTATGATGTGAGAATAGTCTCTATCTCCGAGTGATTCAATGAATTTCCCTTTGTGCTTGCCTTCAACATCTTCATGTTATGGATAATTGGGAGGTATAGCATTACTTCGCAAAACTTTTTGGCGAAGCGCCAACCGTCACATCCAGGAATACACTCTAGACGTAATTGGTGTTGTTGTCCTCTTTGTGGACTAAAACTAGCCTCTTAGCTTACATCATTACACTCATAGGTCGAATTTAGCGGAAATTTAAAACATTTTCATTACTTCTAATTGGAAGTTTTCATAGACCTCTAAATACAAATCATACATATATTTTAAGTATACATAGACTCTTCGTATATGAAGATTACTTAGTCTTCTACTTTTATTGAATGTATATATATTAAAGATAACATATTTATAATAGACGTCTCATCTGATAACCATCTAACAAGATTGTACGAACTTGAGCATAGACCATACATCAAAGTAAAAAAGCCTCACATGGGCTATACAATGTTTCATATTAATGGAAAAGTAAGAATATAATAGTCTTAAACTCAAAACAACTCCATTAGCTAGATAATGACATTGCCCTCAGAAAGTGAGGACCTTCCCTACTTGGATGAATAAGAGATCCAAGCCTTCTTCAAGTCGTCTTCAAAGCACTTCAATGACCGGAACCTAAAATGTTGGGGAAACAGAAGAATTTGGGTTAGTACACCATTTGTACTAACTATGAGACCATATGAATACATACTCTGAAAACATGCTAAGAAAAGGTACATTTCACTAAGGTATGCAAATTACTTTAAAAAAACTTATGCATATTCAACAAGGCCATACCAAATCACTTAGGCATATTCATTAACTCATAGGCATGTACATCACAAGACCAACAACATCAAAACTAGTCAAGTCAACATTCATATCATGTAATTAGACATATAGTCAAAGTAACTCTATCACCAAGTCATAACCACAATTAACATGAGTAAGAGTTCATTATAACATAACCAAATCAACCCAATTACCCATAACCCCTATCAAGTAAACAAGTGCAATGACCAAGCAAAGCCCCATAACCTTACTCAATCAAATAACCCAACAAGAATCATGACCAACTTCCTACTTTACATAGCATAACATTTAAGAGTACATCTCATCGTACTTTGACAATATAGACCAACACATAATTCATAACTGACACCAATCAACATATAGTATCAACAATGTGCAAGTTTATCATATACATATCATGTATCATTATAAGCATATTCATACATAGTAAGAACCTTCTAAAGTTCCCTTTAAGACAAACCAGTGCAAGATATAGGTAGAGTTCCACACCCCTACCTAGGCTAAGTCAACCTCTCAAGTCACCTTAGTTTGTAATTCATTACTTTATTTTAGTTTAGGGAACCCTTTCCTTACCTTACATAGACCACAAGAGCTAAGTGTGGAATCGGGTGTTGTAAAACCTTACACAGAAGGAAGGTTGTCTACTAGCGAAAGTAAAACCAAACTTAAACATAGCTTTCCAGGTGGATCCACTAGCTAGTATTCCTATGGGGACACCAAGTTTCAATAACTAAGAGATATGTATAATCCCTTTAGATAAGATTTGGAAATTGGGGCCTCCTGTCATGGGAATCCATTGGATGCCATCACCTGCCATTGTCAAGTTCACTCGGTGCTAAGTTAAAGTCCCTTTTTGAAATGTCTTTAATTACTTTATTAATCATCATAACTTATTGTAGGTAATAGATTCTAAACCTTGTATAACATCGTCATCATCATAGCTCAATAAGAATTGCATGAGTATTGTCCTTTCATTATATTTCATAAAAGTGAAGTTAGCACATTAAAATTCTCATATTATGATAAGGCACATTGTTAAATCATTCACCATCCTTATAACATTTGAATCTTAAGCTAATACCTAACAAATCATAGTCAAGACATTCCAATTCAACATCGTACCACCCTATCAATCCTAATACAAGGCATACTCCAATACTACATCATGACTTAATCACAATTAATCATAATTTGAAGTACACGTTAGGGGTTACAAGACTTACCAAGTATCCTTCATAATCCATCATCAAGGTCTTACCATGAACCCTTTATTCAACCCAATTAGGGTATAACTTCATCATCATTCAATGACCAATATGATAATTATACTAGAAGAATCACTACATCACAATTCAATACTAGTTCATAATTTAAGACAAGATACTTAGGTCAATTTACAATATACTTCATAACCTAGATCAACTTCTCAAGAACTAACATGATAGGACTATAATTCATCCCAATTAATTATAGATTGATTCATCAATATCATCTAGTAGTAATTCAACCAATAACCAATTCAATTTAACCAACATTACCTAATTGATACTTATTTTATTTAGGTTGGTGTACTCGATGGACCCCATCGATGCCCCGTCGTTCAATCGATGACCTGTTGTTCAATCAAAGGTTTGTCGACGGGGTATGGTACTACTGGTCTGAGACAAATTTTAGGCCTTTTTTGTAAGGTCCAATTTTTAGAGAACTTTTGACACACTCAAGAGTAGATATGCAATATTAACACCCAAAAGGTGAATTCGTCATTCCTAGAATTCCATTTTCAAACAATTTGTGTGCTCTTTCATCCTAAGTAAGAAACCCTAAGTCGGAATTTCCAAAAATACAGGGATACCCACATCTTATACAGAAAAAAAACTCACTCTAGCATTGAACAGATGTACTACACAAATTTTAGAATGCGATTCAGTTAATTTAGTCCCACGGTCATGACCCACATCAAGATTTCTGTAAACAACTATGAACGAGAATTAAAACTTTAAGAAAATTAAAATACCTTTAGTTCGGAGTGGTGTGGTTGTGAGATGAACTTTCAAGAATTAACCTACGCGCCTGAACTCGATCACCGGCCGAAGAACAATTTAAAGAAAGAAGAATGTAAGGAAGAGAGAGTTCAGGGAATTTGAAGGATTCTGAGTTTTGAGTAAAACGGGATATGAGAGGTTGAGTTTTGGTGATTAAGGAAATAAATAAATTAAGAAAACCATTTTGAAGGAAATTTTAAAAGAATATGAAGGAGGTAATGAATGTGAACCATTATATCCTTTAATATTACCGGCCGGGTCGGGTTAGATCACTAGTAGTTTGGATTGATGAAACCCCGTCTACGGTCCGCAGGTAAGTTGACTCGGTCCATTAGTTACTTCTCGACTTACCAATAATAAAAGACATACCTTGTATCTAGAGACACTGACGACTCATCAATGGGGTCCGTAGACCTCTACGCCGGACCATTTTCTGTAGAGTTTTGTTTCGGTCCTCGCATATGTAATACCCGTTAGGCTATTCTTTTTGAGTTTTTCTAGACACTATTGAGACAGATCCTATGCTAATCTCTTACCAGAAGTAGTACACAAAAAAGATGAAATAAGACATGACACAAAAAAATGACTATTCCTACAAAGAAAAAAAACCTATCACTGGCTAGAGGATACACCTTGGTTGCCTCCAAAGAAACGATTGACATAACATCGTTGAATGGCAGGCTCCTTGATTACTCAGACTTCATCAAGATGATAGGCCTCAACCACTTCATGGACACTCTCCGCATGCCCAGGTAGATCTTTATCCTTTCCCCCTAGATTGTGAACTTTGCGCCCTGCTTATTCTCCAATTCAACCCCTCCATGTGAAAACACTTTAGTGATGAGGAATGACCCTGTCCACTCAGACTTGATTTTTTCCAGAAACAAGCGTAGTCTAGAGTTGAATAGAACCACCAAATCACCAACTGCAAATTCTCGCTTTTCAATCCTTTGGTCATGATACTTCTTCATCTTCTCTTCGTAAATGGCTGAACTTTCATAGGCCTTGAGGCAAAACTCATTAAGCTCATTCAACCCACTTAGTGTTTGTTCTGCCGTTTCAGTCCAATCCATCTTCAGTTTGCCCACATTGCTTTGTTCTCTAACTCAACCAAAAAGTTACAATCCTTCCCATATACAAGTTGGTATGAAGACATACCTATGGGACTCTTGTACGCAATGCGGTAGGCCCAAATAGAATTATCAAGCCTCCTTGACCAATCATTTTAATTAGCATTAACCTTTTTTGCTAGAATTTTTTTGATCTTTCAATTGGACACCTCAACTTGCGCACTATTCTGTGGATGATAAGGAGTACCACATTATGGAGAACCCCATATTTTTCCAGTAGCCTTTTGAACAAATTATTACAAAAGTGAGATCCACCATCACTAATAATAGCCTTAGGTGTGCTAAATAAGGAGAAAATATTCTTTTTCAAGAACGCGGTGACACTCTTTCTTTCATTTTTAGGAAGCGCTATTGCTTCAACCCATTTTGACACATAGTCGATAGCCATAAGTATATACTTCATTCCATGAGAACTCACAAATGGGCCCATAAAATCAATGCCCATACATCGAATAACTCAATCACCAGAATACGATTTAATGGGAGTTCTTGCCTCTTTGAAATTCCCCCATCTCGTTGGCATCAATCACATAATTTGCAAACTCGTGAGCGTTTTGTTGAATGGTTGCCCAATAGTGCCCACACTGCAAGATCTTATGCGCAGTCTGGATACCACTATGGTGCTCTCCCACCAGCGAGGAGTGACATGCCTCCAAAACTCTCAACATCTCAACCTCCGGTACACAACGATGAATAATCCCATTAGCACAACTCCGATATAAGTAAGGCTCATCCAATAAGAACTTTTTCACATATGCATGAACCTCTTCCTCTGGTAGAAAGATAAGGCCAACGGAACTACATCACTTTCTAGATAGTTTGAATAGTCTACAAACCATGGGATCAAATCTTGAGAGGCGGCCAATACATGTTCATCTGGGAATGCATCATCAATTTAAGCCTTTTTTCTTATTTCACGCATAGCTTCATCCTCCAATCTAGACAAGTGATCGAAAACTTGATTATCAGTCCCTTTTCTATCTTTTACATCAAAAATAAAACTCTTACAACAATGGTACCTATTAGACCAACCTTGGCTTTGCATCCTTTTTATCAAATACCTCAAAGAAAAGTGGTCTATACGCACTATGACCATTGTGCGAAGCACATAGGAGTGAAACTTTTAAAATGCAAAGACCACTTCCAGAAGTTCTTGTTTAGTGACTGCGTAGGTTTTATGAACTTCAATTAGGTCTATACTAGCATAGCAAATGGGGTGACGTATTTTATCCCTTCTCTGTCCCAACACCATACCAAGTGCAACACCTCTTTCATCCACATCACCTCAAATGGATCATTCCAATCCGATGAAATAATAATGGGCGCGAACACCAACTTCTCCTTCAACTATCCAAATGCTTTTAGATAGGATTCATTGAAATAGAACTTGCATTCCTTCTCGAGTAGTTTGCTCAAAGGATGTGCAATTTTTGAAAAATCCTTAATGAACCTCCGGTAAAAGCCCACATGTCAACAGAAGTTCACACCTTTTATAGATATGGATGGAGGAAACCTCTCTATCACTACTACTCTAGCTCGATTAACATCAATCCTCTTCTCCCAGATTCCATGGCCCAAAACTATACCTTCGATCACCATAACGTCGCATTTCTCCCAATTAAGCACCAAATTAGAATGTTCATTTTTTTGAGCACCTCATCCAAATTATTCAAACACCGATCAAAGAAGTCACTAACCATAGAAAAATTATCCATGAACACCTAAATGGTGTTCTTCACCATATCAAAGAATATCGATATCATACAACGCTAGAAGGTGACCGGTGCATAATATAAGCCAAACGACAGCCTTTTGATAGAAAATATCCTATATGGGCAAGTGAAAATGGTCTTTTTTATCCCTCAGGGGTAATAGAGATTTGATTGTAGCTAAAATATCCATCAAGAAAACAATCCCACCCTTTGCATGCGAGTCTGTCTAACATTTAATTTATAAAGTGCATGGGAAAATGGTCCTTCTCAGTGAAAGCATTCAACTTCCGGTTATCCATACAAACATTCCATTCGGTCAATGGCGGCATCGGAACAAGCTTGTTCTTATTATTAGGTACCATTATTATCTGACCCTTTTTAGGCACACACTGAACAAGACACACCCGACTACTGTCCAAAATAGGTGAAATGACTCTAACATCCAACCACTTGATGATCTTCTTTTTCACTACCTCTTGCATAGGTGGATTCAACCTTTTTTGGTGCTCAATACTTGGTGTATGATCAGACATGATTTGGATTTTATGGGAACAGATGCTAGGGGGAACCCCAATAATGTCTGTAATAGTCCAACCAATGGCTCGTCTGAACCTCTTTAATACTGCCACTAGTCCCTCTACTTGTTGTTCATTCAAATCTGCTGCAATTATTATTAGCAAAGTGTAATCTCTACCTAAGAACACATACCTCAGATAAGGTTGTAAAGCGTTAAGCTCTAATTTTTGGTCCTCCTCAATAGATGGTTTTGCGGGTGGAGACTCGCGATGCTTCCTATCTAACTCTTATATCTTTGGTTTTGACCGATATTTCTTTCGTTAATGTGCAACTACTAACGACCCATACTCTTCAATACCATCTATGTAAAAATTTATAGTCACTGCCACTAGTGCCTCGACACCTAGTCGCTCTTCAATTTGTACCTCATATACACTCTCAACCCTGTATGATATACCATATACCGTTTGGAGATCACCACTCTATTTCATGGATATACATATGTTGAAAATGGCTTCTTCATTGTTTAACATGAATTTTATCAGATCATTTTCCATCTAAACAAATACACGCCCGAATGCAAGTAATGGCCTCCTTAGAATAATGTGATCCTCAAAATCGACCTTACAGTCAATAATCACAAAGTCGTCTGGAAATATAAATGACTCCACTTTAATAAGTACATCATGGAGTACACCAATGGGCTTCTTCACCGTTTGATCAGGCCATCAGTAACCGCATTGTGGTAGGTTTTGGGTTAACCAATCTTAACTTCTTATAAATGGAAAGAGGCATGAGATTTATGCTTGCACCAAAATCACATAGTGCTTTAGCAAAGTGTAGCAACCTGATTGTACATGGAATAATGAAAGTTCCAGGATCTTCCTTCTTCTGCACAAGAGATCTTGTAGCAATATCACTACAATGTCACATTGTGTCATCATCCTCAAAGCTCACCAATCTCTTCTTAGTTACCATATCCTTTATAAACTTAGCGTAACTGGGCATTTGTTCAAAAACTTCTATCAAAGGGACATTGATGGAAAGATGTTTCAACATAGTTATAAATCGCTAGCATTTACCATCCTCATTCTTCTTTACTAATCTCTGTGGAAATGGTGGTGGAGGTTTAGGAATGGGGACCACTTTTTGGGATACCTCTTATTTTTTCACCATTTTGTCCACCAATTATCCACTAGCTTCTACTACCACTTTGTCTTTTCTCATATCATCTTGTACTACCGATGAAATTAGATCAATGTTCTGCTTACCCCCTCGAGTAGTGACTGTCATGCAATGCCCATCATTTTTAGGATTTTGGATAGTGTTGCTAGGAAGAGTTCCAGGTTGACGTGGGTTCACCGTAGTGGACAATTGAGCCATTTGTAACTCAAGATACTTAATCGAAATCACATGTGTGTCCACCTTCTGTCTACTGTTATCTAGGTCACCTCTCATATTCTTGAAATTCTAATCACTAACATTAAACATCCTCATTATCTTCTGTAACATATCCTTAACTCGCGTCATACTACCTCTATCTTTCTCGGGAGAAACTTTCCAATTTTGTCGAAGAATATAGCGCCCAGTCTGATCATTCTTGTTACCATAGTTATTCCGGTTAAAGTTGTTTTTGCGGTTGTGCTTCTCATCTCGGACATATTGAAGCTCTCGGTTGTAGTTAATATAATTTTTACTTTGGTTTCCTTGACCTTGGTGCCAATTTTCCTTATTGGAACCTTGGCATTTTGTCGAAAACCCCACGTCTAATCATTTACTGCATAGGCATCTTCTTCATAATAGTACTCATCTACCGGCGGTGGTGGTTTAGTCAAGTAGTTAACCGCATTTACCTTATCTGAATCTCCACTCACATGTTACAAGACCAACCTTAACTCGGTTCTCATCTGCCCATCTTCTCACGAATCTCATTTGCCGCTGGGTTATTTGTAGCTTGCACTGCAAAGGTGTTTCTCCTAGATTCTTACTTTCTACCTCCCAAGCGTTGTTGTTGCGAGATGTCTTCTCTAACTTCTCGCGATCTCTGCATATTTGGACTTTTTATAGGAACCACCCACAATAGTATCATGCACTACTTTATTGTTATCATGTTGACCCCTCTAGAAGTACTCTTTCAATGAATCATCATCAATGTAGTAGTTTTGGTCACCTCTCATGAACACAATAAATCTTTCCCAGAGCTACTCCCATACTCTCCAGGTAGTGTCACAAAGTTGTTCACCTTATCCTTGTGGTTGAGATACTTGGACACTAGGTATTACTTTGCTAACAACACATCTCTCAACTAATCCCAAGTATAGATGGAGTTATTGGGTAGCTCAACAAACCGATCGCGACATCTCCTATCCGATTACATTCATATCCAATTCAGGCCTACCCACACAATTCATACATAGACCTCAGTTTGTATGTGTGAGCATATGAGTCCTCTGATGGTAGTCCTTCAAATAAAACATTCGCGATGAGTATCTACATCAAGCTATTCGTCACTACGAATGTGTGTCCACGGGGTAGAGGAGGTAGGAAAAGAGGAACATCAGAATCAGTGATGGTCACATTGCCATTATAGAAATCTTGAGGTCATGGGGTTGAACGCTGCATCCTCAAAGCATTACCCAATTGACTATCATCACAAGCTTGGTTGGGTGCCACAATCGGCAATGGAGGCTGACCAATTCCACCATCACCCAGATTGGCTGGGATATGTTGATTTTCCATCCTTCTCAATGTGAGGTTAAGCTTGAAATCGAATGGAATGAGTGGTTCTCCTCGTCTCTGTGTACTTGACATACACTAAAAATAGACCTGAAACAAACCGAAGCAAAAAGATAAAGTAAAATCAGGAAATCATTGACTAAATGTCAATAATATAAATAAAGTTAATCTAAAAGACAAAATCCCCAACAGCGATGCCAAAATTTGATATGCTCAAATAACACCTCTGTAAAGAAATATAAGATATTGTAATTAAGTAGATAACCCAACTAGTAGGTTGGGGTCGATCCAACGAGGAAAATGGTTGACTTAACTTCAATTCACAATCACATCTATTTAGTCAAGGTCTCTCCAAAAGCAAGTAATTAAAGGGGGGTGTCTATGAAACAAGTTTCTTAAACAATTATAAGTTAACAAGTGAGCAAAAGTAAGAGAATAAGTTTTTATCAGGTTGTAAAACTAACTCGAATATATGTGTTCCCTATTGGTTCATAACGCTGTATTTCTTGCAGTAACAATTCTTCCCTAGTGTTTTGCATGTAGATGGTAAGTTATGTATATTTAAATTCTTGGTCCGCCATCTAAAGAATTTCACCCTATACCTTGGTCAAGCTATGTGTGTATACTTTATTAACCCTTACCTTTACCTCATATTAGATATCATAATTGATGTATGGCTTAGTTATTACTTCACACCAATCGACACTATCCTATTAGATAGTATCCCTCTAAATTTATGTTGATAATTATTTTCTTATTAACTATCTCCTTGGTCCGGCAAGTAGCAACAAGGCGAGTTCTAACGCGTGCACTCGTTAAAAAGACTTCTAGGCAAAAGAATTATCAATACAAGCCTATTTGAGAATTTCTTATTTGTTAGGTTTACTTTATTAATTACCCATGGTTCTAACAACCCTAGTAGTGGATTTAGTTACCCATGCAAGCAATATCACAATTAATGGTTTTTAAGAAATAATTCATGCTTACTTAATAATAACAAGAAATCCAGAAAATCAACTTGAAATTGCACGAAAATTTCTTCAACATGAATCTGGAAATAAATAATTGCTAAAAGTTTGCAACCAATAATCTCCAACATAAAATAGAACAAAAAAGAAGTATCCAACCTCAAATATTTCATTTTAGTTCCTTATTTATAGAAAACATAGTCCTAAAGAAAAAGGAATAAAATCAAGGAAAGTTTTTTCAGTTGACGCGGCTTCAATTGACGACCCTAATGAGAATGATGGTCTGTCGACTGCTTCGATCAGTCCTGACTTGGAATTAGTTTTCTTAATCAGATAAACATCTTTTCTTAATCAAACGAAGAACCTACAGTACGGTCCATCGACTCACCTACGGTCCATCGATGCTCCTTCGTCGCTCCACACTCAGAATCTTGAAAAGTTAGGTAATGAAATCTTCTTTGAACCAATCGACGGTTCAACAGTACGATTTTTTGATCAATCAACGACCACAATGCTCTCGTGGTTCCATCCTTATTCAAATATCCCTGATCTTTTATGTTAGCCTAAAATGTACATCGATGTCACCACCTACGAACCATCGATTGAACGATGGGCTGCCTATGCCATTCATCGGTCGTCTTCTTCACTTTTTCAGCAGCCTTCTGCAATTTCAAAATTAATATTTTTCCTGCAAAATAAATATAAAAACATTTTAAAACTACTAAAAAAAAGTCTCTAGACACACACAACTCTTAAGCAAAGTGCATTGAAAATACTTTATGACCACGATACATTAATAGACACGAGATATCGTCATAGAATACGATGTCATAAATCCCACACCATAAAGTGGTGGTCTACTTTTCTGAGAAAGACTGGTTCACATAGATTAGGTGGACCAACAAGTTATACGTATGCTGGGACATAGTTTATGGATAAGGTGATAATAATTCAAACTCATGCCTTTCATCTAACAAAATCCACTCGGTGCATAGCCTACATACCCATAGAATAGTTAATTACCTTAACATCTTTACATATAGAAGGGGGTTACATTGGCCTACCGACTCCGAATACATTCATTAACACATGAAAGAATAACTTGAACCTACCGATTCAAGTTACATTTATTAATAACTCATTACTCCTCTTGAAAGGGTTCCATGAGACTACCAATTTAAGGCTCATTATTAACCTTCATGGAAAGGTGACATAAGCCTAGCAAATCCAAGGTTCAGTACTATCATTAATGGAAGGGTGCAACTATCCCACCAATGCAAGGATTCAACAATCAACAATAAAACCAATTATACAAGAAAAGGATGTTTGAGACCTACCAATTCGAGATATTCAATATATTGAAGAGTCCTTCATATTCTACCATCAATATTCACAAGTATCAGATTGAGAAATAGCTTTTCAATAATAACACATTTATATTTAAACAGTGTTCAGAGTAGTTTCATTGAATTCTCATTCATATATAAAAATATCATGATAACACTTCAATTTCTCACACTATGCCCTCAAGGCCATGGTCACAATGTACATAATAAGTAAACACCTCCACCTTTCAAGTGGATCAACATCAAGTTCACTATTCTAATTCGACAAGTAATTGCTCATAACTTTCCTTCCGGTCTAAACATCTCAAATACCCATACGCCAAAAATTCATTATAAAAAGGCATAGGTAATGACATATTACAGTAATCTAAAGACATTTTAGAGAATTTCTATTACATGTATTCTTTATAACCTAACCCAATTCATAAAGACATAAATTAGGAATAGAGAGAAATCATGGGTCTGATAACGCTCAAACTTACTTCTCAAATAAAAAGTAAAGCGGTCATATCAAGTAAAGAACACAATTAATGAGGTTGGGATCATTCCTTCGAGGAAAATGGTTCACACTTAACTTTATTCTATTATTACTATTATTTAGTCAATTATTTCGTTAGAAAACAAAAGACAGTAAAGGGGGAATTTTTATTTCTAAATTAATGAAAATCATTAACTAGATTAATGTAAAAAACTAACAGATTCAAATCATGGAGTTTAATCAATTAATAAAAGTAACTAGGGTTTAAGTGTTCCCCACGGGTTCTTAACTTTATAATTCTTACTATAACAATTCATTGCTAGTATCTTGCATGCAAAGTTATAAGTTATGGATTTTTAAATCCTTGGTCCTGCATCTAGAAAATTTCACTCTGCACCTTGGTCCGGCTACGTGTGTTGCTATACTAACTCTTACCTTTACTTCATATTAACCATTGTATTCAATAGTTGACTAAGTTATTACCTCGTACCCATCAACACTAGCCTATTAGATAGTATACACTAAATCTATGTTGATAATTCTTTTCCTATTATCTACCTCCTTGGTCCGTCAAGTAGCGTTAAGGCGAGTTCTAACGTTGTCCATCCATTAAAAAGATTTCTAAACGAAAGAATAGTCAATACATGCAAGAAACTATTCTAGAATTGTTATTTTAGTTAGATTTTACGTCATTATTCATCCATGGCTCCCACAACCCTAGTTATGGAGTTTAGTAACCCGTAGTCATAATCACGATATTCATATATGTAATATATGAATTCACGCACTTACTTTAATAATAAAGAATAAAATCCAGAAGTTCACTTGATTAATCAACAAACGCTCCAACATTCAATTCCAGAAAAAGTGTATCAATTAGTGAAATTAATCCTTCAATACTTGAACAAGAGAACTAAAGATTCTCCAAAAGTCTAATAATCAAAAAGTCTAATATCAAAGAGTCTACTAACAAAGAGTTTAACCTAAAAGAGTCTAACCCTAAAAATGAGGTCTGTCAAACTATTTATAAGAAAAACAAAAACCCAACAAAAGAAGGACTCTAATTACTGAAAATCTGTCAAAACACGGCTGGGTCGATGGACCTCGTGATGGACCTTCACGGTTATGACGGGCCGTCATGGTCTCCGTCATCCCATACTTCACAAATTCTTCTCATGCTCTCTTCATTACCCTCGACAAACAGGTATGATGGACCGTTCAAAGACGATGGTCTGTCGAGGGTCTCCGTTCCATGATACTTCAACTTCTTGGAATTTGGGTACTGGGACTACTCTCTGATCATGAAGATGAATCAGCAGGACGGACCATCATGGCTATGAAGGTCCGTCATGGACTTCCGTAATCCCACACTTGGGTAAGACTTCCCCATCTTCCTTCAGCAGCTTTACTACGATGACACCTACGGACCGTCACAACCTCTATGGACCGTCATAAGCTCCGTAGGTGGTCTCTTCTACATTTTCGCCCAAAAACTTCCAATGTTCATCTTTGGATAGATTTCCTGCAAATAAAGAGAAAAACTTACATAAAAATCAATACAAAAAGGCTTTTGGACACACACTAAACTTAAGGATAAAGCATTAAAAATACCGTGAAACCACGGTATATCAACACCCTCAACTTAAATTCGTTGTTTGTCCTCAAGCGACGCACTATGACTTAGTACAAAATCTTTGTACAATAGTATCTATATTTTAGCTTTCACAATCATTTGGTTATCAATCCCGATCAGTCTCATCATGTTTATGCATGTTATCACTATTAGGCTTGAATTATGTGGAATCATACCATAACATAGACTCACCACACACTGACACCTATCCTCTTCAATTTCTCACCGAGGTGCTAATATTTTCGGTATTGCAACTAGTGTCCTCACTTCAAAACAACATCCTCATTTTTCACACAATGATTTAAGTTTGAGCATAAGGATTAATTTTCAACACTCACTCTCAGAATAAATTCACAACTGATTCATACATATTACCATATGCTTGCCCTTATTTTCACTTTTTTAAGTTCGCCATACAACTTTTAGGATAACGATAGGACTTTCTTAGCTTGTAACATAGGCTCAGGGTCAGGTAGGGTATATTTATGTATAATTTGGTGAATTTTTGCCCTCCTTGACATATCGTCTAAACATACCTCTTTTAATCATTTTATTTCACCCAATTTCTCATATTCTTTCACCTTGCTATTTTCCCTTCTTTCTTTATTTGTGTAAGTGACTCTCTTCTTTTCTTGCTTGTATTTATTATATTTTTTTTCACTTTCTTTCAACTGGTTCTTGAGTCACTTTACTTTTGTTCTTTCTCTCTCTTTATTCTATCAACCCTACTTTCCAGAGTATTCCTCATAATAGCCACCCTCAACTCATTGCTTTGGCATGAGTCAAAGTACATAATACCCAAAAATGGGTTAGGGCCACAAAAAGGTTGTTTACTGCATTAGCCACCCTCAACATATGCTTTTGGCATAATCTGAGGTGCACATGTCCAAGGAGGGACCAGAGCCAACATATTATTCCCAAAAAAGACAGTTCCGGTGAAAAAGAAAGGTCTATTTAAAGCTCAAATCATTTGGATAAAAAAGGGATTAATTTCATTCATTTTTTTTATTCAGGCGAAAAATTGACTATATTGAACAAGGGCCTATGATCCTTTCTTTATTTTCTATTACATCTTACTTTTAGCAGGACTAACCAGGCAAGTTCTAGCTCAGTACAAATAGTGGACTACTCAAATTTTCCTCACACTCACTTGACATTTCATTACTCTACCAGATTAGCAGACGCCTAGTCGAGTCTTAAACTTAGGGTCATGCAGTGGCGTATCTCTATGTCATGCTTAGAGCCACACATTTATCAATTATTGTGCCTAGCCATGTATCATTTTCATTAGATCAGAATAACTTTTTTGTTTTAGCCATCATGGTTCAGAGTTATACTATGTACATAAGATGTAGACATGCCATTTCAATAGTAAAAAATAATCAGTCTCTTGGGGATAAAGAACACATGCAAGAAAACCCTAAAAGATGATCGTGAATTGGGATACTTAGACTTCACCCTAGTACTCACTTTCCATTTACCCCCCCCCCCCAAACAAAAAGATATGCAATTTTCCCCAATGCATAAAATAAATTAAGATACGAGAGTGGTAGGTGAAGCAAACCTAAGGCGTAAAGCGCCGAGGATCAGCAAGCTGGTGGGTCTAGTTCCCCGGAACCGACTACCTATGTTGTCTAGACACCCTTAGTAGTGTCCTCATCAGCAACAACACTATCAGTAGTGCCTCCCGCTGTCTCTACGTCTATGAGCTAGATGCCACATCAGCTGACTCTACAGTCCTGATCCGACGCGCCTCTTCATCAGCAAGCGAGGCTCTCCTCGTAGCCTCCATCTCACCGTGCTCCTTATTCCGTGCTCTAGCCTCATCCTTTTCTAGACCCCTATGCCTCTTGGCATGCTCTCGAGGGGGAGGTGGTGAAATCTCAGAAGTGGCAAATAAGGCAGCCATCACTATGTCCTCAGCAGGCTCTGCAGAAGGGGACTCAGACTCAGGCATGCTAGCCTCTAGGATCATATCAATATCCGCTCACAGACTCTCAACTGCGTCCTGAATGGTCGAGACGTC
The DNA here is from genome assembly GCA_027789145.1 of Solanum arcanum. NCBI lineage: Eukaryota > Viridiplantae > Streptophyta > Magnoliopsida > Solanales > Solanaceae > Solanum > Solanum arcanum. The sequence continues at coordinate 63,437,417 of CM050933.1, forward strand.
CACCGGAGGGGCTGGTCGGGCTAGCACCCGCAACTCAAAAGCGTCTAAGTGCTAATGAACCTCAGCGATTTTCTGTTCTATGTGCTGTACCATTCTATGCTCCAAGTGATCCTCCTCCTCAACAATAGACCTCTGCATCCAAGGCTGGATGTGATGCAGAAGTGTAGCCATATGAACCTCTAGTTTCTGGAACTTAGCAAGCGAGACAAGAGTGGGGAAAGGGGCTAAGCGAGAGGAGCTAGGATAAGTGTTACTACCCGTGATAGACTCGATCGGGGTAGAGTTAGTGGCTTCGGAAGTAATTTGGGTAGCCGTTCGAGCATGTGCTACTGTATCAGCCTGATTTTCACAAAGTGGAGGCAACTCCGCACGGGGCCCTTTGCGTGGAACCAATCATTGGCCTCATCCCTGATGAGGCCGATATCAACAGTGCCTAGCGGATTCTTGAGCTGATCAATGTGCCAGATGGGCACACATGCCGACCTGCATAAGGAAAATATCATGCGCGATGTCATGTTACTATATTATCAGCAGCCGTGGGGGAAAGGCAGTGGCGGAAAATCAACCATAAGAACTTAGCCGTGAAGGTCAAGTTAGCCTTCATGATGGCTCCCTTCGGCTCTGTTACCCTGTCAACACCCTCTTCATAAATAGACAAGTGCAGAGCCATCCACCTCTTGGTGGTCTCTCTTAGCGATGGCTCACACAAAAATTGTCCATATTTCACAATTTGCCACTGGTAGTCGAACTTGGCGGTAATAGGTGTCCTATTGTCATCAACATCCTCGTCATACAGATACCGGTGGATGGCGGGCAGGGAGATGTCGATATGTATGCCGCATACTCAAACGTTCTCAAGTGGGGCTTGTTTGGCGGGGGCAGCCCACCTATCTATCTGTGTCAAGAGTAGCCATGTAATAGGCGTAAAACTCTCGAACCAACTCCTCACTGTAGCAGCCTAAAGAACAAGCTGTCCACTCTAGCCGGTGTCTGGTGAAAAGATTGTGGATCTCTGGCATGGTGGGGAGACTTCCCATAAGAACCCGCCTCTCCAGTTTAAGGGTCTATGTCATAACGCCTTTATCATTTAGAAACTTGGCATTTGAATACACTTGGTATTGCCCGTCGACACACCACTGGTTGGGCTGGTCGGGAACCGGGGTGAGAGCACCAGTCGGTGATCCTGGAATGGAATCAGGATTGTCAGCCTCATCGGACGAGGCAGACTGTGCAGCTGTGGCGGGTGCAGGGACTTCTGCGGACCCAGAAGCTTCCTCCGAGCACGAAACTCCTAATGAACCAGACGCTCTTTCTTCATGTGTAGCTGACCTAGAAGGTGTGCCGGTCAGTGTGCGCTCTTCATCACACTGGGAGGCAGTGACTATGCCGGATACCACCTTGTAAGGCGTAGCTTTGGTTGCACGTGCAGCTCGTGATGGGGCAAAATACTTTGAACGCCCACGTGCATAGACTCGATCTTGTTTTGGTGCCATTAGAGATAGTATCTGTAAAGAATCAATATTAGTACTAGAAGGAGCAAACAAGACAAGGACAAACGACTCAAACTAAATATAAGAGAAAATTTATAATGACATCTCGGTAGTAACAGTGAAACACGATGGACCAGGTGACGGCTCGTCGTGACTACGACGGACCATCATGGGGTCCGTCATGTCTTACTTCAACTATGTTTATGTGGAGACCCCTGAAGGAAAGTCTTTGACAGTTATGACAGGTAACCAGGAAGGACCGTCGTGACAATGATGGTCCGTCTTTGATGTCCGTCGTGGGGAAGTTGGAAAAAGGTATGGAGACCCTTAGGAGAGGGGTCTCTGACCGTCATGAGGTTGTGTCGGATGGACTGTCGGGGATATGACAGTCCATTGTAGATGTCTGTAAGAGGACACTTAGAAAAAAATGGAGACCCTTAGGACAAGTGTCTCTGAGAACCATGACGGTTAAGCAGGATGGACCTTCGAGAGTATGACGGTCCGTCGTAGATGTCCGTCAAAGGACATTTAGAAAAAGTTGGAGACCCTTAGGACAACAGTCTCGTACAACAAGAACGGTTGAGCAGGACGGACCATCGCTGGTATGACGGTCCGTCTTAGATGTTTGTCAGAGGACACTTAAAAAATTGTAGACCCTAAGGAATAGGGTCTTTGACAACCAGAACGGTTGTGTAGGATGGACCGTCGTGGGAATGACTGTCCGTTGCATGTTTACATTGGTGGACACTTAGAGAAAATGAACAGTGGGGTGTTGAAACAGACCCTGTGATTGGCCGTCGTGGGAACGACGGTCCGTCATCGGGGTCGCATTATGTCATTCAGTGACAGAACCGTGGATGCTACAATCATCCTCTGTGACACAAATGGAATACTTAGTGTTAACCTACATGTTTCGAACCCAAATACCTAGCAAACCAGCAATGATAAAACACCTATTTCTTGAGTTTTAGCAAGACAATTCGAGGATTCTCAACCTAGGTCAGACAAAATTGGATCAAAGAATGAAGACCTACCAAAAATAAAAAGGATAATAAAAAAAATGAAATGTAAATGGGTAGAGATTAGAGACACATACCTGAGAAGAGGAGAAAAACAAGCAAGTGAGGAACTTGGTTATCAAGAACAGAACCACAGCAGCAGACTCCGACCAGTAGAAAGGAGATACCCGAAATTGGGGATTTGGGGAAGTGATCAGTTGATAGAGAAGAGAGGTAGGAACTTGGAAGTTTAGAAGGGAGGGAATGGCAGAAAGAGGGAAAAAATATAGTTGAAATGAAGGGGTGTTTTTTTTTAAATGTTGACAAATTTTATCATTCCCCAGCCGGTTCGGATCGGGTTGCTGGTTTATGACGCAACGAATCCCTGATGATGGTCCCTGCAAATGCGATAGTCCGTCATGGGTTTTGTTGCGTGTTCCCCAATTTTAAAAATAAATGAATGGCGTACCTGCCACGACGGATTTCTGCGATGTGTGATGGTCCGTCGATGTTTCCGTTAGTGACTGTTGCAGAGTGATTTTCTGCAGAATTTCCTGGTGATGTGCTACCTGCAAATTTACAACCCATTAGTAGAAAATGCTACCATTACTAGAAAGAAAACTATAAGTATTGTGTTGCCTCCCAACCAATGCCTGATTTAACGTCGCGGCACGACTGAGGGTACTTGAATACTCAACCTTCAATAAGATGGTATACCTCGATCACTTCATTCGCCGATTAAGCATGCCCAAAATAGAGTTTTAATCGTTGTCCATTAACCTTAAACCACACACCCTCCTTGGTTTCTAACTAAACTGCTCCATAAGGGAATAGTTGGGTAATCAAGTAAGGGCCAGTCCAGTTGGACTTGAGCTTTCCCGGAAACAAACGCAACCTAGAATTGTATAGAAGCACCAAATCCCCAACCATAATCTCTCGTTTTTTAATTTTTAGGTCATGGTGCTTCTTCACATTTTCTTTGTAGGATATAACAGATACCGATTGGAGCTCACCACTCTACCTCATGGACCTACAAATGTTGAAGGTCACTTCTTCATTGTTCAATCGAAATTACATCTGCCCCTTTTCCATATAAACAAAGGCTCTACCTGGAGCGAGGAATGGCCTCCCAAGAATATTAGGAACTCCAACATCCACTTCAAAATAAATAATAACAAAATCTGCTGGAAATTTGAACGACTCAACTTTTACTAGGACATCGTGAAGTATCCCCATAGGCCTTTTTACTATTCGATCGGCCATCAGTAGCCTCATCGCAGTGGGTTTTGGATCACCCAAACCGAACTTCTTGTAAATTGAGAGGGGAATGAGATTTATGCTTTCCCTTAGATTGCATAATGCTTTCACAAAATGTAATGACCCGACTGTACAAGGAATATTGAACACACTCGGATCTTCTTTCTTTTGTACTAGAGATCTTGTAGCAATAGCACTGCAAAGCTGCATTCTATCATCATCCTCGAAAGTGACCGTTCTTTTCTTTATAACTAGATCTTTCATAAACTTGGCATAACCGGGCATTTGTTCTAGAGCTTCTACCAAAGGGACATTGATAAAAAGCTACTCCAACATTGTTATAAAACGTCAATATTTACCATCCTCGGTCTTTTTCACTAATCTTTGAGGAAAGGGGGGGTGGTGGTCTAGGCATGGGAGTTACCTTTGTAGGCACTTCACCATCTCTTCCCATGTTATCTTCTACTTCACCACTAACCTCAACCACTTTATCATTATCTTTTATCACCTTTTCCTCATTAGACGACATAGGTGGGTCAATGGTTTGCTTACCATTCCGAGTAGTGATTGCCATACAGTGTCCCTCATTTTTCAGATCTTGGACAGTGTTGCTAGGAAGAGTGCGCAGTTGCCGTGTGTTCACAGTCGTAGATAATAAGGCCATTTGCAACTCAATCTGCTTAATCGCTATTGCATGTGTATCGACTCTTTTCCCAATATCAGCTAAATCAATCCTTAACTCTTTAATGTGCTCATCACTAGCATCAGACCTCCTCATCATTTTGTGCAACATATGCTCAACTCGCTCCATACTATCTCCACCATCCCTGGGAGTAACTTCACTATTTTGAGGAGGGACATACAACCCATTCCTATCATTTTTGTTACCATATTTACCCCTGTTTAAGTTGTTGTCGCGGTTGTAGTTTCCATCTCGGACATAATGACCCTCACAGTTATAGTTACTAGAGATCCGACCTTGGTTTCCTTGACCTTGGCTCCAACTCTCCTGATTAGAGACTTGGGCACTCGGTCCGAAACCCCCTGTCTTCTCATTTACCGCATAGGAATTCTCCTCATAATAGCATTCATCATTTGGTGGTGGTGGTTTAGACAAGTAGTTAACTACATTTATTTTTTCTACACCCCGGTGACACTTTTAATACCAACCCAAGCTCAGTTCTCATCTGAGCCACTTTTCACGAATCTCATCTATGGCTGGGTTTTGAGTGGATTGTACTGCGAAGGTATTTCTCCCAGTATCTGACTTCCTAGTACTCTAAGCTTTATTATTTTGGGAGATTTTATCTAACTCTTTGGCAATCTCGGCATAAGGACACTCTCCATAAGAACCACCCGCTATATTATCCTATACCACTTTATTATTAGCATCTTGTCCCCGATAGAAGTATCCCTTCAATGGCTCATCATCTATGCGGTGATTGGGGACACTTCTCAAAAATGAGGTGAACCTATCCCAATAACTGACTCTCCCGGTTGTGCCAAAAAGTTTTTCACTCTGTCTTTGTTGTTTAGTTTCTTGGAGACCAGGTAGTAACGTGCTAAGAGAACGTCCCTTAGTTGGTTCAAAGTGAAAATTGAGTAATGAGGGATCTCAGTGAACCAAATAGCAGCCTCTTTCGCCAGTGAGAGAGGAAATACTCTTAGACCTATTACATCAAAATCCAAATCAGGCCTCCCTACACAACTTTTATTCATTGCCCTTACCTTAGCTATATTGGCATGTGGGTCCTCAGAAGGTATCCATGAAAACAAACCTCTAGCAGTGAGCATTTGCATCAGACTACTAGTTACCACAAAGGTGTGACCTTGTGGTAGAAGGGGGAAAGACAAGTGGCCCATCCGAGTATGCAATATTATCATAACCTTTATAGAATTCTTGAGGGCGTGGAGCGGGATTTTGTCCCCTTTGTTGATTTTCACCCAGATTATCGGGTAATAACTGACCATGAACATCAATAGGAGCTGGGATGTTCTGGTTTGGATCATTATCGTTAATACCCAAGTTTCGATTCATATTGCATAGTGTACGCTCTAATTCGTGATCGTAGGGAAACAAGAGTTCTCTTCCTCTCCGTTTATTTGGCATACAAGGAAGATAGTTCTACATGAATAAAAAACAATAGAAAAGTAAAATCAAGAAAATATTGACTAAGCTTTAGTAATAAGTTTAAGTTAATCTAAAAGCTACTTTCCCCGGCAGCGACACCAAATTTTCATAACGCTCAAACTTACTTCTCAAATAAGAAGTAAAGCGATCGTATCAAGTAAAGAACCCAACTAATGAGGTTGGGATCGTTCCCATGAGGAAAATAATTCAGACTTAACTTTATTATATTATTACTATTATTTATTCAATTATTTCCTTAGAATACAAAAGACAGTAAAGGGGGTATTTTTACGTTTAATTAATGAAAATAATAAACTAGATTAAACTAAACAACTAACAAATTCAAATCTTGGAGTTTAATCAATTAATAAAAATAACTAGGATTTATGTGTCCCTACACGTTCATAACTTGATAATTCTAACTATAACAATTCTTTCCTAGTATCTTGCATGCAAAGTGATAAGTTATGTATTTCTAAATCCTTGGTCCGACATCTAGATAATTTCTGTCCGCGCCTTGGTCCACCTATGTGTGTTGATATACTAACCCTTACCTTTACCTCATATTAAGCATTGTATTCCATATTCGACTAAGTTATTACCTCGTACCAATCAACACTAACCTATTTGATAGTATACATTAAATCTATGTTGATAATTCTTTTCCTATTATCTACCTCCTTGGTCCGGCAAGTAGCATTAAGGCGAGTTCTAACTTTGGCCATCCGTTAAAAAGTTTTATAAACGAAAGAATTATCAATACATGCAAGAAACTATTCTAGAATTGTTATTTTAGTTAGATTTTACCTCATTATTCACCCATTGTTCCCACAACCCTAGTTATGGAGTTTAGTTACCCATAGTCATAATCACGATATACATATATGTAATATATGAATTCACACACTTACTTTATTGAGAAAGAATAAAATCCAGAAGTCACCAACAATAAATTCTAGAAAAAGTGTATCAATTACTGAAATTAATCCTTCAATACTTGAACAAGAGAACTAAAGATTCTCCAGAAGTCTAACAATCAAAAAGTCTAACAATCAATAAGTCTAATATCAAAGAGTCTACTCACAAATAGTTTAATCCTAAAGAGTCTAACCCCAAAATTGAGGTTTTTTGACCTATTTATAAAAAAACAAAAACCTAATAAGAGAAGGACTCTAATTGCTGAAAATCTGTCAAAACGCAGTTAGATCGACGGACCTTGTGACTGACCGTCGTGGTTATGATGGGCCATCAAGGCCTCCATCGTCCCATACTTCACTAATTCTTCTGCTGCTCTCTTTATTACCCTTGATGAACAGGTATGACGTACCGTTCCAAGCACAACGGTCCATCGATGGTCTCCGTTCCATAATACTTCAACTTCTTGGAATTTGGGTACTCGGACTACTCTCTGATCATCAAAATGAACTAGCAAGACAGAACATCATGGCTATAACGGTCCGTTATGGACTTCCGTAATCCCACACTTGGGTCACACTTCCCCATCTTTCTTCAGAAACTTCACTACGATTCCACATATGGACCGTCACAAGCTCGACGGACCGTCATAAGCTTTGTAGGTGGTCTCTTCTGCATTTCTCGCACAAAAATTTTCGCGTTCGCTTTTGGAAAAATTTTCTACAAATAAAGAGAAACTTACACAAAAATCAATACAAAACGGCTTTTGGATACACACTAAACTTATGGAAAAAGCATTAAAAATATCGTGAAACCATGGTATATTAGGTTCATAGAGTACTTTAATCTTAAATAGTCAATTTAACACTAACATAACCATAATATGCCAATACAAACCTTTTTGAAACAATTTGGTGAAAGAAACATGATATTGAGTGAAACCCCAGTTTTTCATAAAATGGAAAGCTTTGAGAAATTTATTTTGAAGTTGACTCTAGGGTGAAAGAGAAACCTTGATGAAGGATTACCATAACTTTCTTAATATTCCCAAACAAATTCGAAGTAGAAAGCACCTAGAATCCAAACCCTAGCTCCCACTTCTTCTTCTTCCTTAAGGTAGAGAGAAATACATAGAGAAAAAGGACTTTGGGTTTTTTATTTGGGTTTTTGAATATAGGGAGTAAAAGAAGTTTTTTAAAACCTGAAACTAGTTTATATATGATATTAACCATTAAAAATCAACCTCACATAGTAATACCTTCAAACTAATTTACTTATAACCCCCCTAAATGAGACAGCCCCGTTAGGAACCATGGACAACTCTACGTCTTATGAAGAGGGACCACAACCCGTAGTGATGCCCATGGTCCTGTGGGAAGTAAGATACTTTGACTTCCCAATCCCAAAAATACAAAGGCATCTTCACGGCCAACGCTACAGTATGTAGTAAAGACCATTGACTGTGGTGTGGTCGTGAATTTTAGGGCAGTAGCTTGGCAAACAAGCCTTGGATCACATGCAACAAACTGACCTTCATGGTCACTTTTATAGACCGTATTCAAGGTTACTACCGTGAAGGGGTCCTTGAAGCCTTTCGAAAGTGTTTAGCCAAGGTTGGAAGCCTTGGCCTTTGTCTTAGGCCTTCCATTCCTAGTCTTGTCAGAAGCCTTAGTACCCTTTACAAACATACAAAAGTCTTTCAACACGGAGTCTAGAACGTAGCTTGATGTTGACTCACTAAACTTCTTATCTCTAGACAACATTACACAACAAGAACCCTTGTTACAAACTTAACACAAGGTTGTTAAGATCTAGTTTCACTAATTTACTTTAAGGTTCGTTATATTGCCAATCACGACAGTATGTGTCGTGAAATTTTTTTTAATCAAAATAAGTTTAGTAGTATTGCAAAAGGTATGAAGACATCTATATTTTTCTTCGAGAGGCTATATAATTTTAGGAAAAACTCACTTCTTTCTACTCCATTATTTTATGACTTGAATCCAATTCGTATCCGTGATATAAATTGGTAATCTATTGTCTGAACTAGAGAAATGGAAGTGTAACACAATCACTAGCAAGAAGAATGTGCATAGACTACGGACAGTTGAATAGGTTAACCATTCAAAACAAGTATCTACTTCCTCATACAAATAATATATTGAACACTTGCAGGGTGCATCTGTTTTGTCTAATATTAATCTAAGGTTTAGTTATCATCAATAAATTATTAGGATTTAGGATATGCAAAAAATGACAAATAGGACCTGTTATAGGCACTATGCGTTTCTAGTTATGTGGCTTGGGTTGACAAATGCGCCTGCAACTTTCGTATATTTGATGAATGGTGTGGTGAAACCATTTATTCATTCATTTTGTTATGGTATTTATTGAATTCATTTTGTGTAATTTTTAAAACTGAGGAAGAGCATGCCGACCATCTTCGTACTATTCTAGGTGTTCTTGGGAACCAAAAGTGTTAATTCTTGTTAACTTAGGTTGTTTTTTTAGGGCATGTAGTTTCAAGGGAAGGGTTAATGGTAGATCCCCAAAAAGGTTGAAGTAGTCAAGAATAGGGTCCGACCTTGTTAAGTGACTAAAGTTTCTAGCTACTATCATCGCTTGTGAAGGGATTAAGGTCAGATTTACAGGCTCAAGTTTATAGTTGTTATCAATCAAGAATTTTTGGTAAGGGACGGCTAGATAATAACACCATTACTTTGGAAAATGCATTTAGTATTTTTTTCATAACATGTATGAGTTGTTTAGCGAATAATGAAATTAAGTTATTGCCAATTGAGGTTAGAATCTATACTGTGATTTCCTTGATTGATTGTATATCAAAGAGATAAATGATACAACTACTATAATAGCAACAATTCTTACTGTGTTAAGTTATTAAGTGTTATAATTTTGGAGAACCTGGGCATATGAGGAGGAAATTAGAAAGGTTGTGGAGTCCATAGAAATGGTAGTGCAGGTATAGGAGCATGGCAACCAGGCAAGGAGGTTGCCCGTTGAGATGACAAGGCTCAATTTTATGCCTTTTCGGGCAAGACCAAGGTTGAGGCATGTGTACTATTATTCATTGTGACCAGATGATTACTCTTTGTTTGAATCCAATTTCTACTTGTACATATTTGTCATTTTAGTTTATATTGAGATTTGATGCGGATTTTAATGTACTTGATACCCCATCCATGTTTCCACCCCAGTTGTAGAGACTGTCATAGTCACCCATGTATATCGTGGTTGTCTTGTGTGTCAGTAGATTTTTAGGTTTGCGTTTACTTTGTTATGCTAGATATGAAAGACTTGATATAATCTTCGGCAAGAACTGGTTGTACTCATATTATACCGGGCTTAATTTTAATTCTAAGCTAGTAACTCCCAGAGATCCCAGGTTGCAAAAGTTAAAGTTTGAAGGGGTGTACAATCCTAGGCCAACTAAGTTCATATCTTTCTTGCGGGCTAGGAAATTTGTGTTGTAGGGTTTTTGGCTCATTAATCTAATATTTGGGATATTTAGATCGAGAATAACTCTATCGAGTCTACTCCTGTGGTATTTGAATTTAGAAAAGTGTTTCCTATTGATTTGACTGGTATGCCTCTAAGTGGAGATATAGATTCCACATTGACTTGGAACCTAACACTCGCCCCATCCCCATTGCTCCTTCTCACATGGCTCTGGTAGGACTAAGAGATTAAGGCTCAAATATAGAAACTTCTTGATAAAGGCTTCATCCATCGTAGTGCTTCCCCATGGGGTGCTCATAATTTGTTTGTTTAGAAGAAAGATTGTAGTATAAGAACTAGTGATTTTATTTTAAGCCACAAAGAAGTGGATTTATATCGGAATGAAAATATTATAGATAAATTAAGTCCCATTGAGTATACACGGGAGAAGGAAATTAAAGATCCTAGTAAGAAAGGGCATAGGATTTTAATTAGTCCTTTGAATTCGATGGGTACAGTGGAGTTTGAGCTATCTGGTCAATGAGAAGGTGGACTTCGTAGTAATATCCAGGGCTAACTGACTATAATGGTAATAAGGGTTCGTGATGGATTATGATGGATTGCAATGATATAATAAGATTGTTGGCTATGTAAATTTTTAATGGTAATTATGACTTATGAGTATCCAAGGTCGTGATTTTCTAATATTTGGTGAATAACATGGTTGTATGAAAACTTTTAAGAGATGGTGGGATACCACTATAGAGGTTACGGACACTAGATTTTTTATTGTGGCTATGGTTATAGTGTCATGGGTCCATAATATTGGATAAAAGCTATTGAAAAAAACTTGAGAAAAGAGATTAAAGACACTAGGTCGAGTGTGATGATAAGTGCTTAGTTTTGTTTTTGAGTTTACTAATTAGTACGATCGAATTGTTAGCAAAAGATATTGTATGATCAATGGAAATGTGATCAATGATAATGAAGTTCCATGAGTTCATTCAAATCTTGAAGGTATAAATTAATGTATAAGATATGGTTGATAGATAAAGGGATTGTGTTATACGATTGAATTTACAATTAAAATTTTCATTGTAAGTATACATTCATGGTAATATATTTTTTCAAGGTATCAACTTTTAAGGTGAGAAATGATCATTTGTACAGGTATTGAACCTCTAGAAGGATGTACACTTGTTTTGAGTCATAAATTTTATCACATTTGACTGTGAAAGTATCTAAGAAAGGTTTTTGTTTGAAATTGTTGGTTTAGAGTACGGTAAGTGGTCGGAGTCTTCATGATGCTTGTTAGTATTGAGAGTGTGGACTACAATGGATATGATGAGACGAGTATGTGGATTCAACTTAATGGAAATGACTGGTATCGAATCTTCAGAGTAAAACCTTCAGTGTTATTCAATACTTTATTCCTTAAATTCTTATGTGATTTCATTTTGTTTATGATTGTGAGTATAATTCCCTAGCTATGCTCACATTTGTTCCTTAAATTCTTATGTGATTTCATTTTGTTTATGATTGTGAGTATAATTCCCTAGCTATGCTCACATTTGTTTTCACATTTTGGGTGGATCCCTAGTGGTGGATCACGCGTATTGATCCTATTATATTGTCTTCTTTGACTGGGATAATAGGGAATATTTTGTTATTTTATAGGACGTATGATGTGTCTTATTGGAGTTGTTAAAGTATTTAAGTGGTTCGACATGGACCACCTTGATTATGAGAATTCATATATAAGCTACCTTCTGTAATCATGGTTATTTGATACTCTCAATATACATCTAGTCGTCGAGGTCACGTATTTATTGTGTGTGGTTGAATGTGGGGATCATTGGGTTCAATGCTACTATTCTTAGGGGTAATCTACAATAATAACTGATTAATCTAGATTTCAATAGTGTTGTTAGAGGCTTTAATGTTTAAACATATTCTTCGACGAGCATCTGATGTCTAAAGATCAAATTCTTAAAAATTAGAGTCATGGAAATTTATATTGTGCAATGGAGATGTTGATAAATAATTCTATTGTTTTGATATTATAAATGTGTCTTGGTTGGTTAAGGTTTACTTCGAATTGTAGCAAGGATTAATTTAGACTTTTATTATACTTATATGATAAAGCATTTGTGTTGATGACTGTGTCGAGGTCCTTGATAACATGTTGTAGACATGGGTACGATCAACTTTGGTGGTCTATAAACAACAATAATTATCCCTCGAGTATTGAGATGACTTTATTGAGGCATTGTACGGGAGGATGTGTAGGTATTCAATTGGTTAGTCTGGGCCGAAAGTTACATCATAAAGTGATACTCGGTTTTATTAATCCAAGACCTTTAGTATGAGGAAGAACGGTTATGATTCATCATCGCAATGTAAGAAAGCTAAGGACCCATGAGATAAGGTCTATGAAAATTATATAGGAGTATCATTTGGTTGAGGAAGGAACTAGGAAAATCGAGAATGACCTGCAAGATAAGTATCCCCCAATATTCGAAAATTAAAAATACTATTCTACCCTTACTCTAGCCAATCTTTCCTAGTTTGTCACTAGGATATAAGAGATGGTTATAAGAACCTGATTCTGTTGTTATGGAAAAGTCAATGGGTAAAAAAAACTTTTTGTAGTAACTTGGAATTTCCTCACTTAGTCCAAATTTGGATGAAATCGGAGTCAGCGAGGTCTAGGAAAATCTTGTAATGAATGAGATGCCTGATTAAGAATTTTATAATGTGAGTGGATATCTAAGATGTTAAGGAACTTGTACGACTTCATAGAATCAAATTCTGGCAAGTAGAACTCCCAAAACTAATCTTATCATGAACGGAACGGGTATTTTATGAGTGTCATGTATTAAAGGTGTGTTGTAAAATAGCACTATGAATATCTTAATTTAACTCACTATCTCAGTTCGATTGTCACGCCCCAGGGGTATCGCCTAGACGTAACATGGGATACTGGACCCCAAGGGGCCTTTAACATAATTATAACATAAGATAATGGAAAAGTATGGAAACATTAAAAACTTTTACAATCGATGTCATTTTATAAAAAGCAAGCAGAAATCTTTCTATACTTTGTCTTAAACCATCTAATACAACTTTTATAATAAACTCTTGGGGTACAACCCACACAATAGTCTAAAAGAACAATAAATGACATAAGACGAATAATGTGTTTGTCCTCCAAGCTATGAGGACTCACCGAATCTTTAACTCTTCTTGCAACTTCTAGAAATCTATCCTCCAAAGGAACTCAATCTCCAAAACCCTACATTTCATTCAAATATAGGCAATATGCGTTAGTGCAAAATGTAGCAAGTATGAAATCTAGCACAACATCATTAGAACATTTAAAAATGGTTAGTAAACATAAGATATAAGAAGAAGAGCTAACATGTCATAAGCATAATCTCCAACATTAGAATCATATAATCATTAGTCAACATGAGACATATTAAATTATCATAAGAACAAAATCATGTTCATGGCATAGTCATTACATAAACTTCCGTGGGTACATACTTCAACCTTAAGTCTTTCATATTACAAGATAACTACTTTCCAAGACACCTCTTAGCATACTTCTACAACAAGAAGGATAGCATCCCGTAATACCATCAAATCTAAGTAACTCTTTTTGCTCATTCGTGGGAATAATCCACATTCATAGTCATGACGTAGGTTTTTATGTGATAATATTACTATAATATTAAGAAACCTCAAAGCATACTTGTGCAATGCATGTATGACATCCCATACTACCACACACATTAATCATGTCCTTGGTGTAACACTTCGGAAATTCCATGACTTACTCTAGAGACTCACTTGATAAACTAAGCCTTAAAAATATGCTTATAAATTTAAACAAAGGTAATAAACTCAATTTTGAAGTGTTAGAGTAAAAATGTCAAGAAACCACCATGACGTCTGGAGATTTGCTAAAATATTCTAGTATGCCTTCATGTGTTTCAAAGGGTTTTATGAGTCGGAATTAAGTCAAATTTGGTAAAAAAGGTTTAGAATACATGTTATAATTTGTTTATGGTCAAAACTTCTTGGTACCAATCCCTAAGGAACACCTTTAGGGTTTTTGAGGATGACCCAACCATTGACCCTCAAAACTATTAATTGGCAGTTTGCAACCATTAGACAAAAGGATGAGTCATCACTTGAATGAAGATCTATAGTTCGGGCTCATTAATTGAAACTTAGAGCATTCACAAAATTCCCCAAATAACCAGCCTTTTATCCAAATCATGTTTGACCAGTACGATCTGTAGTTGGATTGACGAGGCATCGATGGAGTCTCGTTGTTTGAGATGCTTCTTCAGTGTCCAATTTTAGTTTAAGTTGGGGTTAATTAATTAGTTAATGTTAGCCACGGTTTTAATTAGTTAATAAAGAACTACATATGCCCCCTAAGTTATTAAAATAACATAACACCTCTTAATTCCCCAAAACCAAATCACTCTCACTTCTCTCTACTTACTCTCACTGCCCAAAGAACCCCATTGAAGACCAATGTTCAAGATTTATTAGAGCTTAAATATTAATTTTAATTCCTAAAATTCTTAAAGTATTGTCAAGGTATGGAAGCTATTCACTCTTCGGACTCCTTTCCCCTAGATGTACTTACGAATTTGGTTTCCAAAGATGTCTAAAACTATTATTTTCATCCAATTTCGTTAGTTATCTTTCCAATTGGTTTATGTTGTAATAAATTGAATAATATTGATAGAATATTATTGTTCAATGGAGGGTTTTTGTAGTTTACTAGTCTTTGACTTAGTTTCTCTAAAAGATCCATAAATGACACATTTTTTTAACCCTATGTATGAATTACGCTTACAGATGATTAAGGACGTTGGAATTGGATATGTTTTTGCTTAATGTACAGTTATATGATGACGATGATTTAATTATTAGATTAATGTGGAGAAATTCAGGGTAAGATATTGAAGGAGATTCTTGGAAGCCATTGGTAAGACTTTCAAGATTATGATATCTCTATTTCAATATGTTGGTCTATTCTTAGTGATGATGTTCAATTGAAGTATGATTATGTAAATCGAATAGGAATATGATTGTATGATGAATATGATGGCATGTTATGAATATGTGAATGTGATATCTTAATAGGGGTATGATCATTCAAGGTTGAAAGGGGATCTCTTGTTTATCTTATTATAATATTACTAAGATATGATGATCTCACTAGATGATGGGTTGTGATGAATGGAAGTTCTCATTATATACCTGAAGATATATGATCATGATTATACAAGGGGTTAGTCCCTAAGTCATATATTGAAAACTACTGTTAAGGATGGCTTAAAGATATTTCAAAAAGAGACTTTAGCTACCGAGAAAACTACACAGGAGAGGTGTTCCTTCCCAATGAGGGAAGGTAGGTTCACAATGGTTCTCATGATATGGAGACTACAATGCGAATGTTCATAAAGAGGGTTTCTATTACTAATCTCCTAGTACTTTGACGATGTTCCCCCATGGGAAAAGTATCTAGTGGATCCACCTAGAATGCTATATTCATGTTTGCTTCTACCTTGGCAAGTAGAGCACCTTCTTTCGGAGTAGGGTTTCATGACACTGGATTCCATGTTTAGCTTTCATGGTCTATTTTCTGTTAAGGTAAATGTTACCGAAAGTAAAATGAATGAATAAAAGTAATAAATATGGAAACTAACTAGGGTGACTTAACGTGATCTAGTTAGTGTAGATAAGGATATGATAATTTACCTATGCATTTCAGAAGTTGACCTACAGGGGAGTCCTAGGAGGATGTTCCTATGTAATTATGCTATGAATGAAATGTATAGTGCTGACTTTACATGATGTTGATCTTACATGATGTTGACTTCATTTGATGAACATGATATTGGTCTATGTTGTTATGTATGATGATGAATATGCATGATATGATTCTATATGAAGTATAGACATTACTTATGGTGTCTTTCCTAGTTACGTGATTTTGTGGGGTTATGGGGCTTTACATTAGCATTGCACTACTTGTCTTGGATTGGTATAGTAGGTTTCTTGTATGCTTTGATGATATGAACTCTAGAACATGAATTGTTGTAATGACTTTATGATGATGCTATTCTTTTATATGGGTATGAACATGTATTAATGTTATTGTGACTAATGCCCTATGTATGCTCTTATGTGTGCATAAATGCTTTCAAGGTGACTTAACATGGTTTTGAACAAAATATCCCTTTGTGCATGATTTCAATGGTTTTAATTGTATATGTTTCAATACTTAGTACATGTGGTTTGTACTAACCCATATTCTCTCTATTTATACAATTATGTAGGTTAGGGCCATTGGAAAGTTCAAGGCCAATTTTTGAAGGAAGACATGGATTTGTTCCCCATGTTTTTGGTGAGTCCTCAAGTTTGAGGATAGTGCCACCTTTCTAGATTTATCAGTGGAGACTATATCTAAGACAATTGTTCTTTCCTTATATTTAAGACTTTTTTGTAATACTATATGAGACACATTGTAATAGTGTAAGTGCTATGCCCAAATCTTATATTTCTATGATAGATGGTTATATGAGAGGCAAATATTAGACTACTTTATATGAATGGATATTGAGAAGTCTATGTAAACTTCATAATTGAGAAGTCTATGTAAACTTCATATATATGATAAACGAGAAGTCTAAGTATACTTCATTATGTAAATGTTTTAAATTTTCCGCATTTTGTTTACCTATAATTTGCAATGATGTATACTAAGGACTAGTCTAAGAACTCTTCAAGGATGAAAACACATGTTACGTCTAGGTGGTGTTCCCTGGTTGTGACAAACTTGGTATCAGAGCATGAGTTTCAGTAATAGTAAGATTGATGTCTCACTAAACAATGTCTATGTAGATTCTTGTTCACAAATGTGAAGCGCGCTACACTTATAAATGAGAGGCTATGTGATGTTAGAAATCTCACCTCTTTGATATTCTTAAAGTGGTGACTCTACAGTCTTGACTTTATGTTTCCTTTTCTTCTAACCCGTTTCTTGTGGTTATAGGCTATGACTACTACAAGGGAAGATGCAAGAAGAGTTGAAGAGGATATTGCTAATGCGGGAGTTCCTTCCCAAGACAACAAAGCTCCTCATAAAGAACAAGCTTTTCAAGGTTACAAAGCTCTGATCAATTTTCAGCTATGTCAGATGGAGAGATAAGGATGACTTTCATCAACTAGTATCAAACCATGAATACCCAAGATCAAGCCGTAGATACTCAAGCTCAAGTTGTGGCGTCTCAAACAAATTGGGAAGTTGGACCCCGTGTGAACCAAAATGTTTGTACCATGGATTCTCGGTTGAAGGACTTCACTAAGATGAACCCTCCAATGTTCTTAGGGTCTAAGGTGAATGAAGACACCCAAATTTTTTGGTTGAGGTATACAAGATCTTGTATGCTATGGGATTCAGTTCAAATGAGAAGGTCAAGCTAGCTGCTTATCAACTCAAGGATGTGGCTCAAATTTGGTATACTCTATGGAGGTATAATAGGGCTTTGAGAGCGGGTCCCATAAGTTGGGATGTGTTTCGGAGGGAATTTCTTGATAGGTTATTTCCAAGGGAGAAAAGAGAGGCAAAAGTTGAAGAGTTTATCAACCTTTGTTAAGGATGTAGGAGTGTTCTAGAATACTGTTTGAAATTCACTAAATTGTCTAAGTATGCCTCTTCTTTAGTGTCCAATCCTAGAGATGAAATGAACCGTTTTGTGATGGGTGTGTCCGCTAATTTTGTGGAAGAGTGTCATTTAGCGTTGCTTCATAAAAACATGGATATTATTCATTTTATAATGCATGCTCAACAATTCGAGGATAGTAGGCTTAAGAGGAAGAATAGAGATGCTAAGAGATAAGGTTTTATGAAGGAGGTACTTCTAAGGGTAATTGGGAAATACAAGACAATCCTAAGTTCAAGAATAGGTTCTCCAACCAAGTTCCTTCTAAATTCCCCAATTATAGCAAGGATAGTGTGTCTGACCCTAGGTCCCAAGGGGAGAGAGGTGAAACTCACCAAGTGAGAAACATACTTGTACCAAATGTTGTAAGACACATATCGGTGAATGTATAATTAGAAGGGATAATTTCTTTGGTTGTGGAAAGAATGACAATAAAGTGAAAGATTCTCTCATGCTTAAGGCTAAGTAAAGGGAGAGTAATCAACAACAAGCTAGTGTACCTATGATCCTAAGAATAACCGTTTCTATGCTCTCCGCTCTAGGTATGATCAAGAGGATTCTCCAGTTGTTGTCACTGGTATGTTACAAGTGTTTTCCATTAATGTATATGCTTACTAGATCTCGCTGCCACCTTATCTTTTATAACTCCCTTAGTGTTCGTGAAGTTTAATGCGTTACCTGATATGTTAATTTAATCTTTCTCGGTTAATACACTAGTGCGTGAATCCGTTGTGGCTAGAAGAGTCTTTAGGAGTTGCCCTATATCAATGTCCAATGGAGTTACTTTGGGCGATTTGGTAGAACTTGATTTGTTGGATTTTTATGTCATATTAAGGATGGATTGGTTTATTATTGTTTTTTCTTATATTATTTGTAGGACAAAGGTAGTTAAGTTTCAATTTCCAATTGAACCCTTCTTAGAATGGAAGGGGGAAACCAATCCCTAGAGGTCTAATCATTTCGTGTCTAAAGGCTTGTAAGATCTAAGGGATGTCTCTATCGTGTTGTGAAGTTCAAGGACCAAGAGTCCCAAGCTCCTCTTTTAGAGTTTGTACCCGTAGTGAAGGACTTTCCGAAAGTCTTCCCCGATGAATTACCCAGAATTCTTCTCCAACGGGAAATAGATTTATTCATAGATTTGTTGTTGGATACGAAATCCATTTCAATTCCTCCTTATTGTATGGCTCCTACCGAGTCTAAAGAGTTGAAGGCTCAACTGAAGGATTTGCTTGAAAAGGGTTATGTACAACCAATAATTTCCTATGGGGCGCTACGGTGTTGCTTTTGAAAAAGAAGGATGAGTCATCTAGGATGTGTATTGATTACCGACAACTAAATAAGGTCACTTTAAATAATAGTTATCCTCTCCCTAGGATTAATGACTTGTTTGATCAACTTCAAGGAGAGAGTAACTTTACAAAAATTTATTTGAGATCAGGATATCACCAACTTTGGGTGAGAGGTGAAGAAATTCCTAAAATGACTTTCCAAACTAGGTATTGTCATTATGAGTTCCTAGTCATGTCTTTTGGTCTAAATAATACCCCGATGATTTACATAGACCATATGAATAGAGTGTTCTGAAATTACCTTGACACCTTGGTATGTTTGAAGACTGAGGATAAGCATATGAATCATTTGAGGGTACTCTTGCAAGTCCTAAAGGATCATCAACTCTTTGATAAATATAGTAAGTGTGTATTTTGGTTGAGATCGGTTGCTTTACTTGGTCACATGTTTCAAATAAGGGGGTATTATAGGAGATTTCTTAATTGGTTTGCATTTACCGTTTCTCCTTTGACAACCTTAACCCAAAAGAAAGTTAAGTTTGAGTGGTCGGAATCTTGTGAAAAAAGTTTCCAAAAGTTGAAAGATAAGCTAATCACCGCTCTGGTGTTGGCCTAACGAAGCGTACTAAAGGGTTTGTAGTGTATTGTGATGCTTCTTGAATAGGTTTGGGTTGTGTCCTCATGCAACATGGTAAGATGATAGCATATGCCGCTAGAAAAATAAGAGTACATGAGAAGAACTATCCAACTCATGGCTTTGAATTAGCGGTTGTAGTGTTTCCTTTGAAAATAGGAGCCATTACCTATATGGTGTCCATGTGGATGTGTTTACGAACTACAAGAGTCTTCAATATGTGTTCACTCAGAAGGAGTTGAATCTCTGACAAAGAAGGTGGTTGTAAATTTGAAGGATTATGACATGTTTTTTGCCACCCCAACAAGGCCAATGTGGTTGCGAACACTCTAAGTCAAATGCCAATGGGTAGTGTAGACCATGTTCTTGATGATAAGAAATATTTAGTGAAAAAGGTACATAGATTGGCTCGGTTGTGTTTTCGGTTGGAAGATTCTCCAAATGGAGGTTCTATGGTTCATCATAATTCCGAATCATCTTTCGTGGTCGAGGTGAAGCTAAGAAACATCTTGCTCCTCTATTGATGGAATTGAATCAATCGATTCTTAGTATGTTCAATGAGTTATTCTCCAAATGGGTGAGAAAGTACTTAGATCGAAGGTAGATTGTGTGTGCCGGATGTTGATGACGTAAGAAGACAAAATTTTGACGAAGCTCATGGTTCCCGATATTCCATTTATCCTAGTGCCACCAAAAAGTATCATGATCTTCAAGAGGTTAATTTGTGGGGAGGTTTGAAGAGTGATATAGCCGAGTTTGTGGCTAAATGTTTAAATGGTCAACAAGTCAAGGCCGAGCATCAAAGACTAGGAGATTTAACTCATGTGATGGATGTTCTTACATGGAAGTTGGAAGATATTGATATGAATTTCGTACAGGGTTTGCCTCGGATACATACGCAAAATGATTCCATATGGGACATTGTTGATAGATTGACGAAATCTACCCGTTTTATCCCCGTCAAATCTACTTATTCGGTGGAGGAATATGCTAGGTGTACCTTAATAAGATTGTGATTTTTCATTGGATCCCTTTATCTTTCATCTGGGATAGAGGTGCCCAATTCACTTCTTAATTTTGGAGGTTTTTTCTAGGTAATCAAGTTAGTACCGCTTTTCATTCACAGACTGATGGTCAAGCGGGGCATACCATACAAACCATAGAAGATATTTTAATGGTTTATGTCATTGACTTCAGGGTAATTGGGGCGATCACCTACCATTGATAGAGTTTTGCTACCATTCGAGTATTTCTACTGAACCATTTGAAGCACTCTATGGTAGGAGGTGTAGATCTCCGATTGGGTGGTTTGTGTCACATGTGGAGAGCACCCTCAGATGTAACTGGCGCCGTCGTCCTCGTAGAGGACTCAACAAGCCCTTAGCATTCGTCATAACATATCATTAGTTAAAAATCACCGAAAATTTATAGTGTTTACATATACTAAGTGAAGTATACTTAGACTTCTTTCTTATTATATATTGAATCTTACTTATGCTTCTCTTTAAGCAATATGATCAACATACATACGATAGTCTAAAGACTATCTCACATAAAAACCATCTAAAGAGTACGAATCTTTGACTTAGCAAATTTAATGTAAATATTCCATATAGGCCTTACTAAAATATAGTTAAATAATTAAAGGTATAAAAGATTATTTTATAAACTACTACAATCTTGATGGATTATTACCGAACATGAAGACCTACCAGCATTTAGAGAAAGGGTTCCAAGCTTCTTCAATGAACCTTCTTAAACTTCAATGGTCGGACCGTACTTCGGTAGTTATATAAAGTATATGGGTTAGTACGTCACATGTACTAATTATGTGTTTATGCACATAAAACATTAAAATACATGCATGAAAAGGATCATTTCTTTATAAACCATGCTAAGTCATTTGAAAGCCTTTAATGCACATAGAATAGAGCATCTACAAGATAAGGATCACAACAATATAAATCATTATCATAATCAAAGACACATTATCATAGAGTCATATTAACATTTCATGTCCAATAGTTCATAGCAACATAACATACAAATAATCCCATCTGAAGACTACAAGTGTAATGATCATGTGAAACCCCATAACCCCACATAATCAAGTAAACAAGATTGGAGACCTTAAGTAATGCTTTGCTTCATACAACTTATATCATAAGTACTCATCACCACATGTAGCAAGATAGACCAATAACTTGTTCATCAACATAGCCAACATTATATAAGAATAACATCATATATCGTAAGCATTATACATTTCATTTTATATGTTACATGGGAACAATCTCCTAGGACATCCCTTATAGTCAACTTGTGCAATGTCTAGGTAGAGTCCCATACCCTTACCTATTCTAAGTAGACTCCTCAAGTCTTCCTAGTCAATGCCCATTGACATGAGCATATCTTTTTTTTACTTGAGGGAACAATATCCTTAACCAACATTAGACTATGTGAGCTAAACATGGAATCCGGTGCCATGAAACCCTACACCGAAAGAAGGTGGTGTACTTGGCAAGGTAGAACCAAAACATGAACATCACATTCTTGGTGGATGCAATAGCTACTAACTTATGGAGGCAACATAGTTCAAGAACTAGGAGATATATTAGAGACCCATAGTTCCACATTACATGGTAGCCTCTATATAATGAGAGTCATTGTGAACCTACCTTACAACATGGGAAGGGACACCTCTCATATCTAGTTCACTAGCTTCTAAGCTAAAGTCTCCTTTTCAATTGCCTTTACGTTATCATAAATTATCACTCATATCATAGGCCATAGGAGATTAACTACATGTATAAACATGATTGTAGCTCATTATGTTGAAGATGAGAATTTCCTTTCATGACAACCCTTTATTAGTGAGATTTACATATCATAGTCATATTATGTAAGGAACACAATAGAAGCATCATCAACCTTGCATTATCATTCCATTACCATAATATTGCATTCAATATATTCATAGGCCATCATATATGAATAGAAACATCATACATACTTCAGTTACATAACAATATTAATTATAGGCCAATATCAACATAATCGAGCAATCATGACTTTACAAGGCTTACCTATTGCTTCCAAGAATTTTCATCAAGAACTTACACTCAATTCATAACAATCATCAAATAATATAGTCAAAATGCTCAATATCATAACCAATCCCAACCACTCTAGTCATATACAAGACCGATTCATAGTTCGGGTTAAGGGAAAGAGTTCATTTATTGGTTCGTTCAAGAGATAGTTCCAATCCCAACATTACATGAAATTAAGTGAATGATATATATAACATAATCGAATTCCATTATTTAGGTATAGAACATGTTCCACACGAAAACCAACAATACCATATAAATTATTCAACATCAGATACTTAATTAGTCTTAGAAAATCATTATTCATCATCATTAGTCATAAATTTTGAGTTTAGAAGAAAACCCACTTGTAGAGTAAAAAGCTTAGGAATTTGAATTGTTAGAAGTCGGCTTCAAAAGGACCTCTTTGGAAAAGAAATATCAAGAGTGAAGAAACCATACCTTATTGACGAATTAACCTACGAATCTTGAATGAAAACCTTGGAGACTTTGTCTTCTTCCTCAAGATTTCTTGTTCTTAAATGGTGGTTGAATAGAGAGTGTTTTAAGAGAGTTGAGAGGGAATTGGTAATTCTGATTTGGATTTCGTGTAAAAGGCTTAAAACTAACCTAAAACAAATATACACTCGTTCCCTAAATTACCCAAAATACCCTTCACTTAATTAGGTATTTTTGGGAAGTTAAATTAACTTAAAAACGACGCAGATAAATCAGGGAAGTGGTAGAGCGTCGCAGGGCCAACATCAATTCTTTCTTAGAATATTGGGGTGGATGCAGTGAGCCTTGTAAAGTCCCCACGTCGTGAGGAAAAATATTTCTAGTCAGAGTTAGCTGCGCGATGCGCAAGGGCTTCCATATATTGGGTGTTGCAAGTTACTTTGGCAGCTTGCTAGCCAATGTATGGGTCCTCCGCAAGGACATT
This sequence comes from Solanum arcanum, assembly GCA_027789145.1. Lineage (NCBI taxonomy): Eukaryota > Viridiplantae > Streptophyta > Magnoliopsida > Solanales > Solanaceae > Solanum > Solanum arcanum. The sequence goes on from CM050933.1 coordinate 63,461,376, forward strand.
TAGGTGGTCCTTGGGGAGTTATTACTAGACGTTTGGACCCTTCGTACTATATTTTACCTATTTAAAGTCTTGTTACAATTTTTGGACTTCATTTGACACTCTCAAACCTTCACCAATATAGGGACGTGAACTAGTTTGATTTAGCTAGTTTCCGGACATCAAGATCTTTCTTTATCATTTTGGATCTAACATTTTCTAGTTGAGTTTAGTACATTAATATATATCTGGAAACATCATTATAACCATTATTTGATAGGAGAAGCTCTAGTCTAAGTCGTGGAAATTCATGAGTGTAACATTATCTCTCCCTTAGGAAAATTCGTTCTCGAATGACATTAAAATCCCTTGGAGGGTAAGGATAGACTCAATACTAGAAGCCCATACAACAACAACAATATAATCATAACGAGTCATAGCTCATAGGAGAACTTCACTAACCCTTTCAACACATACCACAACATTACACATAACAAATCAATTCATGATACACAACATATAAGAGATCAACATTTCACAACACATAATGTGGAACTACCTTTTCAACATAAACATGAGATCAAAACACATGAAGTGTTACCATGCTATCATTCTTCTCAGGAAAATAAAATAACAAATAAATGTCAAGAAGACAACATGCATACACATTCCATATAAGTGCAAAAAGTAGAGTATGAAGGCATTTTCTTGAAACTCAATACGGTTCAACTTCTACAAAAACATGCACCTATTTAGAAAACAAGTCAATTTAATTTTATTCATTATTTTAATTATCAAGGATAAGGTCTAACCTCAAGGAGTAAAAGGATGAGGTTAGCGGGAATTCATGTCAGCTTCGGCCTCCCATGTTTCAGCCTCAACAAGATGGTTCCTCCGTAGGACTTTTGCGGAGGCAACCTCTTTATTCCACAACTTATTGAGTTCGGGATCAAGGATCTCAACCAGAACCTCTTCATAAGAGATTTTCTCATTCACCCCTAAACCTTCAATATGGATAATGGACACCGGGTCACCCATGATCATAGAAACATGAAACACCAGGTGAACCAAAGCTAGTTCACTAGGTAGTTTTATCTCAAATACAAATCTTCTAACCAGTTGTAAAACCTCAGAAGGACCAACATATGAAGGACTTATCTTCCCCTTTTTACCATATCACATCACCCCTTCCATAGGTGAAATCTTGAAATAACGTTATAACTTAAAACCTCTTCTCCTATTGTCGGCATAAAACTTTTGATGGCTCTAGGCTCTCTTTCAATCTATCCCTTATGACCAGAGCTTTCTCTAAAAACTTATAGATAATCTCAGGACCAAGGAATGAAGACTCACTAATCTTAAATTATCCATATTTTACCATAAAGAGGTTCAAAAGGTGCCAAGGAGATGCTCGAAGGGTAACTATTGTTGTAGGAGAACTTAATCAATGGTAGGTGATCATCCCAACTTTCCTTAAATCAATAACACAGGCTCTTAAAATATCTTCTAGGGTTTGTATGGTACGTTCCGCTTGATTATCTGTCTGAGGATGAAAAGCGGTGCTAAGTTTCACTTGAGTACCTAAACCATTTTGAAAATTATTCCAAGAACAAGCAGTGAATTGGCCACCTCTATCATAAATGATGGACAAAGAAATCCCATGAAAACTCACAATCTCAGTAATGTAGATCCGTGAATACTCTTCAGTCGTATATGTAGACTAAACGTGGATAAAGTGGGCAAATTTGGTCAACCTATCCACAATAAACCATATTGAATCATTTTTGCCTCCGGATTTGAGGTAACCCAACAATATAGTCCATATTGATTTCTTCCCACTTCCAAGTAGGATATCCATGATTTGGGTTAAACCACAAGGTTTTAGATACTCGTCTTTGAATTTTTTGAAATTTAAACACTTAGCAACAAATTCTGCTACCTCCCTTCTTAAACCATCCCACCAATAGACATCTCGAAGGTCATGATACATTTTCATGGCACCCGAATAAATAGACTAACGGGAACCATGGTCTTCTCCTAGAATTAAATTTCTCCAATCCTCGTCATCTAGTATAGATAATCTCTCTTGGTACCTAAGAACACCACCCCCCCCTGAAAATGACTCATTAAGCTTACCAAGTACCGAATCATTCAACTCAATCAAAAACGGATCCATATGTTGCCTATATTTTACTTCAACCACTAATGATGACTAAGAGTTATGATGGACCATGAAACCACCATTTAGATAATTTTCTAACCGCACACCCAAATGAGAAAACCTATGAATATCTTTCACTCAATCTTTCTTATCTTCTTCCACGTGAGATACCTACCCATGGTCATACGACTCAAAGCATCCGCAACCACATTGACCTTTATGGGGTAATAAAGGACACTTATGTCATAATCCTTCAAAAGTTCTAACCATCTTTTTTGTCAAAGATTCAACTACTTTTGTGTAAACACATGTTGATGACTTTTGTGGTCAATACCCAGCTAGACCTAAGAAACTTCTTATGTCGATGGGAGTCAAAAGTCTAGGCAAATTTGTAAGTGCATCTGTCTTCTTTTGGATCGACCTCTACACCCTCACCTGAGATAACATGGCCAAGAAAAGCAACTGACCTCAACAAAAATGCACACTTGCTAAATTTTGCATAAAGTTGGTGTTCCTTGAGGACTTGAAAGGCCAACCTCAAATGACACTCATTATTATTTTCATTCTTGGAGTACAACAAAATATCATTAATGAACAGAATCACAAATGAGTCGAGCTAATCTGGGAAATCTGTTTTCATTAGGTCCATAAACAGCACTGGGGCATTTGTTAACTTAAAAGACATTACTAGAAATTCATAGTGACCGTATCTACTTCAGAAAGCAATTTTGGAACATCTTCTACTCTCACCCTAAGTTGGTGATGCCTGACCGTAAGTCAATCTTTGAAAAGTAACTAGTACCTTGGAGTTGGTCAAATAGATCATCATCCAAGCGAGATGATACTTTTTCTTAATAGTAACTTTATTGAGTTTATGATAATCAATGCACAACCTAAGAGACCCATCCTTCTTCTTCACAAACAAGACCGGGTCACCCATGGAGAATTACTAGGTTTACTGAAAACCTTGTCTAGTAAATATTTGAGTTGGAATTTTAACTCTTTGAATTCAGTAAGAGCCATCCGATATGGAGAAATTGAAATGGGGTTCGTATATGGTAATAAGTCAATGCCAAAATAAATAACTTATTCAGGAGGAACTGTGAAAAGGTCATCAGGAAAGACCTCTAGAAATTCCATCACTACAGGGATCGACTCAATAGAAGGAGTTTTACATTCTAGATCTTTAACCTTCACTACATGGTATAGACAACCCTTGGCTATAACCTTACAAACCTTCAAGCAAGAAATTATTTGACCCCTTGGTATAGAATTTCCCCCTTTCTCTTTAGAATGGGTTCATTTAGAATTGAAACTTCACTACCTCTTTCTACAATCTATAGAAGCAAAGGAAGCATGAAGCCAATCCATACTAAAAATGACATCAAAATGGAACATGTCAATTTATACCAAATAAGCAAGAGTGACTCTATTGGGAAGCATTATCGGACATTTCCTATAGACTCTATTTTCAAGTATCGAGTCACCCATTGAGGAATAAACCAAAAAGGGTTCAATCAAAACGTTGGGAAGTATATCAAACTTCCTAGCTACCAAAAGTGTAACAAATGAAAGTGTAGCACCGGGATCAAGAAAATCATAGACATTAATAAAAAAGACTTGTAACACATATTTCACTACATCAGATAGCTATCTTATTCACCCCTAACCTGGAGTGCATAAAAGTTGTTTCCTTTTGGAGCTTCGGAGCTAGGACCTCTTGATTAGAATTGAATATTCCCCTTTCCTTTACTCTTCACACATGGACAATCTTCAACCATATGGACACTTTTGCCACAATAATAGTAATTATTCGTTTCAAAAAGACATTTATCCACATGTTTCTTACCATACTTTCCACAAGTTGGTGTTTCTCTTGGTAAATCAAAATTTCTCCTCTTTTGAGATTTAGGGTTAGATACCCTATCATTGTGAGATTGGAGGAATTAGACGGAAATTGGTTTGAAAAACTCTTCTTGAACTTAGGCGTGTCCTGAATGTCAAGCCTACTCTTAGAAAAACAACTTTCAGAAGATTTTAGCTTCTCTTTTCCTCTTCCTTAGGCGAATATCCTCTATCTGTTGTGCATGGACCATCAACCTAGAAAGATCCAAATTGTCATGGAGTATATATGAACGACATTCTTCTCTCAAGATCTTCGGACACACTTTTTATATAAAAAGTCATTCCATCCCTATCATTTGAAACCAAAGAGGAACCATATTTTGACAGCTTAATGAACTTTAGGGAGTATTCCTTAACAAACATACCTCTTTGACAAATGTTGATGAACTCCTCTATCTTAGTTTAGATATTCTCCCTTAGTAAGAGCCTATCAAGAACAACCTTTTTTAAAATCTTCCAAGTTAAAGGACCACCTCTTAATGCTCGACTATAATTTCATTTATTGTACAATGTTTGAGCCACATCATTGAGTTGATATGCAACAAACTCACATTTTCAATAGTACTCCCCCCCAAAGAGCAAAATATTATAGACCTCATCAGGGAAGTCTTGGGGGTCTTCATCCACTTTGGATCAAAGAACATGGCAGGATTCATCCTCATAAAATCTCTCATATGGGTAGCCATAGTACTAGCATGTTGGTTTTCTCGAGGTAAAACCTTCTGGTTAGCTTGTGCCATAATGGCTAGAGATTGAGTAGTTATGTATTGGTACATTTGAATAAGGGATGCCCTTACTTCACCATCCATCATGGCTGGAGGATTGACCGGAACTTGATCATTGACAACAACTTACTCTTGAGGAGGAACTCGATTGCCTTGTGGAGTAGCTCCCGCATTAGCAACCTCATCTTCCACTCTTATAGATGCTTTCCTTTTTGTGTTCATAACCTATAACCAAAATAAAGGGATAAGATGCTAAAAGACACATAGGGTCAAGAATTCAGCGGAATGACATAGGATTACCAAGACAAGAGAATTTTCCTAATTATCACATAGCATCTCATTCATAATTGTGGTGCGCTTCACAACCATGAACAAGAAACTTTATAAACGTGGTTTAGTGAGACATTGAACCTAGGTTATTTAACCTCATGCTATGATACCAAGTTTGTCGCATCTGGAGAGAACCCCCCAGATGTAACCGGTATCGTCGTCCTCGAAGAAGACTCAGGCAAGCCCTTAGCATTCGTAATAACATTTCATTGGTTAAAAAATATGGAAAATTAAAAACTTTTACATGTAATAAGTGAAGTATACTTAGACTTCTCGCTTATGATATATTGAAGCTTACTTAAGCTTCTCTTTTAGCAACAGATTCAACATACATACGATAGTCTAAAAATTCTCACATAAAAACCACGTAAAGAAGTACGAATCTTGGACTAATTCTCACATAAAAACCACGTAAAGAAGTACGAATCTTGGACTTAGGCAATATAATATCAATATGTCATATGGGTCTTACTAAAATAGAATTCAATAATAAAAGGTATAAAAGAGTATTTCTGAAACTACTACAATCTTCATGGCTAGAATAATGAAGAGAAAGCATCCCCGAACTTGAGGACCTACCAACCCTTTGATAAAGGATTCAAAGTTTATTCAATCAACCTTGTTAACTTTCAATGGCCAGACCCCACATTTGTAGTCATATAAAGTATATAGGTTAGCACGCCACATGTACTAAGTATGGGTATATACACATAATATATTTAAAGACGTGCCTGAAAAGGACAATTTCTTTAGAAAGCATGGTATGTCATTTGAAAGCCTTTAATTCACATACAATAGAGCATCTACAATAAGTGTTACGACACACAAGTACACCCTGGAATAAATGAGTACTGTTGAGCCAAAAAAGGCGTGCTCGACCTTTGGAAGGTAGTACACAAGAGTCATAGCTGACATTCATTACATAAGGCATCAAAAGTAGTGCGGAAATTTAAATCTTTCACAACAATGATAATAAGAAACTCTTTTATAAAAACTATGGAATAAGTCTCGTCGTCATAAGGCAATGTTAAAGACACTTCTAAAATATCGTAGGGACACGACCCATTACATTGAAGGAAATAAAAAGTAAGTCTTTACAAGTCTTAAAAGATGAACTAAAGAAACATAGACTATGCCCTCAATATATGAGGACATACTTAGTCTTGGGAGAGACAATCTCGCTTCCAACCTATACTCATAGAGAAAGATTAGTACAAACATTGTACTAAGTACGGCAAATACAAAATCATACAAAAAATGACATTTAGTATAAACGTACAAGTCATGCTATTTTGATAAAAGCTTCGTGAATCAAGTTATAAGACATCATTTAAAACCATCATAAGGACATATAGTAAAACATCCATTTGTTGACAACATAAACAGATACTTATAGTGAACCCGCATAAAACATAATTTGTCATATCCCAAGTTATCCTAAGACTCGCTTAGGTAAGACATGAAGAAATCGCCCATACAATCTCTTCACTACACACCCAAGTGATGCTTAAGAATACTAAGTACAAGCATACTTCATTTATTTTAACAAGTCAACATTCGATTTTCAAGACTCTAGAGGAACATACTTGCATTTATGAACTTCACATAAGTACCCCTCTGAAGTGGACTTACAAGTTACACAAAGTGCAAAGTGAGAGTAGCATCCCATACTACTACCCCCACTTTGTGCTCATTAAGGATTCAATAAGATTAGATACACTGCATTCACCATTCATAATATTCATCATACAATACATAACTTTAATATGCTTTCTTAACATAGGAGAATAAGTCATAATACTTTCATTTACATCATATAATGACCCATTCATACATTTCATATAAGGACACACCAAGACTCCCTCAAATTGTCTACTTGTGCAGTGGATAGGTAACGTCCCATTCCATCACCTACCCTATGTAGTACACCCTTAAGAAGCCTTAACTCGTTCAAATATTTTTGTGGGAGCTAGCTTTAACAAGCATAGACCTTGAGAAATTCACATGGAATCCCGGTACTACCCCTACTTGATGAGGGATCCCTACATTCCTAAGGTATGTTCATATTTTTTTGCCTTTATATGGGTTCTCCAATAGCTATACCTACGCGGGCACATATTTAAGGTATAAGGAGATTTCTACTAAGTAACTCACTCTCTACTAACGAGGAGCACCATCTTAAGAGGTACATTGGATAAAACATCTCTACTCACGAAGTGTACCCACCACTTCTTCTAATCCTCTCGGTGCTAAGCATAACCCCCCGCCCCCACAGAGTCTTAAACATTCATTGACTATAGGTTAGGATATAACTATTGAACACCCCATCTCAACTTACAAAGGGTATCCAACCTCCAACCTTTCTTGGAAAGATCATTAGGAATATTGACATTGCTGCTAAACACTTCATCTCTACTCACGAAGAGTGTTCACCCCAAAATAACCCTTTTTCATACTTAGGAATAGTAGGGATGTTCTAGACACTTCATCTCTACTCACGAAGAGTGTCCACCCTACAATCCCCCATTTTCATTCATTGACTTTATTCATGCATTCAAGTGTGTGTGTGTGTGTAAGTTCATGTGAGCACACCTTTGACATAATGAAAAATATTCATATCATTGAATTCTAGAAATTCTCAAACCCACATTTATTACAATTCACACATTATCATACTTCACATAGCAAATACATACTACATTTAAACATAACCCTTCAAGATACACATTTCAACCTTCTAACACATACCATAGATATACATATCAAAATTATCACTTCACTTTACATATCATGCCTTTAAGTCCATTTTCACCATACACATATAACTTCATATAATTCAAGTAAACACCGTCTCCAAAGGTGAAATTACCAATCAACAACATTTCAACAAAATTTAACCAACCTAGAACAACTTACCCTTTATCGAAGCCATTACCACCTATTCAAAATTTATTGAATAATCCATCATGAAATATCCCTTAGGGAAGTAGCTAGAACAAAATAAAACCACCAAGAAACACAAACTTTATCATTATATATCCAATCTCTTAAAACCCATTTAATAAGCCAAAAGTTGTTAAAAGAATAGACATGATTTCATTGGGGTTTTGACATAAAAAAATATAATTTAAAACTAAGAACAACTCATTTTAACAATTAAAAAATTTTCATGAAAAGACCCATACTTAGAGTCAAAGAATAAAGAAGATTGAAATTTGAAATCCTTTTTGAAATCTCTTTGAAGGACTCCTTGAATTAAAGAAAGTTCAAGGCTGACTACCATACCTTTAATAGAATAAACCCACAAATATTTGGTGAAGAAAGCGTGAAGAATTTTGTTCTCTTCTTTGGAGCTTGAAGTTTCTTTGATGGACGTTTTTTGGAGGAAGAGTTTTGGAGAGAATTTGATTTGATCTTTAGGGTTGGAAATGATGGGTTAAATGAGGTTTAAAATGACCTATATAACTCCAGAGATGATCCCCAAAGTTCCCAAAAGACCCTACACCATTTGGACCCTTTACCAATTTCAAATTTGACTTCAAAACATCGCAGCCAAATCTGGGACTTAGCTGCGTCAAGCTCTAGATTCTTGCTTCTAAAAATTCATGTGGCTGTATACCTTTTGTCAAGGGCGCGTTGCGAGGTGGGGCTTCAGATCCTGCCCCTGCACGCTTCCTTTGGCAGAATCTTCACCCATGTTTGGGTCCTCCTTGGGGTCCCTTGGGGTGGTCCCATAGGAGTCGTACTCAAACATTTTGACACTTGGAACATCCCTCTAGGCACTCGGGTAATATCACCTGTTTTTAGACACAAAAAAAACCTAAAAACATGCACCAAAGTCAAGGACACACTAACACATTCCAAGGCACATTTTCCGATTGTCATTGACATTCTTGGATGTTTGACTTCCGAAATTCACCAACTGACTTCAAATTCTAAAATACCCCATTTTTTATGAATTATCAACTCATGAAGCACATGCGAAGCTCTAATTTGACCTATTCTATTTTTAGGGCGTAACAATACTCCCCCACTTGGGAACGTCTGTCCTCGAATGATACTTAAATACTTTTAAAGTCACCAAGGACTCACTAGCAGCATATAACACACCACATAATGTTAAAGACATTCATACTCAATGCACCAACTCGCAAGGAGCACAAACTTTACATCAATAAGCAAATAAGCAACATAAGCAAGATGTTACAAGTTCTACAATTCAAACACATACTCATTTCATCATTTATGGAGGAACTACCTTATCCAACATTAGTCATGATATTGCACATCATTTATACACATACAAAGTGTCACGACTGGAGTCTAGACCCCAGATGAGCCCGGCGTCGTCGACCTCTCAGAGGTCGCAAACAAGTCTACTTACGTGATTCTTACTTCGTCTAGGTTAATTTTAGCGTAGAATTTGAAACTTTTTGTTTCTCAACATACATACTAATCATTATATTAGATTGTTAATTTTTCACCATCAACCATCTAACATTAAGATCATCAAATGAAAGAAATAGTTTAACTATAGAATTAAATGTATACTTGCCAAAATGGCACAAATACAATGTATGAAAAAAAAGCGGAAAGAAACGCTAGTGGAACATACTCAACTAGCTCAATCCTAAAACTAATCGAGAATATAATGGGAAATCATCCTCGACAGAATGAGGGCCTACCATGTCCGGATGAATGCTCCATGTCCGGATAGTTTCAGCGTCAACCTATAGCTTTAGCGTCCACCTTTGCCTGCACCTAAAATTGTAGAGTTGTATGGGATTAGTATACAGATGTAATAAGAATGGGTATATTCAAGCATACACCATGGACATGCATTATTAAGAACAACTCTTCCCTAACAACATGATTATGGAAAGTCAAGTTAGTGGACTCGCGAAATTGGGATTAGGAAAGTTAGTGAGCTTTCCAAATTTGGATTAGGAAAGTTTGTGAACATTCCTAATTTGGATTAGCAAAGTCATGCCATGAGAGTAACATGCATCATCATACTTATCATATTGCACACAACACATAACATCTTGCACATAGCACATAATATATTGCATATAGCACATAACATTTTCATATCATTCGTTCATATGCCATGAGACCTTGGAACCATGGACTTGGCATCAAGACTTCCCAAAAATTAGGGATCAACATATGGGACCTCAACTAGGGAGCCTTCTTTAGCAAACACAGAGTCTGCTTGATTCATTCATACGTACTTCATTTCTTTTCATTCATAGGCTAGTGTAAACACCATCTATACCTAAGATGTAGTTTAAGACTTTCATCGGTTTCGTTGTGCATTGATCAAGAATGACCTAGTGTCATTACTCAAGTCTAGCTCACCTCTTGACTATCCTATCCTAACACCTTTGGTATCATTCATTTAATTAAGTGCATAATTTGAGGCTGGCCTCATTCGTTCATGGAGAACTTTAACTTTAATCGACATAGATCATGTGAGCATAATGAAATCCAGTGTCATGAAACCCCACTCTCAAAAAAGGAAGAATCACCTGCCAAAGTGTCCCGAAACATGCTAGCGTACATGGGAAGTGAACCCCGTCATATCCCTATATTGGCAGTATAGGTTCGAAGACTAGAAGATATAAGGTGACCCATACCCGGTATGCTGGATAGTCTCATCTCATGAGAGTTACGTGAATCTCCGCCCTACCTAAAGGTAGGCATCACCGCTCATAGCTAGTCTATCGATCCTCAATATAAAGTTCCATTACATTCAACACATACGTCGTGGAAGTTTGCTTCTAGTATGAAGACATCATAGCTCAATAGATGATTTCTAATATCATCATTTGTATTAACTGTGTTAATCTCAATACTTTCATTATAGAGTTCATAGAGACTTGTCACTTCATTAACTCTACACTCTCACAGGTGAGTACGTTTTGGTAACATTTACTTAGGCTCATTTGAGGTTTCTCTCATATTTTACATTAGCCTGATATCATATTGTCCCCACTTTCATTAAAATTAGTATACCAATGCACTTGTAAATTTAGTGTGTTTCACACTCTTAGTTAACCCTTCTAGGGTTTCATCATTTCATTGTTCATTTTGATCGTTTCTTTGTTCATTTCATCATTTCATTGTCCATTTCATCATCTCATTGTCCATTTCATCATACGACAATGCACTTTCCCATTTAGTGTGTTTCACACACTTACATAACCCTTTTATAGTTACATCATTTCATCACGTACAGCTTAGGTTCACTCACTTTTGAACGTATTCTATACTTATGGGTCAATTCATACAAGATATAGGGCTTCATTCATAGTTTTTCTAAGTGATTCATATTTACCAAAGATTATGTGGTACAAGACTTATGCATCTTGTAGATATGCCAAGATATTGATTCCGATCTTAAGAGGCACCATTCATTACTTATTTACTTGCGTATGACTTATGTGTCTATACGGAATTTGGTAAGGGAACCCGATTTCGAATCCCTTGGACAACACTTAATCTTATTTTAATCTTGATAATCACATTTTTTAAATTTGGGGTACCCTAGTTCGATCCCCGTCAACCCCATAATATTTCCTTTCCTTTTCTCCTCTCCTTTTTCGTTTAAGTCATGGAGGTTGTGGGTTCAATGCCGTACAAGCTCATTATTTTTCTTTTAATTTATCTCTTACTTTTATCAGCTGTCCAAGAGGTTGTGGATTCAATCCCCACTCTCCACATTTATTTTCTCCTTTATTTTTCTAGTTACTCTCTCATCCATCCAAGAGGTTGTGGGTTCAATCCCCACTGATGACATATCTTTTTCCTTGAATTTTTCTCACGAAATTTTTATGAAATTTTCATTTGGTGATGTTATGGGATCAATCCCCAATGACCTCACATATAAATATAAAATTTAAACGAAGCTCATTTTTTTAAAAGCTGGCCGAGACTACAATTTCCAGCAAGTTGGAAAATTAGTCTCTTCCAATCCATTTTTTTCTTAATCTCTTGTTTATTTTTTTTAGCTTTCATGTAATGATATCTTGGGTTAAATCCTTAGTTATCTCACTTATTTTACATTCATTTTTCATTGCATTTTGTACCATTTTTTTTGGCCCAACCCAACCTACCGAATGTTGGAAATTTGTTAACTATTTTCAGCTTTTTTCTATCATCATTCATATGTTAATTCTTATGGCATTTCGTGGATCATTTGGTGCATATTTAAGTGTAATATTTTTATGATTATAGTCAGCCAAGAATAACTATTTCATCCAGCAACATTACACCGCTTTTACACCTCACGATTTACACAAACATTCGCACATAAAATTCAACCATAAAAACATATCATTTTTCACATTCTATCGGTTGACATAACTTTACATGCTTACAATTCCAAACACATAATAAAGAACACATTATCACGAAAATAAAACTTCATACTTAAACTACCAGAAAACATACCAACAACATGAACTCCAACCTATTTCACATTGAGATCAAAGGGATACTAGGGAAAAGGAATTCGACAAGAATGGGAACAACCCTAGTTTTCGTGTAGATTGATCTGAGTCTTAAAGGTCTCTTGGGAAAGGGAACAAGAGTAAGAAAACCCATACCTTTTATGAAGTTCAAACCTTGACTTGCTGCCCAAAATCTTCTCCAAAAATCACATCCAAATCCCCTCAAACTCAACACCAACTCAACGGACAAACATCTCTCTGCCTACGTAATTGATTTTGTTTGTTTTCTAATATTTTCGGTGTGAGTTATTCAAGTATGAAGAAATTTGGTTTACCTAATGTTTTTGAAGTTATTTTTCAGAAAAAAACGTCAGTGGGAGTGACATAGACGTCAAAGAGAGAGATGAGCGTGGGATAGAAGAGTTTTCTAGGCTTAGGAGTCTAGTTTAGAACTTAGTCAAATAAGGTTCTTATTTAATAATTAAAAACATGATTTACATTTATTTTAAATCAGATAAAATAATAAATATAAATTAATTACATCAATTTACCAACTTAAATTAAAAACAATTTAATTCATTGCTTCCACCTAGGTTCGAACTCGGGTGGAGCAAGACTTCACTTCAAGAGCCCAATTACGGCCCTCTCTCCCCAAAATGCCCTCCAAATTATTAATTAAATAATTAATTGTATATTTAGGGTAATTAATATACTAGCATTAGCCTAGAAAAAGACCATTTTACCCCTAGACCCTCCAAACCTAAGACTTTTCCTTTTTAAGTCCGGTAAAGACTCCTTCAAGTAAATTTTTGTAGTCTGCACGCCTACATGGTTGGACCCAACCTTTGCTATCTCAACTAACTCCTAGTTAGTTGTCTTGGATGTTGCAAGGGTTTGGAGGTCTGTTTCTACGCTCATCAATCCGTGTGAAACCAATCTAATTGTTGGCATTGTAGACACATTAAGCATTACTTAGCATATTCATTTTTAGGGTTGTTACATTATCCCCCTTTAGGAACATGCGTCCCCGAATGACGCTACTCTTTACTAACAATAAGTAAGTCATCCGTAGAATGTATGGCTACATAAGTAATTCAATGCTTCCCATTGGTGAATATCTTAATAACATATTAACATGATGATGCACATCCTTGAAACCTACTAGTAGCTTTACATTCATAGACTAAGGAACTCTTTCCGAAACTAGTCTCATCAAAACATACAACATATGTAAACACGTAAGTCATTCAAATAAGAATAAAACAAGATGATTCAAACATATTAACCTCATACTAGTTCATAAACAACATACACAGTCAAATACATGAAAGAATAATTGATGCTACGCACCCGAGACTTTACCAGAGGTGCCTTTGCCTGCCCCCCTAGACGTGAGTGTGAAGAATCGTTACCTCCTTGAAGCCTCTTCATTTGGAAGATTAGGTTGAATTCTTTGTTCTTGACTCCTCCTAGTCCGACAATCCTTCATCATATGACCCGGTCTGCCACAATTGTGACAAGAGTTAGAGTGCATCATACATTTTCCCCCATGCAGTATGCCACACTTGCTACAAGGTGGCCTCTCCTAGGATGTAAAGGCTTACAAACCTCAAAGATTAATCCCTGACTGACATCGAGCCCTGCTTAAGGTTGCTTAATTCCTCAACCTTACGTCCTTCATTTATCTGGGAAAGAACAGACATATAAAAGACATCTTGAAAATATCCCAAGTAATAGGACCCCATCCTAAGGCTTTGCTATCCTTCCACACTATACACCAGGATTGAGCTACATCCTTTAGCTGGTAGGATGCCAACTAAGACTTCTCCACATCAATCAAACCCAATAACCTGAGCTTGTAAACTGCTATCTTGTGCCATCTGTACCAAAGTTGTCCTTACTTCTCCATCTATCAACCCAGCTGGGTTAACAGAACTCTCTATTCCAGCAGCTGGAGCCTCGGAAGGAACCTAAATTACACTAGCAGTTGTTCCTCCAGTCTCTCCGCCTTCTTTTCTCCTTGTATTCATCTTTTTCAAACTTCAAGATTTGATGTTAGATACACTCTTAATACCAAGATTATAACATTACATAAGGAACGATAAGATAAGAAGAAGGGAAATTTCTCTACGCATCATGCAGTCTCTAATCCAAGATAGTGGTGCACTACACTACCATGACTTAGAAACGGAGTCTAGACCCCAAACGAGACCCGCGTCGTTGACCTCTCATAGGTCGCAGACAAGCCTACTTACGTCATTCCTACTTTGAATAGGTTAATTTTAGCAGAAAATTTGAATTTTTTTCTTTCTTAAAATACATACTAATCATTTTATTAGATTCATAATTTTTCACCATCAACCATCAAACAATAAGATCATCAAATGAAAGAAATAGTTTCATATAGAATTAAATGTATACTTAAAAAAATGGCACCAATACAATCTCTGAACAAAAGCAGAAAGAAACGCTAGTGGAACATACTCCACTAGGTCAATCCTATAACTTATCTAGAATATAATGGGAAATCATCTTCAAAAGCATGAGGGCCTACCAAGTCCGGATGAATGCTCCACGTCCGAATATTTTCAGCGTCAACCTGTAGCTGTAGCGTCCACCTGTGCTTGCACCTAAAATTGTGGAGTTCTATGGGATTAGTACACTGTTTTAATAAGTATGGGTATATGCAAGCACACATCAAGGACATGCATGATTAAGAATAACTCTTTACTAACAACATGATTACGGAAAGTCCAGTTAGTGGACTTGCCAAATTGGGATTAGGAAAGTTAGTGAGCTTTCCAAATTTGGATTAGCAAAATGAGTGAACTCTTTTAATTTGGATTAGCAAAGTCATGCCGTGAGAGTAACATGCATCATGATACTTATCATATTGCACACATCACCTAACCTTTTGCACATAACACATAACATAATGCATATAGCACATAACATTTTCATATCATTCCTTCATATTCCATGAGACCTTGAAATAATGGACTTGACATAAACACTTCCCAAAAATGAGGGCTCAACATATGGGACCTCAACTAGGAATCCTTCTTTAGCAAATGCAGAGTCTGCTTTATTCATTCATATCTACTTCATTTAATTTCATTCATAGGCTAGGGTAAAAACCAGCTATACCTAATATGTAGTTTTAGACTTTCATAGGGTTCGCTGTGTAAAGATCAAGAATGACCTAGTGTCATTACTTAAATCTAGCTCACCTCTTGATTATCCTATCCTAACATCTTTGGTATCATTCATTTCATTATGTGCATCATTTGAGGTTGGCCTCATTCATTCATGGGGAAATTTAACTTTAATCGATAAAGATCATGTGAGCATCATGAAATAAGTGTCATGAAACCCCTAACCAAAAAAAGGCGGAATCACCGGCCAAAGTGACCCAAAATATGCTAGCATACATGGGAATTGAACCCCGCTAGATCCCTATATTGGAAGTATAAGTTCGAAGACCAGGAGATATAAGGAGACCCTCCGGCATGACGGATAGTATCATATCATGAGAGTTACGTTAACCTCCGCCCTTCCAGAAAGAAGGCATTACCGCTCATAACTAGTCGATCGGGCCTCAATATAAATTTCCATTACATTCAACTCATACATAATGGAAGATGGCTTCTTGTATGAGGATATCATAGCTCAAAAGAGGATTTCTCATCTCATCATTTGTATTAAGTGTGCTCATCTCAATACTTTCATTAGAGTGTTCATAGAGACTGGTCTCTTTATTAACTTTACACTCTCATAGGTGAGTACGTTTCAGTTACATTTTCTTAGGCTCAATCTCTCTCATCTTTTACATTAGACTCATATCATGTTGTCACAATATTCATTAACATTAGCACATTTTCTCTTCATAATTACTTACCCCATTTTACGTGAATGTTCATTTCATCATATGCCAATGCACTTGGCAATTTAATGTGTTTCACACTCGTACTTATTTCTTCTATGGTCTCATCATTTCATTGTGCATTTCATCATTTCATTGTTCATTTCATCATTTCATTGGTCCTTTCATAATACGCCAATGCACTTGCCCATTTAGTGTGCTTCACACTCTTACTTAATACTTTTAGGGTTACATCATTTTATCAAATTCATCTTAGGTTCACTTACTTTTAAACGTATGCTAGACTTATGAGTCTATACATACAAGACATGGGGCTTGATTGATAGTTTGTGTAAGTGAATCATATTTAACCAAGATTATGTGGTACAAGACTTATGCATCTTGTAGATATGCCAAGATATTGATTTTGATCTTTAGAGGCAGAATTCATTAAATATTTACTTACGTATGACTTAGGTGTCAATCCCCACTCTACACATTTATTTTTTCCGTTATTTTTCTCCTAACTCTCTCATCCGTCCAAGAGGTTGTGGGTTCAATCCCCACTCACGAAATATATTTTTCCTTGAATTTTTCTCACAAATTTTTTATGAATTTTTCATTTGGTGATGTAATGGGTTCAATCCCCAATGACGTCACATTTAAAAAAATATATAAATGAAGCTCATTTTTATTAAAGTTGGCTGAGACTACAATTTCTAAAAGGCTAGAAATTTAGTCTGTTCCAATCCATTTTTGTCTTAATCTCTTGTTGATTTTTTTTGTAGCTTTCATGTCATGATATCTTGGGTTCACTAATTAGTTATTTCACTTATTTTCATTCGTTTTTCATTGCATTTGTACCATTTTGTTTGCCCGAACCCAACCTACCGAATGCTGCAAAATTTGTTCACTATTTTCAGCTTCTTTTTATCATGATTCATACGTTAATTCTTATGACATTTCGAGCACATTTGGTGCATCTTTAAGTGTAATATTTTTTTTAAGATTACATTCAGTCAAGAATTATTATTTCATCCAGAAATATTACACCACTTTTAGAACTCGTGATTTACACAAACACTCACACATAAAATTCAACCATAAAAACATATTATTTTTCTCATTCTTTCGGTTAACATAACTTAACATGCTTACAATTCCAAACACATAATCAAGAACACATTATCACGAAATCACACTTCATACTTAAACTACCAGCAAACATACCAACAACATGATCACTAACCTATTTCATATTGAGATTAAAGGGATACTAGGGACAAGGAGTTCGACAAGAACGGGAACAACCCTAGTTTTCGAGTAGATTCATCTTAGCCTTAAGGGTCTCTTGGGAAAGGAACCAAGATTAAGAAAACCCATACCTTTTTTGACGTTCAAACCTCGACTTGCTGCCCAAAATTTTCTCCAAAAATCACATTTAAATCCCCTTAAAGTCAACACCAACTCAACGGACAAACTTCTCTTTGCCTACGTGATTGATTTCGTTTGTTTTCTTATATTTTCGTTTTCAGTTCTTCAAGTGTGAAGAACATTGGTTTACATACTGTTTTTTGAAGATATTTGTCAGACAAAAACGTCAGTGAGAGTGATAGAGACGTGAAAGAGAGAGATGAGCGTGGGAGAGAAGAGTTTTCTTAGGATTAGGAGTCTAGTTTAAAACATAGTCAAATAAGGTTTTTATTTAATAATTAAAAATCTGATTTACTTTTATTTTGAATCAGCTAAAAATAAATAACTTAAATTAAAAACAGTTTAATTCATTGCTTCCACCTCAGTTCGAACCCGGGTAGAGCAAGACTTCACTTCAAGAGCCCAATTTCGGCCCCCTCTCCCCAAAATGACCCTCCACCTTATTAGATAAATAATTAATTATACATTTAGGGTAATTAATATACTACCCTTAGCCTGGAAAAATACCATTTACCCCTAGACACTCCAAAACTAAGATTTTTCCTTTTTAAGTCCGGTAAAGACTCCTTCAAGTAAATCTTCGTATTCAAGAGACCTACATGGTTGGACAAACCTTTGATAGATCAACTAACTCCCCAAATTAGTTGTCTTGGATGTAGCAAGGATTCCGAGGTCTGGTTGTACGCGCAATAATCAGTGTGAAGCCGACCGAATTGTTTGCATTCTAAACAGATTAAGCATCACTTAGCATATCAATTTTTAGGGTTGTTACATTATCCCCCCCTTAGGAACATTCGTCCCCGAATGAAACTACTCTTTACTAACAATAAGTAAGTCATCTATAGAATGTATGCCTACATAGGTAATTCAATACTCCCCATTGGTAAATGTCTTATTCACATATTAATATGATGATGAACATCCTTGAAATCTACTAGTAGTTTTACATTCATAGAGTAAGGAACTCTTTCCTAAACTAGTCTCATCAAGGCATACAATATATGTAAAAATGTAAGTCATACAAATCAGCAACCAACATGATGACTCAAACATATTAACCTTATACTAGTGCATAAACACCATACACAATCAAATACATGAAAGACTAATTAAGGCTACACACCTGAGACTTAACAAGAGGTGCCTTCCCCTGCACCCCTAGACTTGAGTGTGAAGAATTGTTACCTCCTTGGAGCATCTTCACTGGGACCATTAGGTTGAACTCTCTCTTTCCCTTGTGCTTGATTTTTTTTTTCATAAAATACTTCATCATGTGACCCGGTTTGCCATAACTCTAACAAGAGTTAAAGTCCATCATACATTTTACCCCATACAGTATGCCACACTTCCTACAAGGTGGACTCTCCTGGACTATAAAAGTCTTACAAACCTTATGGAGCAACCCTGACTAACATCGAGCCTTGCTTAACGTTGCTTAATTCTTCAACCTTACCTCCTTCATTTATGTGGGAAAGAACCGCCCTAGAAAATCCATCTTGAAAAGATCCTAAGTAATAGGACACTCTCCTAAGGCTCTGCTATCCTGCCAAACCTTATTCCAAGATTTAGCTACATCCTTTAGCTGGTAGGATGCCAACTCTGACTTCTCCACATCAATCAAACCCAATAACCTAAGCTTGTAAAGTGCTAGCTTGGGCCATCTGTACCAAAGTTGTCCTTACTTCTCCATCTGTCAACCCAGCTGGGTTAATAGGAATCTCTATTCCAGCAGTTGGATCCTTAGAAGGAACCTAAATTACTCCAGTAGCTGTTCCGCCAATCTTTCCGCCTTCTTTTTCTCCTTGTAGTCATCTTTTTGAAACTTCAAGAGTTAATGTTATATATGCTCTTAACACCAAGAAATCTGACATTAGAGAAGGCACGATAACATTAAAGAAGGGAAATTTTTCTACGCAACATGCAGTCTCTATTCAAGGATAGTGGTGCACTTCACTACAATGACTTCTAGACTACTCAATGTGGTTGATGTGAACTTATTATGCTCGAAATTTAACCTAGTGCTATGATACCAACTTTGTCACGACCAGAGTGTAGACCCCATACGAGACCCGCGTCGTTGACCTCTATGAGGTCGCAGACAAGCCTACTAACGTCATTCTTACTTCTTCTTGGTTAATTCCAGCGGAAAATTTGAATTTTTTTGTTTCTTAACATACATACTAATCATTCTATTAGATTCATAATTTTTCACCATTAACCATCTAACACTAAGATCATCAAATGAAAGAAATAGTTTAATATAGAATTAAATGTATACTTGCAAAAATGGAACCAATACAAGGTCTGAACAGAAGCGGAATGAAACGCTAGTGGAACATACTCCACTAGCTCAATACTATAACTAATCTAGAATATAATGGGCAAGCATCCTCGAAATTATGAGGTCCTACCAAGTCCGGACGAATGCTCCACGTCGGGATAGTTTTACGGTCAACCTGTAGCTCTAGCGTCCACCTGTGCTTGCACCTAAAATTGTAGAGTTGTATGGGATTTGTACACACTTGTACTAAGTATGGGTATATTCAAGAACACACCAAGGACATGCATGATTAAGAACAACACTTTTCTAACAACATGATTATGGAAAGTCAAGTCAGTGAACTTACAAAATTTGGATTAGGAAAGTTAGTGATCTTTCAAGATTTAGATTAGGATAGTGAGTGAAATTTCCTAATTTGGATTAGCAAAGTCATGTCATGAGAGTAATATGCATCATCATAGTTATCATATTGCACACATCACATAACATCTTGCACATAGCACATAACATATGGCATATAACACATAACATTTTCATATCATTCGTTCATATGCCATGAGACCTAGGAATCATGGACTAGACATCATGAATTACAAAAAATGAGGGCTCAACATATGGGACCTCAAATAGGGAGCCTTCTTTAGCAAACACAGAGTCTTCTTCATTCATTCATACGTACTTCATTTCATTTCATTCATAGGCAAGTGTAAACACCATCTATACCTAATATCTAGTTTAAGACTTTCATCGGGTTCACTGTGCAATGATCAAGAATGAAATAGTGTCATTACTTAAGTCTATCTCACCTCTTTATTATCCTTTCCTAACACCTTTGGTATCATTCATTTCATTATGTGCATCATTTGAGGCTGGCATCATTCATTCATGGGGAACTTTAACTTTAACCGACATAGATCATGTGACCATCATGCAATCCATTGTCATGAAACCCTACACCAAAAAGAGGTAGAATTACCGGCCAAAGTGTCCCAAAACATGCTAGTGTACATGGGAATTAAACCCCACCAGATCCCCATATTGACAGTATAGGTTTGAACACTAGGATATATATAGAGACCCATACCCGGCATGCCGGACAATCTCATATCATGAGAGTTGTGTGAACCTCCGCCCTTCCCAAAAAAGGAATCACCACTCATAGCTAGTCTATCGGTTCTCCGTATAATGTTCCATTACATTAAACTCATACGTCATGGAAGCTGGCTTCTAGTATGAGGATATGATACCACAATAGATGCTTTCTCATCTCATCATTATAATAATGTTTGTTAATCTCAATACTTTCATTAGAGTGTTCAATGAGACTGGTCTCTTCATTAACTCTACACTCTCATAGGTGAGTACATTTTGGTAACATTAACTTAGGCTCATTTGTTATTTCTCTCATCTTTTACATTAGCTTGATATCATGTTGTCACCACATTCATTAACATTATCACATTTTCTCTTCATAACTACTCACCCATTTTACGTGACTGTTCATTTAATCATATGCCAATGCACTTGGCCATTTAGTGTGTTTTACACTATTACTTAACCCTTCTAGGGTTGAATCATTTTATTGTTCATTTCATTATTTCTTTATTCGTTTCATCATTTCATTATTCATTTCATCAGAAGCCAATGCATTTGGCCATTTAGTGTGTTTTACACTCTAACTTAATCCTTTTAGGGTTACATCATTTCGTCACATACATCTTAGGTTCACTTACTTTTAAACATATGCTAGACACATTAGTCTATGTATAGGGTTTCATTCATAGTTTGTCTAAGTGATTCATATTTACCAAAGATAATGTGGTAAGATACTTATGCATCTTGTAGTTATGCCAAGATATTGATTTCGATGTTTAAAGGCAGCATTCATTAAATATCTACTTATGTATAACTTATGTGTCAATACATAATTGGGCAAGGGAACCCGATTTCGAATCCCTTGGACAACACTTAATCTTATTTTAAAATTTATAGTCGCATTCTTCAGATTTGGGGGACCCTAGTTCGATCCCCATCAACCCTTTTCCTTTTTTTATCCTCTCCTTTTTCGTTTAAGTCATGGAGGTTGTGGGTTCAATCCCCCACAAGCTCATTACTTTTCTTTTTATTTATATCTTAACTTTCTCACCTATCCAAGAGGTTGTGGGTTCAATCCCTACTCTCCACATTTATTTCCTCCTCTATTTTTCTCCTAACTTTCTCATCCGTCCAAGAGGTTTTGGATTCAATCCCCACTCACGACTTCTATTTCTCCTTGAATTTTTCTCAGAAAATTTTATAAAATTTTAATTTAGTGATGTCATGGGTTCAATCCCCAATTAACTCACATTTTAAAAAAAATTAAGACGCAGCTCATTTTTTTAAAAGTTGGCCGAGACTACAATTTCCAGCAGGCTGGAAATTTAGTCTCTTTCAATCCATTTTTGTCTTAACCTCTTGTTGATTTTTTTTGCAGCTTTCATGTAATGATGTCTTGGGTTCAATACTTAGTTATCTCACTTATTTTACATTCGTTTTTCATTGCATTTTGTACCATTTTGTTTGCCCGAACCCAACCTACCGAATGCTTGAAATTTGTTCACTATTTTCGGCTTCTTTTTATCATCATTCATACGTTAATTCTTATGCCATTTCGTGGATCATTTGGTGCATCTTTAAGTGTAATATTTATATGATTATATTCAGCCAAGAATTACCATTTCATCCAGCAACATTACACCACTTTCACACCTCATGATTTACACAAACATTCGCACATCAAATTCAACCATAAAAACATATCATTTTTCACATTCTTTCGGTTGACATAACATAACATGCTTACAATTTTAAACACATATCAAGAACACATTATCACGAAAATGAAACTTCGTACTTAAAATACCAGCAAACATAACAACATGATCTCTAACCTATTTCACATTGAGATCAAAGGGATACTAGGGACAAGGAGTTCGAAAAGAACGGGAACAACTCTAGTTTTCGAGTAGATTCATCTGAGACTTAAGGGTCTCTTTGGAAAGGTATCAAGATTAAGAAAACCCATACCTTTTATGACATCCAAACCTTGACTTTCTGCCAAAATTCTTCTCCAAAATCACGTCCAAATCCCCTCAAACTCAACACCAACTCGACGGACAAACTTCTCTTTGACTACGTGATTGATTTAGTTTGTTTTCTTATATTTTTGTTCTGAGTTCTTAAAGTGTAAAGAAATTTGGTTAAACCTACTGTTTTTTGAAGTTATTTGTCAGAGAAAAACGTGAGTGAGAATGATAGAAACGTGAAAGTGAGAGATGAGCGTGGGAGAGAAGAGTTTTCTTAGGCTTAGGAGTCTAGTTTAGAACTTAGTCGAAAAAGATTTTTATTTAATTATTAAAATCTGATTTACTCTTATTTTAAATCAGCTAATAAATAATAAATATAAATTAATTACATCAATTTACCAACTTAATTTAAAAACAATTTCATTCATTGCTTCCACCTTGGTTCGAACCCGGGTGGAGCAAGGCTTCACTTCAAGAGCCCAATTTCGGCCCTCTCTCCCCAAAATGCCCCTCCACCTTATTAATATAATAATTAATTATATATTTAGGGTAACTAATATACTACCCTTAGCCTGGAAAAAGACCATTTTACCCGTAGACCCTTCAAAGCTAAGATTTTTCCTTTTTAAGTCCGGTAAAGACTCCTTCAAGTAAATCTTCGCATTCGAGAGCCCTACATAGTTGGACCCAACCTTTTCTAGCTCAAATAACTTCCCCAGTTAGTTGTCTTGGATGTAGAAAGGATTATGAGGTCTGGTTCTATGCGCATCAATCCGTGTGAACCCGGTCTAATCTTGGCATTCTAGACAAATTAAGCATTACATAGCATATCCATTTTTAGGGTTGTTACACTAAGACCATCATTCACTAAAAAGCAATTAAATCAAATTTTAAAATTCCTTACACTGAATGCCAAAATCCTAACAATGATGCATGCTAAAAATTCAAGAATTTATCTTTCAAGCAATTCTAACACGAAGGCATGACAACATATGAGACAAGACCATATAAAATCATATCATAAACATATCAACCAAAAGGAAATAAGACATACCGGGGCCTTCACTCCGGATTAGTTGCTTCTTTATATCCAAGAGCATACAAACGATTCCTCTTTGGAGCATTGAAATCTGGACCATCATGAGGATATTGGTTGACCTCTTTCCCTTTTTCCTTGAGTTTAGGACAATCTCTCATCCTATGTCCCCTATTACCACATCCAAAGTAACCATCCGTGCCCGCAAGACACCTATCCAAGTGTTACTTCCCATAACTAGTACACCTAGGCCTCTCAAAAGCAAAACCAACTCCTTGAGAATTTTGATTGGAACGTCTATACTTGATTCCCATGGAAGATTCTTGGGTATAGAACCTCTTATTAGCCTTAGGTTGACTTAACTCATCCCATCTAGGCCTCTTTCCATCTCTAGTCGTCTCCCTAAGTTTGGACTCCTCAATTTAATGAGAATACACCATGAGCCTAGAGATATCCATATCATTATGGAGCATAGCCGTACGACATTCTTTTTCAACCATTCTAGACACCCCCATCACGAACTTATTCATTGTAGCCCTAGAATTAGAAACCAAAGTCGGGGCATACTTAGATATTTGGGTGAACTTGAGAGAATACACATTCACACTCATCCCCCCTTGACGAAGATTCATGAATTCCACTAACTTTCTCTCCCTCAAGTCTAAGGGAAAGAACCTATCAAGAAAGTTCCTTTGAACACCTCCCAATCTACCTGACCTTCCCTTAACGGTCTCTCATCTCTCCATTTCTCAAACAACACTTGTGCCACATTTTTAGTTGATAAGCGGCTAACTTCGCTTTCTCTCTAGAAGTCACACCCATAGCATCCACTACCTTGAAAATCTCATATATGAATCCTTGTTGATCTTCATCCACCTTAGTGCCATGCAAAGTAGAAGGGTTCATCCTCATGAAATCCCGAATTCTAGAGGTGTGAGTACTAGCATTGGGTTGAGGTCCAACTCTTAGGTTAGCTTGGGAAACAACATAATAAGTGAAGACATGAGCTTGAGTCATCATGAGTTGAGTCAAATCTCTAAGATCAACCTTTATATCTGTATTAGTTATATTTCCTTCAACATAGGGAAATTGAGGACCTTGGGAAATTGGAGGCATTTGGGGCACTTGAGGTCCTTGAGGTCCGAGGGGGAACTGCCTCATCCACATCCCCTTGGTAAACTATAGGGACTTACTCATTCGGGAGAGGAATTCTCTCACTAGCTACTTCTCCCTCCTCACTTTTAGTTGGTGTCCTTCTCATATTCATGTCCTTTAAACATAAGAGAAGTGGTTGAGAAATGAAACTTATAGAACTCAACTCTAAGGCACACCACTAGAGTAATGAAGAAAGTGAAACTTCTACCATCATATAGCCTCACACTAATGGGTATGTCTCGACTCACAATGACAAACAAGACTCTACAAGATGTGTCTTGTGAGACTTTTATACCCTAAACTATTTCCATAACCTTATGCTCTGATATAAAGTTTGTTACGACCCGCACGTACACCCTAGAAGAAAGGAGTACTCTAGAGTCAGGTCAAGGCGGGCTCGACCTTTCGAAGGTCTTACACAAGCCTCTTACTTATCATTCATTGCATAAGACATGAAAAGTAGTGCGGAAATTTAAAACTTTCACATCAATGATGATAAGAAACATCTTTTGTAAAAGCTAAGAATAAGTCTCATCGTCAGAAGTCAATCTTAAAGACACTTCTAAAATATTTTAGGGACAAGGCCCATTACATTGAAGGAAATACATAATAAGTCTTTACAAGTCTTAAAGGAAGAACTAAAGAAACATAGACTACGCTTTCGAATATATGAGGACATACTTAGTCTTGAGAGAGAAAATTTCCCAAGCTTTCCTTCCAACATATACTTGTAGAGTATAGAAAAGTATGGAGTTACTACAAATATTGTACTAAGTATGACATATGCAAAATAATTCCAAAAGGGACATTTAGTATGAACATAAAAAGTCATGTTGTTTTGATAAAAGCTTCATGAATCAAGTTACAAGACATCATTTAAAACCATCATTAGCACATAAAGTAAAGTGTCCATTTTCCAAACATAAAAGCTTACTTACAGTGAACCCTTAACACATAATTCTTCCTATCCCAAGTTATCCTAAGACTCACTTAGGTAAGACATGAAGAAATAACCCTTAAAATCTCTTCAGTACACGCCCAAGTGATCCTTATGACTACCAAGGACAAGCATACTTCATTTCATTTAACAAGTCAACATTCTATTCTAAAGACTCTGGAGGGACATACTTGCATTTATGAACTTCACATTAGTACCTATCTCAAGTGGACTTACAAGTAACACAAAGTGCAATGTGAGAGTAGCATCCCATACTACTACCCCCACTATGTGCTCCTTGAGTTTTCCATAAGATTCGATAAAATACATTCATCATTCATAAGTTTCATCATACAAGACATAACTTTAACATTCTTTCTTAACATAAGACAATAAGTCACATTATTTTCATTTACATCATACAATGACCCATTCATACATTTCATATAATGACACACAAAGACTCCCTCCAAATGTCTACTTGTGCAATGGATAGGTAACGTCTCATTCCATCACCTACCCTAAGTAGTACACCTTTATGAAGACTTAACACATTCACATACATTTGTGGGGGTTAGCTTTAACAGGCATAGACCATGAGAGCTTGACATGGAATCCCGGTACTAACCATACCGGATGAGGGATTCTTACTTGCCTAAGGTAGGGTCATATTCTTTAGCCTTTACATGGGCTTTCCAATAGCTACACCTACGCGGGCGCATAGTTAAGCGATAAAGAGATTGCTACTAAGTAACTCACTCACTACTAAAGATGAGCACCCTACATTGGATATAACATCTCTACTCATGAAGTGTACCCACTACTATTTCTAATCCTCTCGGTGCTAACAATAATTCTCCCGCGGAGTCTTAGACATTCATTGACTACCGGTTAGGAGATAACCATTGAAAACCCCATCTCAACCAACAAAGGGTATCCAACCTCCAACCTATCTTGGAAAGCTCATTGGGAATAATGAAGTTTCTGCTAAACACTTCATGCCTACTCACGAAGAGTGTTCACCGCAAAATCACCATTTTTAAAACATAAGATTCGTAGAGATGCTCGAGACACTTCATATCTACTCACGAAGAGTGTCCACGCTATAATCATATATTTTTATTTGTTGACTTCATTGATGCATTCAAGTGTGTGTATGTATGTTAGTAGATTGGAGCACACCTTTCACATGAGCAACATTCATATCATTTACTTCTAGATATTTTCAAACGCACATTTATCACAGTTCACACATTATCATACTTCACATATCAAATACATACTTTATTTAAACATTAACCCTTTAAGATACTCATTTCCACCTTGTAATACATACCATAGTTATACATATGAAAATTATCACTTCACTTCACATATAATGCCTTCAAGAACATTCTCAAAAAACACATACAACTTCATAAAATTCAAATAAACACCACCACGAAAGGTGTACCATACCACTCAACATCATTTCAACAAAACATAACCAATAAATCACAACTTACCCTTTATCCAAGACATTACCACCTATTCACAATTTATTGAATAATCCATCATGAAATAATAGCCCCTAGGGAAGTAGCTAAAACCTAATAAAACCAGCAAGAAACACTCACTTTATCACTATATAATCATGCTCATAAACTCCATTTCATAAGCCAAAAGTTTATATGAGAATAGACATGATTCCATTGGGGTTTTCACATGAAAAATGTCATTAAATACTAAGAACAACTCATTTTAACCATTAAAACATTTTCATACGAAGACCCATACTTAGAGTCAAAGAATAAAGAAGATTGAAGTTTGAAATCCTTTTTGAAATGTCTTTGAAAGGGATCCTTGAATTAAAGAAAGTTCAGGGATAACTACCATACCCTAAATAGAGCAAATCCACGAAAATTTGGTGAAGAAAGCATGAATAACTTTGTCCTCTTCCTTGGAGCTTGAAGCTTCTTCAATGGAGGTTTTAGGGAGGAAAAGTTTTGGAGAGAATTTGATTTGGTCTTTATGGTTGGAAATAATGGGTGAAATGAGGTTTATCATGACCTAAATCAGTCAACAAACGATCCCTAAAGTTTCCAAAAGACCCCTACACCATTTGTACCCTTTTCGAAATTCAAATTTGACATAAAAATGTCGCAGCCAAATCTAGGACTAAGCTGCGCATCGTGAGGCAAGCTCCAGGTTTTTTCCTCTCAAAATTTTTGAGGCAGTAGACCTCGTGTCAAGGGCGTGTCGCGAGGTGGGGCTTTAGATCCTGCCCCTGCACCCTGCCTTGTGCAGCATCTTGACCCATGTTTGGGTCCTCCATGGGGCTCTTATATTGGTCCCTGAGGAGTCGTACTTTGATGTTTTTACGCTTGGTACATCTCTCTAAGATCTTTTAGACACCAAATACTACCCAAAAAAATGCACCTAAATCTAGGACACACTAGCATAGTCCAAGGCACTTTTTCCGAACATCTTGGACGTTCTTAGATGTTTGACTAACAAACTTCACCAACTGACTTTTAATGCTAAAATACACTATTTTAATACATTATTCACTCATGAAAAACATGTACTAAGTATGGGTATATGCACATAAAACATTTAAAGACGTGCATGAAAAGGAACATTTCTTTTGAAAGAATGCTACGTTATTTGAAAGCATTTAATGCACATGAAATAGAGCATCCACAACATAAGGATCACAACAATGTAAAGGATGATCTTAATCAAAGACACACGATCATAAAGTCATATTAATATTTCATGTCCAATAGTAACATAAAAACACATACATATAATCCCATCCCAAGCCTACAAGTGCAATGATCATGTGAAGCCCTATAACCCCACATAATCAAGTTAACAATGTAGGAGACCATGAGTAATACTTTTCTTGATACAGCTTATATCATACGTAGTTATAACCATATCTTTAAACATAGACCAATAACATGTTTATCAACATAACCAAGATCAGATAACAATAAAATCATATATCCTAAGCATTTTACATTTCATGTTCTCATGTTAGATGAGAACAATCTCCTAGGAATTCCCTTAGAGTAAACTAGTGCAATCCCTAGCTAAAGTCCCATACCCCTATATATACTAAGTAGACTCCTCAAGTCACCCTAGTTAATGTCTATTTACTTTAGTATTTCATTTTATTTACTTGAGGGAAAAATCGCCTTAACCCACATTATACCATGTGAGCTAAACATGGAATCCGGTGTCATGAAACCCAACATCAAAAAAGCATGGTCTACTTGCCAAGGTAGAACCAAAACATCTAGCATTCTTGGTGGATCCACTAGCTAGTATTCATATGGAGACAACATAGTTCAAGAACTACGATATACATTATAGACCCATAGTTCCATATTACATGTCAACCTATATCTAATAGAGTCATTGTGAACCTACCTTCCAAATTGGGATTGGATACCTCTCATATCTAGTTCAATTTCTGCTAAGCTAAAGTCCCTTTTTGAATTCCCTTTATGTAATCATTAATCATCACTCATATCATAGTCCATAAGAGATTAAATCTTTGTATAAACATGATCATAGCTCAGTAAGCTGAAGATGAAAATTTCCTGTTTTCACAACCATTTATTGGTGAGATTAACAGATCATAGTCATATTATGTAAGGAAATAACAGAGAAACATCATAAACCTTGCATTATCATAAATTACCATGATCTCACATTCAACATATTCATAGGCCATCATATATGCATAGAAACATCATACGTACTTCAATTTCATAACAACATTAATATAGGCAAATATCAATATAATAGAGCAATCATGACTTTAGAAAGCTTACCTATTTTTTCCAAGAATCTTCATCAAGAACTTACACTCAATTCATAACAATCACCAAATAATATAGTGAAATGTTAAATAACATAACCAATGCCAACCGCTCTAGTCATATACAAGACCTGTTCATAGTTAGGGTTAAGGGAAAGGGTTCATTTATGAGTTCTTTCAAGAGATAGTTCCAATCCCAACATTACATGACATTAAGTGAATGATATAACATAATCGAATTTCATTATTTAGGGAGAGAACATTCTTCATTAAAAACTAACAATAACATATCAAATATTCAACAAAACATACTTAATTATCCATAGAAATTCATTATTTATCATAATTAGTCGCAAATTTTGTGTTTGGAAGAAAAACCACTTGTAGAGTAAGAACCCTAAGAATTTAAATTGTATAAATCACCTTGGAAAGGATATTTTTGGGAAAGGAAAACCAAGAGTGAAGAATCCATACCTTATTGAAAAATTAATCCACAAATCTTGAATGAAAACTTGGATACTTTGTTTTGTTCCGCAAGCTTTCTTGTTCTTCAATGGTGGTTGAATAGCGAGAGTGTTTTGAGAGAGATGACAGGGATTTGGTAATTCTAATTTGGAGTGCGTCTAAAAGGTTTAAAACTGACCAAAAACCAATATAAACACGTCCCCTAAATTAACCAAAAGACCTCTCACTTAATTGGGTCTTTTTCTAAAGTTAGATTGACTTAACAATGACGCGGACGAATCAAGGAAGTGGTTGTGCATCGCGGGGCAGCCTTCAATTCTTTTTTTTTTTGAAAATTTAGGTCGAGGCAGTGATCCTTGTTAAGGCCCCACATAGTAAGGAAATAGTTTTCTAGTTATTGTTGGCTGCGTGACATGCGAGTTCATCCATATATTGGCTATCGTAGGTTACTAGTTCGCCAATGTTTGGGTCCTTCTCAAGGAAATTTGGGTGGTGCTTGGGGAGTCGTTACTAGAGTTTTGGACCCCTCGAACTAAATTTAACCTATTTAAAGTCTCGTTACAGGTTTTGTACTTCATTTGACACTCCCAAGCCTTCACCAAACATAGGGACGTCAACTAGTTTGATTTAGCTAGTTTCCGGACGTCAAGGTCTTCTTTTGTCGTTTTTGCTCTAACCTTTTCTAATTGATTTTATTTCATAAATATGTGTTTTTAGATATCATTTTAATCATTATTTAACAGTAAAAGCTCTAGTCTATGTCATGGAACTTCCAGAGTGTTACAGTTTGATGTAGGTGACTTTTCACTCCTTGGTCCCGAGATAATATATGAGGCATTGGAAAAGCTTCGCATAATAAGGGATAGGTTGTAAACATCCTATTTTCGGAAAAACTCTTATGCCGACAATAGAATAAGAGACCTTGAGTTTTAAATAGGTGATTGGGTTTTTTTGAAGACTTCACCCATGAAAGGGGTAATGAGATATGGTAAAAAGGGCAAACTTAGTCCCCGGTATGTGGGTCCTTATGAGATATTGAAATGGGTCGAGAAATTTGCTTATGATTTGAAATTACCAATTGAATTAGACTCTGTTCACCCGATATTTCATGTTTATATTCTCAACTAATGTATACGTGACCCGGTGTCTATTCTCCCTATTAAAGTGTTAGGGGTAAATAAGGAACTTTTGTATAAAGAGGTTTCGTTAAAAATCCTAAATCCTCAAGTATAAAAGTTGACTAACAAAGAGGTTTACTCGGTAAAAGTCCTATCGATAAACTATCTAGTTGAGGGTTCAACATGGGAGGCCAAGGCCGACATAAAGTCCCGCTACCCTCATCTCTTTCCTCTTACTCTTTGTCAAAGTTTATGGTTCGTAGTTCCTCTGATAATAAAATCATAAATAATGTGAAGTTGGCTTGTTTTTTCTAAATATGTGCATATGTTTTTGAAGGTTCATGCTAAAATGAGTTTTAAGAAAAATGCTCTCATGTTTAACTTGCACTTATAGGTGAGGTGTATAATTTCTTTCATGAGATTGTAGTAAGCATGTTTAATGTTTCTTGAAAGGAAAAAAATGGCATGGTAACTATAGATGTTCATGTTGAGCTCATGCTGATATTGAGAAGGTAGTTCCTCATTATGTGATATGACATTTTGATCTATTATATGTCAAGAAACAACCATGATGTCCGGAGATTTATTAAAAGGAGCTACTATGCCTTTATATGTTTCAAGAGTTTTAAGAGTCGAAACTACGTCAAATTTGGTGAAAAGGGCTTAGAAAACATGTTAGAACATGTTTAGGGTAAAAATGTCTGGGTACGGATCCCCAAGGACCACCCTAAGGGTAATTGAGGAGGACCCAACCATTCACCCTCAAAACCTGTCGATTGGCAGTGTGCAACCACGAGACAAAATGATGAGTCATCATTTGAACGACGCTCTACCCTTGGGGCTCATTTGCTTATACTTATACAAATAAACAAATATCCCAAATAAGCATACTATGATACAAACCACGTTTGACCAGTGCGGTCCGTGGTTGGATCAATGAGGCATCACGAGGTCTCGTCGTTTGAAACCCCAATTCACTGTCCAATTTTATTTTAAGGTACAGTGATTAGTTAATTAGTTAGTTAATTAATCAATGGTTAGGGACGGTTTTAATTAGTTAATTAAATACTATATAAGCCTCCTAAATCATTAAACTAACCTAACACCTCTTAATTCCCCAAACCCAATTACTTCTCACTTCTCTCTACTTTCTCTCACTACCCAAAGACCCCCAATTGAAGACCAAGGTTCAAGTTTCATTAGGTATTAAATACTAAAGTTTATTTCCATATGTTTTCAAGGATTTTTAAAGTTTGGAAGCCATTCACTTTTGGGATTCCTTTCCCCAAGAGGTTTTTCAAAATTTGGTTTCCAAATATGTCTAAAATTATAGTTTTCATCCAATTTCGGGGGTTATGTTTCATATTGGGTTAATGTTGTATTATATTGAATAATATTGATAGATTATTGTTTTTTAATGGTGGATTGTTGTATTTTCTTAGTCTTTCACCTAGTTTTTATAAAAGATCAATCGATGACCCCTTTTCCTTAATCCAAACTATGAATTAGGCTTATAGGTGATTAGGGACGTTGGTATTGGATATGTTATTACTTAATTTACTATTATATGATGATGGTTATTCGATAATAAGATGAATATTGTTAAATTGAGGGTAAGATCTTGAAGGTGATTCTTGGAAGCCATTGGTAAAACTTTTGAAATTATAATTTCTCTACTTCAATTATGTTGGTTTATTCTTGATGATGATGTTCAATTGAAGTATGATTATGTGAATATTATAGGAAGATGATTATATGATGATATAATTGCATGTTATGAATATGTGAATGTGACATCTTGATAGGGATATGATAATGCAAGGTTGAAAGTGATTCTCTTGTGTACCTTAGTATGATATGACTAATGATGTGATGATATGGGTTGTAACGAAAGGAAATTGACATTCTATCCCTAATTATTTATCATTATGATTATACAAGGGATTAGTCCCTAGAGCATATATTGTAAACTAATGTTAAGGATGGCTTAAAGACATTTTAAAAGGGATTAGCTTAGCACTGAGCGAACTAGATATGAGACGTATCCCTTCCCAATGAGGGAAGGTAGGTTCACAATGGTTCTCATAAGATGGAGATTATGAAGAAAATGTGCCTAAAGAGGATTTCCCGTACTAATATCGTATTTCCTTTATTATGTGCACCCATAGGAAAAATAGCTATTGGATCCACCTAGAATGCTATGTTCATGTTTGGTTCAACATTGGCAAGTAGAGCACATTCTTTCGGTGTAGGGTTTCATGACACTAGATTCCATGTTTTACTCACATGGTCTATTGTTTGTTAAGACGAATGTTACCTAAAGTAAAATGAATCAATGAAAGTAATAAAGATTGACACTAACTACGAGACTTAAGTGGTTCTACTTAGTGTAAGTAAGGGTATGAGACTTTAACTATGCATTGTACAAGTTTACTTTGAGGGTAGTCCTAGGAGGATGTTCCTATGTACTTGTGTTATGAATAAAATGCACATTCTTGACGTTGAATGATGTTGATCTTACATGATGTTGAATTCATTTGATGAACAAGATATTGTTCTAAATTGACATTTGTAATGATGACTATGCATGATATGTTGCTATATGAAGTATAAACCATATTCTCTTTATTTCTACATTATGTAGGTTCGGTCCATTGAAGAGTTCAAGGACAAATTCAAGGAAGAGTCAGATTTGTTCTTAAGTTGTTGGCTAGTCCTCAAGTATAAGAATGATTCCACTTTTATAGCTTTATTAGTATTGACTATGTCTAGGACAATTTTTCTTTCCTAATCTCTGAGACTTTATTGTAAGCGTATATGAGGCATATTGTACTAGTTTAAGGGTTATGCCAAATCTTATATTTCTAGGATAGATGGTTATATGTGTAACAAATATTAGACTACTTCATATTAATTGACAATGTTTCTAATTGACAAGTCTATGTAAACTTCATAAGTGAGAAGTCTTTATAAGATTCATATATATGATAAAGGAGAAGTCTAGTATAATTCATTATGTAAATGTTTTAAATTTTCCTCTTTTTATCTACCTATGATTTGAAATGATGTATGCTAACATCTAGTCTAAGGCCTCTTCAAGGACGAAGAGGCCGATTACGTCTAGAGGGTTCTCCCCGGTCGTGAAACTTGGAGTCACTCTATTCATGCTCACTATTCATAAGTGTCATTATTGAACTACTTCATATTGACAAGGAATTATCAACCTAAGTCATTTATATATTGGAAGGCAACTATAGCAACACCCCAAGCTAAGTCAATACTATAAAATAGAACACTTCATAAGTACCTTCAAGTCATATTCGTGTTATGAATGGATAGCATCACATACTACTAACCACACTGATTACAACGTTAGGCTATCATAGATACTTACTATTCGGTCCCTCTTTCATATATTCCATAGTCTTTTAGGGTGCTTCTTTATTTGATACAAGGAAAGTCACAACCCATGAATGGATTCTACTACCAAATTTAAGGCTACTAACGAATAAACCTTTAATAGGCTAAATCATGCTATCATATTTCTAACATAAGTATATTATTCTAAACTAACTACCTTGGAAGGAACACTAGCATGAAAATCCGTGCTAGTCCATGAAGGGTACTAGTGTTCCATCCTAGCTACCATTAACTATCCTTAGACCAACTAATTCATGCTAACCTTACCAACACACTATGATGATAATGTAAGCAACCTTTATGAGAGTATGATTCACAATCCTAATCTACCTAACGAGAGCTTAAGTCTTAAATCCTAAAGTTACTATGAAATGGTCTTTGCCAAACAAAGACATGCTACCATGAAGGCATCCTATTGATTCTAGTTAAAGCTACCCATTGCAGAGTATAAATCCACAATACTAGGATACCATGACTATGCCTAACTCAAGCTACCATGAAATGCATCTTACAATGCCAAGTCAAGCTACCCTTATAACACTAAGATTACTCAATCCCATGAAATCCTTAGGAGAATATGAATCCTCAATCCAAAACTATCAATCTTAGTGTTATCTTACCAAGTTAAGCTATACATGAAGGGAACATTTGTCACAACTTCAATCTATTCCAAACTAACAAGCTTTACTTCATTTTCGGTCATAGGTTAACCTACAATCAATTTATGCGAAAGAAAATCGGATCTTATAGAATAATCATGCTTAAGGGTGTAGAATATAAAAAACACAAAACAACATCACATAATTTTAGTTTCACCCCCAAATCCCTCACATTTTTGTCTACAATACCTAATCTCAAGCTTTACTTCATACTGTCATCTTTACACCTAGATTTCAAGGTATTGTAATCATATCCTTCGCCAATAGGTTATTCTAGTCAAATTTCATCATAAAGGTTCAGTTTCATCTTTACAAGTCAAGTTCCTTCATATTCAATGAAAAAGACTAGTTCAATTCATGATAACATGATCTAACTTTCATCATGTTCTATACATGATATTTATTTAGGAAGATCACCTTAGAACCTTTAATTTCACCTCTAATGGCATGAACCCACAAATATCACATTCATCAATTTAGATTAGGGTTTACCATAGAGAACACATGAATTCATCATAGTATAACTAAACAAAGATAAATCACTCCATAATTGGGTGTTATCCACTAGATTGAAATCATACCTAACCTTTATCCATAATGCAAGAATGAAACAAGAGCTAATTGGGTTTGTAACTTCACTATTTGGGGAAAACAAAGGGTTCTCTATAGGGGAAGAACTGATAGATTAATAAGCTAAGAATACCTTGCTTCAAATACCTAAATAAAATTTGATTCATTTGTGAGTTTTGACCTAGACTCCTTCTCTTCTTCTTCTTCTTCTTCTTCTTCTTTGCTTCTAGAAAGAGTTCTTTGACAGGAAGTGGATTCTTAGATGAATGACTAAATGAGTTATTTTAAGGTCTTATTACATTTTATAGTTGATTTATTAACTAAATAACCGACCTACCTAACCTATAACTAATTAATTAATTTATTTCCTAACACCCTAACTATAACTAAAAAATGTTAAAAGTGTCGGGACCTACGGATCACCCACCCAGGGACCATAGGTAAGTTCACGGTTTGTGCTTGTTGATTTGTAGGTGATTAATGCAACTATGAAAGACAGAACAATTCAGTCCTTGCCCCACGACCCCCACCTACAGGGTGTGGGTTCACCTACGGGCTGTAGGTGGCTAAACGCAAGTGTTGCCTTTTTTGCTGATTTGAGGCTATTTTGAGGATCCTCCCCAAGGTCGTTGGGGGTCATACATTGAAGCCCTAACCGTTAAACCCCTATTCTATGTAAGGGAATATTTTTAGAAGTTTAACCCTCATACCAAACCCAAAAACTCCCATACAAAGCTCTAGCACTCACTAGTTCAACTTACTAGTTTCCCATAATGTTACAATATCTCTCTCTTGGGATCATTCATCCTCGAATGATGATTCTAGAGACTTATTAAAGTCACCAATATAATATAGCATCTCATTATGCATGCACTACATCTAAATGCACACAACCTAGAAGAAAATTATTCTTCCAAGCTAAACAGATCCAATGCAACACAAGGTAGTAGGAACTACTTCTACAAACCAAAAAATGCATTAAATTCTATATATGCTTATTTTCAAGGAGTAAATATCATCTCCTAGCTTAAACATTCGGAACACATATTCATGGAGAAAGCAAGGAAGAAAACTTCAATTCCAAGCTAAACATATTCAATTCAACACAAGGGAGTAAGAAGTACTTCTACCAACCCAAAATGCATGAAATTCTATATTTACTCATTTTCAAGGAGGAACTATCATGTCCTAGGAAAAACATGCTCAACACACATTCATAGAGCCTAAATGCAACTCACTCTTAAAAATAAACTATTCGAGGAGTAATCTTTTGACAACAAAACTAAGGTATGCTAATATTAAACTCATGGAGTCTATATACAAGTATTCAAATGCAGTACACAAAGAGGAAAACAATGAATATAAGTCATTCGTAACAATACCTAGGAAGTTTCATGAACATGCATATAAGGAAATCATGGCAACACATAAAGCACACAATAACCCTACTATGTTGGCACACTATTCTCCCTTAGGTGTTCACCTACACAAACTTTTATAAACATTGTATATGCTAAAAAAAACATGAAATTCCAACATAACAAATCACAAAATACAATAAATCCGGAAATTTACTAAAGTATGAAGCACATACCAAAAAGGACATGAGGATATCACTCTTGATCTTTTTTAGATTTGAGAGAATAAAACCTATTCTTATTTTGAGTCTCCATATCCCCACTACTAAAGACAACTTTCTTACCCTCTCTTCTTGTAACCTTGTCCTTTAGAAATTCTTTTAGCATATGGCCACTCTCACCACAACTAAAGCAACCCTCTCTACCAGCGAAACACCTACCTTCATGTTTGTTAGCACACCTAGCACAAGTGTCCATAGGGGCTCATTACTTATCCTTGTGGACTAGGGATAGACACCCTCTCGTATTTATGCTTAATAGCATTAGAAAAACCTTTTATGTAAAACTTTTGTCGATTTCTAGAATGACTATGTCAATCGGACCCATCATGAAAGTACTTACCATCTTCTACCCTAGACCACTTTTACTCTCTAGATCTTGCCTCATCAAGCTTTTTTTCCTCCATTTGTTGAGAATTCACCATAATTCATGAGATATCCATATCATTATAGATCATTGTTGTATGACATTCTTTACACACAAATTTGGGCACACTCGTCACATACCTATTCATCATGTCCATCGGACTTGCTACTATTGATGAATCATACTTAAAAAATAGAGTAAATTTCAAGGAATACTCCTTAACACTTACACTACCTTGTTTAAGGTTGATGAACTATTCCAACTTGGCCTCCCTCAACTCCCATGCGAAGAGCCTATTAAAAAAGGCCAACTTAAATGTTTCACACTCTATAGGACTCGCTTCCACCGGCCTACTGTCTTTCTATTGTTCATAAAAAATTTGGGCAACATCTTTCAATTGGTTGAAGGCTAGATCTATTTTCTCTATTGAAGTGTATCCAATGATAGCTAACATCTTATACACCTCCTCTATGAATCAATTTGGATCCTCCTCCACCTTGGATCCACTAAACTCCGGAGGATTCATCCTTAAA